>VWPU01005703.1:0-146120 GCA_013398955.1 Callaeas wilsoni | reverse complement strand
CCGCTGCCTGCAGCGCCCGTCTCGCGCGCTGGGGGGCGCCCTTGGCCGCCCGGGACCGTCCGGCGGCGGCTCCGGGGCGGGCCAGGGGCTCCGGGGCGGGTGTGCGGACAGGCTCGGTGTTCCTGCCTCGGGAGCCGCCCGCACTCCTCATCGTCACCGCCCTGCTAAAGAGAGGGCTCTGCTGCTCTGCCTGTGGCCATTGCCGGGCCGAGCGGCTGGCCCGTGCCTCTCTCCTGTGCCCCGCGTGGACCCGGACACGCGCTGTCCCCAAGGGAGTGGCGGTGTGGTACACGTTCACTTACTGCTGCCCGGATCGTGTTCTTTATAGTGCAAACCTGTGCGTAGGGAAGGCACGTACAGCCGAGACAGCTTCTCTTTCACTGTAAAACTTCTGAAATAATAAAATAATTGTAACGATCCACAAGTTATAACCGAGCAGCCGGGGCTTTAGGGAGTCGTTAGGGTTACTCTGTTTCCAGTTACCTTCGTGGTGCGGCCAGCGCTGTATCCGCTGTTCTCTGTCTTTTTGCATAACTTCGTGGATTGGACTATGAAGACTTGGAAGTGAACATGCTTACTTCTGATAGGAAGGAAAATTCCTCTGGATATTATGATCCTATTGTATTCTGTAAGCAATTTACTCTGAAGGTTTCGGTTGGTTTTTTGGCTTTTGTTTTTGTTTTTTTACACCTGAAGAGTAATTAGCAAAGTTGTTGTGACTGCATGTAAAAGAGAAAGGACATGGTGTTGAAACTAAGCTCTGCCAGGTAACAAATTCTAATTAAAGACTGACATGCAGAAGCAGTATTCACATAAAGCATAGCATATGGAACAAAATGAAATTTAAATCAGATACCCTCTCAAGTCCTCCTAAACAGACAGCAACCTGATAAAGAGGACTCTTTAAAAAAGCTTACAAAGCCCCAGGAAGATTAAATGAATGGAAGCTGAGGTTTTTAAAGTTCAATCAGGAGGCAAATAGTATGTTTTTAACATGAAACCTGAATAATCTCTGAAGCAGCTTTCTAATATTTTGTGGTCAGTTCCTCCTATTTGGAAGTTTCATAATGTTATCTAGGATCTGAGAGGGCAAGGTGCAGGAATTTGAAGACTAAGCTTTGATGTGACTGGGATTAGGGAGAAAGAATGTATGCTCTAACTGGTTCAATATGGGTTTAAAATTTAGTAAATACAAACTACAAAATCACATGAACATTTGGGATTCAGGATCTGTCAAAAAAGGGAGATATAAAACCTCATGGTATTCAGTTAAATTACTAAGGTAATTACAAAGTCATGAGCAAGGATATCTTGAAGTTATGTGAACTGGAACTCAAAATAAACTTTCAGCTAATGATTTGGGGCTCCAGATAAGAAGAATTGAAGCTTTTCAAAACTTTTCTCAGAATAAGTCAATACAGAAGTTTCATAACAAAAGGAATGATACAAGCAAATTTCTGAGCATTTATTTGGCATTTCTAATGAGAAAATGCCAACTGGGATATAGAAAAAAATAAATTTGGAGGAAAATATGCATGTGTTGTTGTGGTTTCTTTAGCACTAAAGTTGTACTGTGCTGCTGAAACAATTCCATGTATAACTCCACCAAAGCCGGGGAAATAACATTTGGGTTTTATGTGCAACTGATATCCGGTTTGCCTAAAGAGCCATATGCCACTCCAGCTCATGTATAGAGATGTGAATGAAGCGTGGGCACAGACACAAGAAATCTGGTCTCATGAAAATCTGCTTAGTCTGCTGAGAGGCAAAGGTACCAGCAAGGTGAACAACAGTGAAGAAATCGGGTGTAGTTGTGCTTTTGAATTAAAACTGTTTTTTTTTTTCTTAGAAACTTAGAAAATTAGGTAAATACCTTACTGCCTCCTTTCCTTCCAAACCCCTGCGCTTACTGGTACATTCATTCTCACATCTGGCCTCCCTGTAGTCATCAGCTCATAACCATTGGCCTTTACTTGAGCTTATGCCTGGTAGCTGTTTACAGGCTCTCATGAAAAAAAGTGCAGTTTAGAGGCTGGATGAGGCATTTCTAGACATTAAACTGGACTTGACTGAAATCGATCCAAGCCTGCTCTTTCTGAAGTAGTCTGGTAGATATTGTGCCATACCCATCCATCTGTACACTGTCCCTGCTGCTCTGCTTCTCTCATCCAGCATCTAACTACAAACCTCCTAACACAGCAGGCTGAGAAGATTCCGCAGGAGCAGAACTATTTCTTATTGTTTGTTGTCTCCAATTTTTACTGGTTTTTGCTTGGATTCTCGCATTGGACTGACCTTTATTTCAGTTTGAGCTACTGGAGCTCATTGGCAGAAGAGAGCCATGATCTGCACCTGAGTTTGAGTCTTGGGAAATCCTAAAGCTGTCACTGGGAGTCTGGCCAGTGGCAGTCAACTCACGCCCAGATTCAGGGACAATTACCAAAGGCGACATCAACCTAGCCACTAAAGCTGGTGGGAAGATTCCTGCTGACACCCCAACCTGTAGACTTCTCTTAGGTCATTTAAGAATATTTGACCTTAATAATGCTGTCAGAAGGGCACCCTGTGCTTGCACACACAGATTTAGGACACAAAGGTGTCACTGCTGGTTTGCACTTCCAGACGTGTTTTGCCTCTTCTGTTTAGTATCTGTGGGCCTGAAAGCTTGTTAATTTTTTCCTCCTTAGTGTATCAGATGGGTTAGTGGAAAATACTGCCCCCTAAAAACCTCTCTCATTATATTTTATATCTGTAAGACATCACAGTTTTAACCGTGCTATGAAATGCTCTTCTGTGCATTTTTTATGTAATAATTCCTCCATCCACAGAAGAACAGTGTTACCATGTATAGAGGAAATATCTCTGCTTTCTTAATAAAGGGGGTGATATTTTCAGTGGGAACTGGGTTCCTTGCTTCCCCCTTGTGACTTGGAAAATGTGTCTCAGATAAACAGAGAGGTTTATAGGACATTCTGATTTACTAAACATCTGGAAGTGTTCTCTAATCTCTCAAACTAAGCTTTGTAGCAATACACAAAATTTTACACTCTTATCAACCGTACAAGAAACTGACTGCTGTCAAAACATTCTGTCCATATATATACTTTCTGAGACAAAAATTGTGTTATAAATCTGCTCAAGATGCCATGAGCGAATAGAATGAGTTAGCGGAAATCTCTGAGTAGTTGAAGAGATAACCTGCAGTGCAAACAATGTGATAGGAAAATCAGTTAAGAGTTGAGGAGTAAGTAGACTGTCCTGGATTTTGAAAGAAAGGAGCTAAATATAAAGAAAACAGAAGTTACTTTGGAGGGGAGTTGAGTGCGTTCAAAACTTGAATATTATTATCAAGGGAAAGATTGTGAAATTCTGTAGTGTTAATTGGACATCAACCTGTAAATTCCTCAAAGAAGTCAGGGTCAAATTCTAATATCCACAGATGGAGCCAAATTTTCAAAAGACGTAAGGGTCAACCTGCTTCCTTTCTGATACATGTGACAGCATTGGCTTATCTTTCCCTTGACATATGAATATTGAACTCTTTTGTAAATCTAGGCATCAGCTGATGTTTTCTTTGAAAACATAACTTGAACCAGTTTTGTTCTTTCTTTGTTAATTAGCCCCCCATAAAAATTAATCACAAAGTAATTATAAATTAATTTATTTTAAGCCTCTCGTAAAATAATGAAAGTTTGTGAAAATAATAATACAGGAATTTTTATTTGTTTGTGATTACTAGATATATTTATTGAGAAATATGGAAATCTAAGCAGATTTCATAATGAATTTTTTTTCCTTAAAGCATCTTTGGACATGAATATCTTTTTCAGTTTTTATTTTTGTAGTACAATATACAGAGGAGGAGAAAAGTTTAATTTAGGTGAGTCTGACTGAAGCTCATTCCTCTGTATGAAAAGAATATTTCACTGACAATTTAGGGATTAAGACCAAGTCAAAAACAGATTATTTGTTACTTTTTCATTGATCTGGAAGTAACAATCTGGAACTAAGTCTTAACTCATATGTTAATTTAGTAACACTTAAAAAGTGTTACTAAACACTTGGAGTAGCTGTTACTCTTGAGCTAAAATAGAATGAAGAAGGTTATTGGTTCAGGTCCCTTGTGCAATTTTTCTTCTGTCATATGTTTGTAACCTTTTTTCATGCTCCCAGTAAACATTGTCACTGTGCTGGTAAGACCATAAAACAGAAGCCAAATGACGTGAGTCAGCCATATCCTGTCTGGCTGGTTTCTGTAAGTCTTTTTTGCTCTCGTGACGGGATCCCACCAACCATGACTGTGTCGCAGGGTGTCAGGGGTTCAGCCCTTTGGAGCCAAACCTGGAGCTACTGCAGAGGTTTTGGTTTGATTCTCCCTGTTGTTGGAGAATCATGAAAAATAGATCCATGTCCCTTCTCTTCCTTAATTCAGTTTGTACTGTTTCCATTATCTGTACTCATTTTAAGGCTTCTTCATTTCTAATTTATTAAGTCAATACTTTAAATAGCCTTCACAGACACCTGTCCTGATAGCTGTGCCATATGCACAGGATGAGTGCATTATTTTTCTAGGACTCTGCACTGTATTTGAGGACACTTGCACTTGATTTCAGTGGGTTTTTTAATTATGAAATTCTTCTGCACAGTAATATATATGGGAAATAATTTGTTGGCTTTAACTTATATAAAGAATGCATTTATTTTGCATTTTGAATGGGGTTATGCAAGTTTGTAAAAGCTTCAGCTTTTAAGTAGAGAGAATTCTGTGTAGATAATTTATCATCTGCAGCATTGCCTATCTCTAATTTATTAATTGTAGGGCCTGTTTGGCACACGTGTAAGACAGCCCTTTCATGATGAGACAGATTTTGGCTGCCAACCCTTACATCTCCTCTGTCTGCGTTTATATTGAAATAACCATGTCTGCAGTAATGATCCAGTAACAGAATCCATTCCAATGGAGGAATGAGGGTGGTGAGGGAGGGAGGAGGAGAAGAAGATGTAGTCTTTTTCACCAAGGTTCATCCCCTCCCAGCTGCACCTACTTCATGGCACACTTCTGCTTAATCCTCTCATAGAATCACCATCCAAGAGATTTCAGAGGGGAGTACTACTTGCCATGATAATCCATTGTTAAATCAAATCCCATGCAGTCCAGGAGAAGAGGCATCTACCATCTCGTGCTTTATTCTGTGATAGTTGGCAGAAGAAAGGTCTTGTCTGCACAGGATCAATTAGAGCAAATGTTTGCCATGTTTCCTGTGTCTGGTTCAAGTGGCAGCTTCGAAACTGCACTGAAGACTTTCCATGGAAACAAGAGCAGATTGTGTTATTTCTGGTTCCCAATGAACCATAGGGATATCTCCAAATATCATGTTGTCCATTTAATTTCCTCATGCCTGTGCTACAGTGATTTGAATTGCATGTGTTAATTTAACATTCTTCATCTTTCAGCAACTACTTGAAGCTCAGGAAGATTTGTCTACTTCAAAACAGGCATCAAGTTCTATCTTCATTGGAAAAATAAGGTGGGGGGTTTTTTTGCAGTGTTTGGGAGGTGTTCTGTCTTTAAAATAAGGTGAGGTTTATTTTTTTCAGACACTGCTCCTCATTGCACTTTACTTGTATTTTTAAACAGTTTGATAAAAGGTTCTCATGTCTTCCTTCAGTGCTGCTGTTTCTGCTTTCAGTGTCTATCAACAGAGCCTCTTTTATCTTTTTTTGGATGATCCTGTATTGCTTTAATCTTTCTTCACATATTTTTATTTTCTTTGTTTACTTTTCTGGCCTTAATGTATTCAGTAGATTTAACCTAGCCTGTGTTTTGTTTTTTCTCTAACAGCACTCTATGTGGTACTGCTATTCCACTCTTCTTTCCTGGTTTCAATAAAGAGCAATCTCTGCTGTATTAATATAAAATTTACAATTGGCTTCCCATTCTTTTTGCATAATGTCAGATTCAGTTTCTGCCGTTTCAGAAAGCTTAATTGAATGTTACAATTGAAAGTCTTTCCTTATGTATTCATCCTTCGTTGTAAAGCTATTAATATTTTTCTGATTTTTCATTTTCATGTTGGTTGTGTATAATTAATGTTTGTACACACTCAGTGTCTGTAAATTTCATCATATACAGAAAACAGGTGCATGATTTCTAGTAATGCTGTCACACAAGATCCAGCACTCATTCGCTTATTTAATTTTGAGGGAAAAGTGTCCTTCCAAAAAAGGACTATTCAATCAAAAAGACTTTTTTCTACTGTCAAGTGAACCTTGACTGTATCTGTACACTGTATCTGTGTCTGTCAAGTCAACATATCATTGATGTCACCTTGCTAGTAAGGACTAGTAAAAGCCTTGTAAACAATATTACTCTTTTCCTTAACGTATTCATTTGTTTCAGCTTCATATTACATACTAGTAATTTTCACACATGCCCTTAAAATATTGCCAAGAATGCTGATACTCTGTCTGTGTTGTAATTGCTCTTCTTTTATTAGTCGAGACTATTTCCAGCCTCTATAGCAATTGTATAGTCCATAAAAGAGCCCAAAATTTGGAATGAGTTGGGAGCAGTGACTTCTAGAAAGCATTACCTCCCTGCCTTTGCATTGTCTCTCAGTACACTTTGTGCAATCCACTGGAGTATGCAAGTCAAAGAGATGCCTTTGACATTTTACTGTCTGCTTTGGATTCGAAATCCACTGTTTAATTAAATTTATGCATCTCCTTCTGTGTTTTGATGAATGGGGCCTTATATTTAGAAATGGCAAATCAGTAAATATCAATAAATAACTAAGATTCAGCAAAGTTTTTAAATGAAAATGACTCATTAGAAGCATCTTACAAAGCAGAAAAGTTGTCCTAAAATTAATTCTTAATTCCTGTAACTCATTCTCACTCATGTTTGCCAGTAAGAAAGCTGAAGCAAGGAAGAAATGGAGAGAGGAATGGAGAGAGACAGGAGAGGAAGGAGGGGTGAAACCACTCCTTTCATCCCTTCTTCATTTCACAAAACATCTGGGGAGTATGGACTCACATGCTGCATTTTTTCTGATCTTGTAATTTTCGCAACATCTTCAGTGTGTGGTAGTTTATGCTTTATGTTATCTAGGCTAATGGAAATCATCAAGGGTATTATGTCAAAAATTACAGTGTACCTTTAGGAACAAATTATCTACTGAATGTGGTGAACATAGGCTTTTTCAAATAAGAAGTTTAACTCAAAAAAGGTGCACAGCAGGACTGGTGGCAATACTGTAGCTTGCTGTTTTTCTGTCATGTAAAGCAAATGTTGATTTCAAGTTCCCAGAAAGTTCAGGAGATTAAAAATGTATAACTCACTGAAATCATTGTTTAGCAGTAGGAAAACCATAATCAACCAGAAACCTCTGGTAACTGCTACCAGTCCTTGATCATTTAAGTCACTGCAGCTACTGGAAATGGAAGCCAGTTTAGCACAATATTAAAAATGCCTGGTTTGTGTTCTACTTCTGATAGATGTATAAGATTCAGGTAACTCTGCCATCAAAGTCTGTGAGCATGCTTGACCATGCAGTAGTATCCTGTGAGGAAATACCAATGCATCATAGGAATATTACTTTATTCTGTTTTCCTCTCTTGACCTTTAATTATTACCATCCCAGTCAGATGTTCCGATTCATGTTGTTTATATTTAGCAATTCCAGCAGGTGCAAATCTTGGCTAAAATCCACCACAATTACTCTTAGGCTGTAAGTAAAGAGTTTACAAGTAAGGCCTTTCTGAAGCACCTGTGCAAACACATTTAATCATTTATAAAGCATTTGTTACTAATCATTACACATTTAACTATTTGCCTGTATTATCACTCTCTAGCAGTTATGTCATTGAAAAATTAGCAATCCTGTTCTGGTACTTGGAGCACTTTTTTTGGCACCTCTAACTGGGCAGAAGCAATTTGGATTCTCTTTCATCTCTGAAAATTTGAGTGAGATGTGTAACATGATTTTACTGGTGTTAATTTTCACGATTTCTTTAGAATGTGTTAAAGAGAGTGGGTGGAGGGTTCAGAGCTCCCCCTATCAGTGAAGATCCCATTATCTGGCATCAAAGAAACTGCTAATGAGTGACAGGTTGGAACAGGGGAGGTTTCCTCCTTATTTAGAACAGTAACTTTTGCTTACAACTGGCCTCAGCATTATGAGTAACAAATGCTAAGAAAAATATTAAAAATATCTAAGGAAGGACTTCATTTCTTAAAGAGTAAGGAGGGTAGTTTCTCATGTGCACAGTCATACAAAATTATTCTGCAAATCCATGACAAAGGCAGCTTCCTCATTGTTGAATCCCTTTAAAATTTGATGTGTTCTTCCTTGTGAGTGGCTACTTTCTGTTTTCAGTTGTTAGTCAGCTTCTCTCAGGAAGGTACTTACATTAATACGCCGGCACACTGGCTGGGCTGAGATGGCAGCACCTTGTCCAAGCGTGTCCAACACAAAGGGAGAACACTTTGTGGCACCTTGGTGCCTCGCTTGCCAGCTTCCCAGCCCGTGCGGTGGAGGGCACGGAACCTAGCGTGCCTGGGGCTTATAGATAGCCCATGCCTGGCCAGAAACAAATGAGCAGAGGCGGCTCCTTCAGTCGGTATTCCAAGGGTTTATTGTAGAAACTCTCTCGAAGGGGACTGGAAACGAAGAGAACAAGATAGTAGCCCAAGTGGGCTTTAAAGGGATACAGGGAAGGGGGTGAGGATGACATAGCAATGACCTATAGGAAGAAGGGAAGGGCGGGACAGGCCTGGTTACCTTTCCTTAGGAGATACAAGGCGTGTCTGTCCACTGTCAATCAGACAGACCGAGCCTACATCAGGTCACAGGAATTCAATGGGAGAAGCCATCCTCACAGAGGGTGATTTTACTCTTTGGAACTAGCCCACCAAACCTATTTTTCTGGGCTCTGTGGCCCCCTTTTCATTCTTGTGGTTGGCTCATTCACCACAACAGGCACTTGCAGCAAACTCAACAGTCTGACCGAGCAGCCTCCAGGAAGTCACTCAAGTGAGCTGATAGCTTGGCTTCCATTGCAATCCCGTGGTTTTGGGCAGAAGGCCTTACCAGCCTGCCCTGCTCCCCTCCTGTAGAGCACTCTCTGCTCTGGCTCCAGAGCCAGCCTCTGGAGGAGGACTGCACTGATGCTCTCTACTAAACTCATGTCTTATGCAGCTCCACGCAGAAAACAAGCCTGTAATTAAATTGTTCAAAATTTGAAGATCAGTGCGTTTGGCCATCCCTTCAGACCTAATTACTTGCCAAAACACACTGTGCACAGGGTGGGAATTAATATTAATTAGGAATCTTCGTGAACTGCAGATTACAGCCATTATAGGCAGAGGAAATGATTATGAGATTTATGCAACTCACATCTTTAAAAAAATGTAATTACAACAACAAAGCCCTATCTCTCAGTATACATAAAGAGGCTTGATATAGACATTTGTTCCAGGTTAATATCAGCCTAAATTGACAATGTTCAACAGGATTCATCGTGATTTATACTGGAGCAAGTGGCAGGAGAGAAAAGCCGTTTGTGTGCTCCACATAGTGACAAACTGGTCAATAATGACGCCCATGCTGGTTTTTGCTGGTAACAGCCTGGGACATGCTGCTGTGCTGTCTGAGGTGCCTCTGCTACTGCCTAGTTCCTGCTCCCCAAGGTGTGCACAGACACATCACATGTCCCTTCCAAGACAGGAGGCAAAGCAGTGCCTGGGGACCATCTCAGATGAGCTGGAGAGTGTGTCTGGGAAGTCTCCTAATCCCAAAGCAGAAGCAGAGCCCCCAGAATACTGCTGCATGCTGGCAGACCCAGACTACATATTTGTTTCTTGTTTGGATGGTGAAGGTGGAAGCTTTTGCTCTCTAGGCTGAATAACAAAGCAGCAAACATTACTCCTTAGTGTAATGCTGGAGATCGGTAGTGGAGACTGTATTTGCAAAACCTAAATACCACTGAATTTTGATTGAATGTGAGACACACATATTTTAGAAGACACGAGGAGAGCACTGAAGAGACAGAACAGTGGGAAAGTCAGCTGGTTGTAGTTAATTTTGCAGTTCCCAGAGGGGAACAGGGGTGTGCACTGACTTGTCTGATGTTGGTGATCATCCCTTAAGGCTTGCTTGTTACAACAGAAGATATTTTTAATTCAGGCTTTCCAATAACAGTCAGTAATTGCTAAGAATATTAAATGGTCCATACATATAAGAAAAAAGTGGCCTCTGCTGTGACTTCCTCTAGACAGTCTTGTGACCATTCCGTTACTGATAAAATATATATTGGATCGTTACCTTCTCTTTTAGCTTTGAGACATAAACTACTTCAAGAGCAGCGTAAAATATCAGATTGTGTGACTGAGCATGCACCCTTATAATAATATTAATAGTATTGAAGTCCTAATTGATTTTGGAAGCAAATACAAAACAAATATAAAAAATATATTGATTTGGAGTACGAAAAGCATCATTCATTGCACTTGAGGTTCTCAGCTCTTGGAAAAGAGGTGATGTTTGTTTGCAAATGCTAATGATCTGTGTCTATGTATTTATGAATTGATTGCTGTTGAAATGAAGAACCCTTACCCATGATTTACATTCACTGTTAAAAGCAAGAGTCAGATTGCTATTTTTGTTGCCATATCTCCTTTTCTTTCCAACATATCTTTTTACTGCAGGTTTATTCCAATATTCTTGACATGCTGCCTTGAAGTAGCGTATTTCAAGTGCTTCTCATTGGCGACTAGTATGGAAAGATCTATATCTGTCATTAAAAGGAATAAAGAGAAATATTTCAGAATTTCATGAGAAGCTAGTTAAGTGTGTTACTGTGGATGGCTCAAGAAGCCAATAGTGAGTTTCAGCTGAGTGTCCCCCCCTCTGTCATATTTCAAAGGGCACAAGGAAGACACTCAATAACAAATCAGTGAAAATGTCAGCAGGCTGTACTTTACTTTATGATTTCAATACCTTGAAGAGAATAGAAAGGTATTCAAATATCTTCAGTATTTGATCCTGATAACAGAAGGTGGGGCAAACATTCGTTTTATGAGTTTTCAATACTCCTGGGTTTGAAAACATTAAGGTGCTTGGAGAATTCATCAAATAATAAAATCTGAAGTTCCAGGAGAATGAATATTGACCAACAAAGAAAGCAATGCATTTCTAATGTGCATAAATCTAATCAATGTTATAGAGGAATCCTACACTCGTCAACATGAATCTGTGAGTTATCAAAAAATAAAGAATCTCAAAATTGGTAATAGGTATAAATAAGCACAAATAAATTATTTCTGGAACTCTGGTGTTTCTTTGAGTTAAAAACATAATCCTTTTCGTGGATCTCCTGCATTCATGTTAAAAATGAAAGATACAACAATTACTCCTCTGAATTTAATGGAAAATAATTGGAAAATATTTTGAAGATAGAGAGCAGCAAGCTTTATGAGCCATTTTCATTCAAAATTCCTTTTCTTGCAGTGTTTAATTATTGACATTTTAATGTCCCCTGCAATCTATAATAAATCCCTTGATGGTTGCATTTACTGAAAAAGGTGTTTTAAGCTTGGAGTCACTAAGAAGAAAGATTGCTTTAAAATAACGTGGGCAGTTTATTTCTTCAAGAGAAAGAAAACCGTGGCAGACAAGACAAGTAGATGCAGATGTATTCATGCAATGTCTTTATAGAATGTTTGACAATAAGAGAGATTTTCCTGCTGTAAACCTATGTATTTAGCCTGGTCCTTACTGTCCAAAGATCTTAATCAAAGAATATGGTTGTGGTTAATCTATATCTTTCAATATTTTGGAACTCAGCTGACTACAGTAAAAAATCAGTCACCTTACCAACAAAAAGTCCTTATTTTCTATTGCTGAGTTAAAATTTTGAATGTTGATTTTATAAGATATTTTGAGACTTTTCAGTTGTTGTTTTCATCTTCAAATAGGACAAGACAAAGGGCTCAGTTCAACTGTCTAACTGTAGATATTTAGTGCCATTGCTGATGCCAGAGCAAACCCTGCTTAACCTGCAGGTACTACACAAGCACTGTGTTTAGGCCTTTGTTGCCAAAATCTAGGCAAATAAATCAAGTCTCAAGTCCAGAATACATGGTTCTTCTTTGAAACATTCAAACATGTTTGTTTTAGTTGTATAAAGAAATTTTTTTTCAATTATTTCCTTCAGAACATTATGGAAACATTTTCCTGCAGAACACGGCAGTATTGTTGATTTTCTATCAGGAATATTTGTCTAAATCTGCTTACCTCTAAAGGATGGTAGAGTGTAAATAAAATATGGATTCTATTAGTTAAAATCAATGATTGCCAGTTTATTTCTAACTTTACTTTGAGGTTTTGGGGTACTTAGTACTCTGATTCTCTGGCAGGGGTTTCTCTTAGGTAAATACTTTTATGTCAGACCAGTAACCATTTTGTTACCTGTCATCTGGAGAATAAGGTGCTATTTTGAGTTCTGCTCCCCGCCTCAAAGACTTTTAACGGATTTTTTAATGCAGTGATCCTAACGTAAGAAGTGACTTCCAGACATCTCCTTTGGCCTTCCCAGATGTTTCTTAGAAAGATTTGCTTACCTGCCTTTAGCCCCCTGGCTAAGCTACTTTTTGCTCCCAAGCAGAAGCCTTTCAGCCAGGGATCTGAAAATCACCTTCCCTTCCCTTGCTCAGGGGTTTTCACCAGTAGACGTTTGTCTGGCAAGGGATGAGCAGAGGAGAATTCTCTACCTCCTTTCCTTCCCAAAGAAGAAAAAAAAGACCCAAATCCAAACCATAGTCTGTGTGCAATTAGACGTGGATGTGTAACTGCACGTGCTCTCCCAGGAAGAAGGAGGAATGGTATCATCAGTGAAGGAGTGTGTAGAAATTAATTGTGACATTTTTCTGATTCTCATTGAAGTTGAAAGTGCCTGAAAAACCAAAGAGGCAGTTTTTACTTTATCTTGTTTACCAAAATCTATTGAAAAAGCCTCTCAAGAAACATTCAGTACTTAAAAAACACTCAAAAATTAGTCAAAAATCATTAAAATGGAGCTACATATATTAATAATCTCAGAAACCATGGCTATTTCAGAAGGTATTACACTGGTAAATATCACGATTTTGTCTTTGCACCTAAAATAGGGGAATGTTCACTAAATCCGGATATAAATGGTTGTAAATTTTTCGTGAATATTTGATTTTTAACTGTGGTCTTCTAGCAAAGCATATTGCAGTCAACCTTTTAAGCTACAGAAGTCACTGCAAAAAATTTGCCACTTCCTTGGTACATTGTCACATTAATATCTCATTTCAAGATGCACTTTGGCATGCAAAGGATAAATTGAAAGAAGTATGTGTTTGCACTAAATCTGTTGACCAAAACCTCAGGGTAGAAACATGGTTTTGACCTAACGACTTAGCTGTACTACTGTCATCAAGATTCTCCCCTGAAAGCAGTTTTTATTTCATCATGTGGAAGGCATAAAGATGATTAAATATATCACACAAATTGTATGTAATATTATAATGGGTCTCCATTCATTTTTATTCTAATATTTCTCTGAATATTGTGTTAACATTATTTAGTGAGAAGTGAGATATATTAAACTCAGTAATTTATCGACATATATGTGGGGGTTTTTTCTGTCTAAAAGAGAGCTAGAGCTTTTACTGTTCCTCAGTAAAGATTTATTAAATAATTTTTAAATCATAAAAATGGGAAAAATCTTCATCGGCTTCATTGAGGAAGGTAGTGAGAGACACTGAATTTGTTCTTTTCATCCTTCTCAGTGGTCAAGCATTAAAAATATAATGAAAGAGAATAATTCTAGCGAAGAGCTCCAGTAAAAGCAAAAGTTGCTATGTTTGATGTATTGGAGTACTAAAGCAGTTGAGAGCAGAATATATTGCATCTGGGTGGATGTTGAAGGGAGCAGCCAAACCCTTCCTGTTGAAGAACTGTTCTTCATTCCTCCTGGGCTCTTTCACTCTCCCTCTGGACCGCTGCACTGTTTAGCTCCAGTGCTTCCTCAGCACCCCTCGCTGCAATTCCCAGCAGGAACGGGCTCAGCCCTGCAGGAGCAGCTCCAGGGTGGAGCGGGGCCAGCTGTGGCAGTCCTGGTGCGGGTGTGGGTGTGAGTGTGGGTGTAGGCACTGGAGGCACCTGCACCGTGGGACGTGCGCTCCATGGCTCTTGCTTTGCCCGTGGAGATACGGGGCTGGTCTCTGTGGATGCTGAAATGCTGTTAGCAGGGAAATTTTCTCTTCTTGCATTCATTCTGTGAGAACTTTTCCTTTGCTGTGTAAGCTATGTAAACAATAGATAGGGTTTTTGTAAATAGCATTCATATCTGGTATCTTCTGACCTTGTGTACATTATATTAGGAAGAAACATTTCTAAGTGGGTGTCTGAGACTTTGACCAATCCCCCTAGGAGAAGTGTGAGCACTGTTCAATTGTTTTATGGAACTAGAATATATAAATAGTATTGTAAATTTAATAAATAATTAATCCCTCACTCTGGACTCCTGCCTCCCTGCATCTCTGAACCCCTGCTTGGAAGCCCACAGGTCTCTGTTCCTAGAAGGACTGACTGAAATTTTCCTCTGAGGAAAAATATGCTGCTTGACAAAACCTTTTAGGGTGGCTTCCACTGGGCTATGATGCTCTAGGCATGGCTGTGGAAGACAGTGAGAAACTTTTCCATTTCAGTACCAGCAGATCAGGCTTTGAGATCTTAGGACAAACCCCAGAATATAGAGCTTGCTTTTGCTCTAAATTGTTTGCAAATGAACTAGAAAGAAATTAATATGAAGTGACTCAACTACATCTCTTAATTTCAGGAAAGAAAACTCCCTAAATGGTATATCCCAGGTGAAAACCAGGTGCATAACACCAACCATCATGCCAGACTAAAACAATTTCCACTTTCTTCATCCAGCGTTGTCTTTTACGTATGTATATATGTATATACGTATATATATATATTTTTATATATAAAGGGAATATGAATTTTCAGGGCAGAGATGAGCAGTTTAGGGACAGAGAGAAAGGTCCCTTTTCCCTTCTGAGGAAAACATTTAAATGGTAAAGAATCTCAGCCTCAACAGGGAAAGATATTGCCAGTTTCACAAAAAAGGCAGCTAAAAATGTCAACAGGTTATCTGCCATCCTGTAGTCAATAGTACCTAATTTTTCAAATAATGAAACAAAGCCTGACGTTACAGGAAATTGCTTTAGCTAGTGGGAAATGAATTAAAATGATTTCATGAGCACCGACTGCATGATCAAACCCACTGCATGCAGTGGGTGACCCTGCTCTAAGGGGCAGGGGATCCATGGCTTGCACACTGACATGCTGCTGCCATTGGGAAATGAGGACAGTCAGTGAGATTTTTTTCAAGAGTTCATTGCAATCACAGATAGTTTCACTGGGATGTCAAAGGGGGTCTTCTTTTTTTTCTTTAACTACAAAGAATTTTAAAATCATAGTGTTTGCAAAGTAGATTGTTCATCAGAGGATTAGAAAAATCAGAGTGGCAAATGAAACAACTGCATAATAGCCCAAGCATGGAAAATATCCCCCTTCTCTGGCAATGTGGAAGTTACCTGGGGAAGATCAGGAATTGTTTTGCCAGCATTAAAGATCTTCCAGTCATTTGATGAGTATGAGAGATTCGCTTACCAATTGTGGCTTTTCTCTGATATCAGCTGTAAGTCATAAAAGTGTGGGATTCAGCTTTCATATAGATGTTTTCATTCCCTTTCAATCTGTTTCTTTCCAATTCTGTCTCTTATTTGTTTACTAAAATTATTTAGTTAAGATGTCAATTGGGAGTCAGATGGAATGTTTTCCGGATGGTGCATTTTTCAGTTCATTCAATTTGGCCATTTAAAACGTTATTTTGTTTCAGCTTTAGATCTTAGATCTGCTAAAATTAACATTTGCATTTTCTGTAGCATCATGAAACATCTTTTCCTTAATCGTTTTATCAGTCAGGCCCAGGAAATTCTTAACAAATGTTAACCTATGGGTTAGCATTTGGCTTCGATAAATCAGCTGCAACAAAATAGCCTAAATAAACAAACTCTTCTGAAGGATCCAAGGAATCAGTGGTATGTGGTGGTACACCCAGTACAGGCAGCCCAGAAGGCAGACAGGAATTGCAATGAGGTGTGTAAACAAGAAGACAGATCCTCTGAAAAGTTAAAATAACTTTTTCGGATTATAGTGTTTCCTTTGAACCCATCATTTGAAGGACAGTGGAATGAAAGGGGGAAAAGAAGATAAGACAGAAAAATACAATGTTTTAGGATTTAGCCATGAGCTAGAGATAGTCTGGTAAATTGGGAGACTGGAAGAAAAACCCTGATGAAAGAAGCTGAGAGGAAATGGAAATCAATGTTCTGAAGTGAAGGAATTACATCTGAAAAAAGTTTTCTATACAATTCCCTCCATCACAGATGAACACCCACAGATTACACTGCCACACCCTCAACTCTTTGGGAAGTTAAAACCAAATAAATTTATTATAGAGTTATGGGAGAAGGTAAGAGAAAACAGCCTCAAGCACTGCACAGTCACTGCTCAGAGTGGAATCCTGACGGCCCTTTCCTTCCCTCTGCATTCCTCTGGGTTCACTTCGAGAGCAAACGCTTTAGTTCTGCTCCAAATAGATGTGCTGAGCAATGGTGGAATGGGAAGAGGAGACAAATGCAGGCAGCAGCTGCACAGCACGATCCCCACAGGCTGGGCTGGGGCAGCACCCAGCACTCCCTGCCCTCAAGCAGGAAATAAAGGAGAAAGGTCTTCACTTTAAGGAAACAGCTGTAATTGTATGCCCACGAATAAGGTGCTGGTTAAAACTCCGTTGAGTGGTTTGCAGCTATAATACCCTGAACACTTCTGAAAGGCTCACATAAATTAATAGAATACATTTATTAATTTCTCTGGCTTCCTGATTCTGTTTTAACCACTGTTATTCCTGACCTGTTCACTGTTCCAGGCAAGCAGTTTGTAGGTGTGGCTGGGTGTGCTTGGGATATTCTTAAAATTCATATCATTTTTTTTTGTCTTTTAACACTCTAACACTTGTGCCTGCCATGGACTCAGTCATCTCTAATAAACCCAAAATACTTTTTTGAGTGTCTCTAGTGCAGAATTTGCCATTGGTCACAATAATTTGCTTACAGAGAAAATGGATGAGATTCTAGACCTAACTGATACACAAAGCAAAGCTCAGAAATCTTGAAAAATGGTATAATACTTCCAAAATAAGATTGATGAATGTGCACAGGTATATTTTAAGATAACTCCAGGGAATTTGGTTTCCTGATCATAATGCATGATAGAGACATCTCTCATATTTTATCCAGATTCAAAAGATTACTTAATGTGCTCTAGTAATCTTACCTTTCCTTCTGAGAATGGCTCCTGAAAGTATTCAGTTCCGAAATTAAAACAAATGGGTGAAAGCACTTTCCATCTTTGTGACTATGACAAATGATGCATTAGCTGTGCTGATGGTGCATGAATCTGGTCATTTGGCAAATGTAGCCCACCTGGAATACTGCATCCAGCTCTGGGGCTCCCAAGGAAAGAAGGACCTGGACCTGTTGGAGTGAGCTCAGAGGAGGCCATGAAGATGCTCAGAAGGCTGGAGCACCTCTGTTACGGGGCTGTTCAGCCTCGAGAAGAGAAGCTCTGGGGGAACCTAAGAGCACCTTCCAGTGCCTGAAAGGGCCTATAAGGAAGGTAGAGAGAGATTTTTGACAAGGGCACAGGGTGATAGGACAAGAGGGAATGGCTTTAAACTGACAGAGGGGAGGTTTAGATTAGATATTAGGAACAAGTTCTTTACTCTGAGGGTGATGAGGCACTTGTACAGGCTGCCCAGAGAAGGTGTGGATCCACCAGCACTGGGAGTGTTCACAACCAAGCTGGATGGGGTTTTGAGCAACCTGGTCTAGTGGAAGGTGTCCCTGCCCATGGCAGGGGGCTTGAAACCAGATTATCTTTAAGGTCCCTTCCAACTTGAACCATTATAGAATTTGCAAAAAGTACTGTCAAGAATAATGGAAAAATCTGTTTCTCATCTCTCTGATGAATTCTGGTATGTAAAGTTCATATTAAGCATCGGGGAAAGTGTGCAGTAATAAAGTTAATAAAACTCTGTGATAGGTTGCTCAGCTGTAGCACATGCAGCATAGTGTATATGTCTGGGTAAAGATAGGAATGGCATAAATATGGAGGTTTCGACCTTTGGCAGAAGATAGATTAGATGAACTCTACAGGCTGATATTCCACCTTGATCTTCTATGATTTTCACCTGAATTTCATAAGAAGAAAAAAAAGCATTTGGGAGCAGTAGGGCTGCTGATGCACTGGAGCCACCGTTAAAGTTTTCCTACCTGTTAATATCTATTTGCAATCTTTTGATGTACCGTAAGATTATAAACCCACTGGCGCATGATCTGCCTTTTCTTTTTTGTTTTTCTGTGAGTATAGTATCTAGTGCAGTGGATTATATGACATTAATTTCAGTTATCAAAACATATGCCATTACTTTATTGATCATCATCATCCTTGCAGCTGTGGTGCACCCTGAGCCAGTGTTTGGTGGGAAATGAGCACTCAATGACCATTGCCTTCTCCTGAGGCTGGCGTAGCCACAGGCTTCCACAGGGTTTAGAAACAGTCATCAGAGAGTGCAAACCTGAACTGCAAGAGAAAATTGTATTGGGAGGATTCCATGAAAAATCACTTTTAGAATTTATAATAAACCTCGACGAAAGTACACAAATTGCTGGCTCGTAATCATTACTACTGGTAATGTTTGCCCATGGGACTGGTATCAGGTAGAGAAGACAGGTGAAAAATCTTTAAATACCAAGCCACGAGATTGGAACTGGAAAAGGGATAGAAAGATCAAAGCAGTATTTACAGTAACAAGTGCCATGTGGACCATGCCTGAAACCAGACCAGTATCATTTAAATGGATTAGAAAATTCTATCTCCATGCAGGATCTGAGAAAAGTTATTATCTGAAAGACATCCTCTGTTTTGCAGTAATATCTTCACTTAAATAAATCTGTCTGATTCTATGATGACCATTACAGAATTTCAGGTCTTTGTGACATCAGTCTTTGTAGTTGGGTAATGCATAAAGAATACTAATAGTAGATGCAAGAAATTTAAACTGGAGAAAGCAGAGAAAAATACTTCATTTTAACAGAAATACTCAGATTTCAATTTTTTTTCATTGTTTTCCAAGTGTTTGAAAGCTTCTTCTGATCAAACAAGACAGATTTGTCACATATTAAGGAGAACCCCAGGATCAGGGGACTTACATGGAAGTTCCAGATTCAAGCCTCGAATATGAATTCCTTCTGGAACTTTATGTTTCTGACAGAAAGTAGTATTAGTGAACATTTTTAGCACTGATAGCTTGAATCAAAATTATGAAACATGAAGCAAATAATCCTTTGTGTTCCATCTTCACAGGTGTTTCATCCACTGGGACAGCATTAAAGTAATTTTTTTCTTACTGAAATATGGCCTAAAATATAGTTTGAAAGGCATGTGTCAGTTCTTCTTTTCATTTCTTCCTAAGTATCTTACCTCAGGTAAAAGGTAAGCCTGAATCAGCCTGAATTTACTCTTATAGTTTTTCTACATTGGGACAATGGCACTTACTTGTAGTCCTGATGCAGAGTGTTAAGTTAGGATCCAAACTGGGCATAATTTGTATTAACAGGTGTATAGCAACGTGGATGCTTGGGGGAATTCACTTCTCTTAAGACATCTGTGACACAGACACTGTGTCATGCTAAAATCCAATTTCTGCCCAATGGAAGGAAACTGTCTGACCAAATACAGGTGTCTATTTTAGGATAACTGATATCTGAAGAACTAATTCTGCCCATTGACTGAAAGGAGATCCCAGGACTGCTTGAAAGGCCACAGACATCTACACTTCATCAGCTGAAGCCAACTTTTAAAGGCTATGTCAGAGACTAAGCTCTTATCTGGGAACATGAAAATACACATGAATAGAAAAACCCTCAGGAGTCCACAGCTTGGAGCCCTGATCCAGCTCACTCCTGTACATACAGCCTGATAGATAAATCAAAAAGTTAAAACAAAGCATGAGAAAAAGACGATTTTATTATCCTTCACTGCCAGAAGAAGTTAAACATGCTGATGCTCTGGGTTGGTCATGTTCCTTTTAGCATGGGTTCTCCCATTACAACTTCCTCTGCCAGAAGAAGTTAAACATGCTGATGCTCTGGGTTGGTCATGTTCCTTTTAGCATGAGTTCTCCCATTAAGCTACCTCTGCGACCTTGGGTAGTCTGAGCATTATACACCAGCCATCCCATGGCCTCTGCAGAGCAGCTTTTAAGCCAGAATGAGAGCCCCCACCTTGTATCAGTATGGCTCCCTAGGTGAATAATTTTGCCAGCACTCACATTCTATTAAGAAGCACCTTCTTACTGTTTCATTCCTGATTAAACTGCCTTGGACATATATCAATATGTACTTTGGAGAAGGTTTAATTTTAAGGGATTAAATTTTCCAAATCCCCCTTCTGTAAATCAGCAGCTTTTCCTTCCAGAAAAGCAAACACACGGTTTAGAAATCACGGCATTTGAGGGGTATTTATAATTACAGTTTAGCATTTTAGCACTCTCAGTAAGAAATGTTAGTAAGACCACAGAGTTCAGCGGAGTTCCGACAGTCTGATCCCGTGCTGCAGGGCCCTGCACTACTTAGTGCAGTCTGCATTCCGTAGGTTCTTAGCATACCTCATTATGGTCTTACCAGTAATGCTCCAGGATAGTGCATTAAAGTGGTAAAATTAGGGAATAACCACTCGAATGATCAAGGCAATTCCGATTGCTGCAGTGAACATAGTCTGAATGTGCACAGGAATCTCGTATGCAATAGAACATCATTCAGTAAGTTTTGCAGTTTCCCGTTGGCCGCAACCCTCCGGGTGGTGGCAGCTGTGAGGATAGTCTTTACTGACACAAGACCCTGCCCAGGAGGGCTACTGAAGAGTTCCTGTCCTTTGCTTCCGGAGGGAAACTGCTGGGCAGCAAGGGACAGCAGTCCTTCAGTACTGGAATTCGAGTCCTGTCTGTCATCAAAAACGCTGGTCTCCAAAGCCTTTTATGACCCTCCTTCTAGTGGTATGCCAAGCTCGGCAAGGTCTGAGCGTGATCCAACACCTTGCTTTGATCCATGAAATGCTAATTTTCATTGCAAGGCAACAGTTTTAAAGTTCATGCTCTTGCTAACAATATCTTTGATGTAATTAACAGTGCTGGCTTGACTTAAAATGCCAGTTTATTCACATAGTTCCAAAGAGTTTGAAAGTTTTTCTGTTTATTTCAGCTATATCTGCTAGTCTAATGAAAGATAATATTTATCTCCAAAACCTTGTATCCATAGGCCCTAATTGCGAGGTGAAATCTTCATCATTAGAGATGTTCAAAATTTAGCTGGACAAGGTGATCCACCTTTGAATATGGCCTTGCTTTGAGCAGGAGGTTGAACTAATTAGTATCCAGAAACTCCTTCCAACCTCTAATAATCTATGAGGTTTTAAAGTTTAAACCTGTTAGGTTTCAAATCTGTCCTTTTTAAGTCTTTGTGTTGAAGGCTCTGGACAAAGATTTTGATTCTGGTAGTAGCTTGATCAGTTAAAAAAAGACAAATTCTCAGCAAGCTGTGAGGAAATATGAGGCAACATGAGTTGAATTGCCAAGCATACTGCAAGGTTCCTTTTAACTGCCTTGGGCTTCCTAAATGAAGGATGAATTTCCAACTGAAGACAGCTTGCTGCAGATCTGACAGTTTTGCCCTCAATGAAAGAGAGTTCAATAGAGAAATTCGGGGTAATAGATGCATTCAGTCTAAAGAATATATATTAAATGCAATGTACAGTATATGCAGCAGCATGGCTTGAAGAGGTATATCTGTCATGTGTGATAAAGCCTCTCCCTCACACTAGGAGCAGATTTGGGTATGGAAGGCAGTGCTGTGACTTGTCATGCCTTCATTCCATGCATGTACATTTGGGGGTGGTGGTTGGGCAGAGAGAAAGAACTTTATCAGAGGAATGAGCATAGCTTTACTTTTACAGAGGCTCACATGCACTGTGTTAATCTGCAACATATATTCAAATTTTCACAACAGAAAATAATGCAATCTAAGCTACATTTGAAGGAAATTTGTAGTCAATTTCAGATAAGAGGTTTGTAAACTGCTAATAAATCTTTTACATGCTTGGAGTTGAAAGGGAGCTTTCATTTTCTGCAAGTGTTTTTCAGTGTAGTACTGCATGTTTATAATATCCATATCATATTTAGCATTCACTTTAATGGATCAAATATTTCCTTAATTGAAAAACAACTCCAGTGCAGCAAGAGTAGTTGAGATTTTTACTTGAACTAATGTTTTACTTCATCTAAAATTAATAATGACTAGTGAGGGCTTAATCATATAGTAGAGTGTAATTAAAAATAATGCAGTGATTTGGGTTATTCTCTATGGCCCCAATCCTGCAAATACACATGAGACTATCTTTATGCAAGACAGGTTTTATGCTAAGTTCTACGGAAATATTCAAGGATATAAAAAGGCTCAGAAGAAGAAGTGGTTTTAAAATTAAGATGTATACAGATCTGTTCCTGTGCTCAGATTGTTCTGTAGCATTCGTAGTGCTCTTACTGAACATCTCTACCTGCTCACCATCAGTAAGAGTCAGTATTCTTGGATCACAGAAAGAAAACCAAACCTGATGACTCCAGCAAGGATAGGAGTTCAGAAGGGGGAATCAATGGATGAATTTTTGTTAACCGTGATTAATTGATACTTGAGGCTTTGATTTAAAATAAAATAAGATGAAATTCAATCCACTGCTGCCAACACAGGAGCTTGTGAAGCTCCCAAGATGATTTCATAGAGCTCACACTCCAACTGCCTTATGGGAATAACAAAAGGTAAGAAATCTAACATTAGATGTTTACAGATCTTGTCTCGCATCTTCTTGTAGCACAAATCAATTTGGCCTAGAGTTTATGGGATGAAATATGTTTCCTGATACTGTGTAGGTGATGGAAGCTGCAAAAAAAATTTACATCTGATAATATGAGCTGTCAAAGAATATCAGTTTCAAAATTTTGTCCATAAACTACAGTGGGATTTACTGGGGGGATTCATCTGATGAGGATATTAGGAATTTTTTAGGTCAATCAGTAATGATCTATTTGCTGAGGCGCTTTTGGCAGTCTCTGTCATATACAGAGCTAGATGTTGAATCTCGTGTGATGTATGAGCTCTGAGCTCAAAGTCATGAACCAGTGCCGCTCTACTGAGTTGGGCATGGTCAACCGTAACTTCATCTAAACAGCTGTGAAGAGGAGACAGCCCCTGTAAAACATTCAAGAGACCAGGCAGAGTTAGGACAACTGTGGACCTAACAGTGCTGGAGCTTTGAGGTTTTGTATGTCGGCTCTCTTCCTGGTTTTTCTGTACAAACACAGTGATCAGAGGGACCAGTTTTAGCTGAATGGTTAAAAAAATGCATCTGATTATAGCTTTTCAACTTATGCTTATAAAACAGGAAACATGACTGAGTCCCTTCTTAACTTAAAGACAAAGACCTGTCCAACATATTGTTTTCATTCATAGCGTTTTTTGAAATTTAGGCACCCTGCACAGCCATCATTCAGAAATTGCTCATATAGCTTCCTTCTGAGTCCATGAAAGTGCTTACATGAGCTACTGATCAAGAGAAATGATCAAAGAATATTTTAAATGTCTAATTTATTTACACTCTACCTTAAAAAAAATTATTTTGTTCATTTGCATTCATTAATACTTAAAAAATTAGCTAAAATACTATGTAAAATAATGGCTAGTAGTTCTGTCTGTGAAGTTTATTGCTCTAGCACAGTGATGATATTAATATCTTGGGGAGTATTACAAGTAAAATATATTAGATCAGGAACAGTCAAGCAATGAACATTTATTGGTTAAATAACTAAACAAAATTAAAATATGTCATTTCACTTATTTACATTTTTTTCCATACAGCGGTTCCAAAAAGGCATGAAATAACAGATTTCTATTGAGAAGCAACTAATTTCATTTTATAAGCAGAATACATGAATTTGAACAAGCACAAGTTTTTAAGAAAGAAACATGTAAGAGAGTTTTACCAATTTAGGAAACTGTTGCAGGAGAAAATTTGTCTACAGTAGCATGGAAATCTTCCTCCAAAGGCTGTCATTCTTTTAAGTAGGTCTCTATTATATTTTAACTAAAAAAATCCACACATCAAAGACCTAGAAGAGAAAAAAACCCAGTCACTTTAGGTTTTGGACAGTAACTGACGTATCTGAAAAAGGTATCTCACGGCTAAAATAACAATTTTTAAATTTATCTTCTATTTCTCATTTTCAGTATGTTTCTCATTTTCATACGGTCTCCATCCCTTAAAAAAATGAGCTTTGCCTCCAGTCTGTGTAGAAAACACTGTTTAGATTCCTCTTCCAAGGTACATATTTAGCTTCATGGGGGTCCTAAGAAAATAAAGGAAGCTCTTACTAGCCTGTGGCATTAGGTATTCCAGGAGCCTCTTGTGCAGTTTGCTGTGTTCCTAACGGCTCCCGTGGAGTCAATTTAAACACTGAGCCTGTTCAGACTATGAAGCATATGGGTAATTTATATTAATGCTAATGTGAGACATTCATGCATCAGGGAAACATATCTTCATGTTTTTAACTTTCCATTCGCTTTCACTCTCCAGGAAGAGTTTGAAAGGATTCTGCGCGTGGGAAAGATTAACACTGACTGAAGATATATTTTATTCTTTAGAATTGTTTTTCTAATACTTTTTTTTTTCCTCATGGGGCAATTGTGTTCAACCTGTCCATTTGTCTTTTTCCCTCTTTTACCATGATTAGTTGTAACTGGGTTAGGCTTCATCTTAATTGGTAGATGTCGTAGCCTAATGTAGACTCTGTTTCACCAACTCCTTTAGAAAGTGAATGAATGGGGAAAAAAAAGTATAGAGTCTTCTAGAATTGATTTCTTGTGGGAAAGGCAAAAACGAGGACCCAGGACCATAGACCAAAGCTGTAGCTCTCCCTACCTCCCATCTGGTATAGTCTCCACTGGACTCCAGCGACCAAGGAGTTAGGTCACTCCTTGGTGACCACCTGAGCATACATTGAACAGCACATTGGCTGCCCAATGGCTCAGTTTCATGAGAAGCAGGGTTGGAGCTCTCTGGACGTGTTCTCAGGGTGGGCTCATCCCTCTCTGTCCTGTTCCCTGTAAAACAGATTAATTTGAATGTTTCTGAGGATCAAGAACATACCCCTGCAAAAGGCAGATCCAGTGTCTATAATACATTTTTTTTCTCTCATCTGATCCTTCCAACCTGAGCTTCCAGCCAACACTTATCATTGTCTCAGACTGCTGTACTGAAGGACACTCTATTATGAGATTTCTGTTCTCATGTCAGTACTTACAAACCTACATGAAGTCATCCCCTAATCTTTCCATAAATCTAACCCAGCAGAGCTCTTTGATTGTCTCAGTATAAAGAACAATTTTCAATCTTTTCATCCTTCCCATGTTCGTTCTCCGTACTGTCTACCCTTTAACAAAATCCTTCTTGAAAGAACTTACTTGTTTTCACATCCATGGTGTCCCACTAGTGCAATTCTCATTGTAAAATTCACCTGTAATTTTTAACAGTTCAGAGCTTTTCCAATGAGAGGAAATACTTGGAAACACCATAGAACAGTCATAGCATGAACTCATCTTCATGTCTCTGTCTGCTGTGACCTCCACATCCTCTTCAGCCATGGTGAACATGCCTTGTGTTCAACTTCCTTGGGTTTTAATGCCAGACTTGCTGTGGGGGATCATCTTCACAGCTTATGACTCTAACAGTTTCATCTCACCTGTCAATCTTCTCTGGAAGTTGTTAAAAAAAATGCTGAATAGTGTCATGCTGATTGGCCAGTTGTATTTAGAGATCCACGCATTGAGTTTTCAATTGAGGTTTAAAAGCACACAATTAATGTGCATTTTTTTTATTTTGTAATACTTTAGTTTCTAATGAAAATATGGTCAAAAGTTGTAGAAGGATCCGTGCTTGCATCAGCTCTACTACTTTCTCAACCAAATTTATTACTTCACTGAGAGAATATATAAAGTTAACTAGCACAACTTTTATCAATGGATCCTAGGCAATAAGAAATAATTTTACTACCCCTCCTTGCTTTGTCCATTCTTTAGAGCTGAAAGGCCCAGTAGGCCCATCACATTCTCTGCCTTGCCTCTTTCCTATTTTCTTATAGCCCTGGCTTCCTTTCAAGTTTCTGAAACTAGCTTACAGTTTTAAGTTTTATTGAAAATCAGTGCTAAGTATACAGAGAGCTGCTCAAACAACATTTTAAACTCTCTGATGCAAGCCATCCAGACCTACTGATATAAAAATATACAATTTCAATAGCTGCTTTTTAATATTTCTTTGACTCACTGTTAGAAGAAAAAACACATCATCATCACTAGATGTGCTGCCATCACAGTATACTGACTGCTCTACTAAGCCCAAAAGAGAAACGTCTTCTCTATACTGTAGACAATTCTATAGAAATCATTTACTATTTAAGAAAAACTTCTTTACATATTCCTTTGCTCCAAATCTACTTGCAAAATATTACTTTTATCCTGAACTTTCCTGATCCTGTAGTTTTCCTTGTGCCTTTACCAGTTATTACAGTTTTATGTCCTAATTTATATTCCTCAATATCTGCATCTTTCTCTTTCTTTTTCTCTTTCTCTCTCTTTCTCTCTTTCTTTCTTTCTTTCTTGATGTGCAATGCTTGTGAAACATTTATTAATATTATTATTACCATCATCTCATTTTACCACCCAAATCTGACTTTTTAGCTGGAGTGATTTCATTTCCAGCCACGGGGTTTTAACTGCTTTAACTTTATTTTTATTCCTGCTTTTCCGTTTGGGTTTTTTACCTCCAGTTGATGCGATCAAAGCTTTCTTTACATTTGCGACACTGTGAAACTGCTCATGTAAAGCAGAGAGCTCACAGATGCAGAGCAGATGTGCTTGAAGTTGTATCTACATAAAGCTGTGCAGCATCACACAGAGCTCACTCTGAACAGGCTAGTAGTAAAAGTCTGATTGCATGATGATTTCGAGCAGTATTTCCCATATTCACATTTTAATATCAAAAGTTATCTTTTTTTTCAGGCAACAGCTGTGTTCTGAACAGCAACAACTGCAAGACTTCTTCAGCAGTCACTGTCAAATATTCTGGCAAGGTGCAAACAAGCTGGCTTAGGTGCAAGGCAGAAAATGCTAATCAATGAGGATGTGACACTGAAGTTACCTTTTTTCTATCACCATTTACCAGTTGCAGAGGCTCATGAGAGTGACCAAGCACACAGCTTGGGAATACACAGCCATTATCTCATTTATTGCTTCTATACATCGGAACGAGCTGGAGCTACACATTCTCAGCCCAACCAGTAACATGCTCATACACAACTGCTGGGCACCCAATGAGATGTGCTGGCCAACCAGTCATCACTGTATTGATCTATGAATAAGGAGGATCCTTGATCATGCTGTGTTCCTCTTTCCCTCCTCTTTTATTTTTTTTCTCTTCTATTAGAAATTTTATAGCTTATCATGTAAGTACCTTTTTATTGACTACTGAATGATTTCTCTTCTTTGCTATGAACTACTACTAATGATTACCAACTCCACAGTCTCAACTCTCTTTGTTTTCATTCCCTTATTTTGCATGGCTCAGTAACCTACATGCTTTCTTGCTCATAGTGTGACGCTCATCAGCTTATGCTCAAGTCTTTAGTCTATGCCATTCTGTCCTACCTGTTAGGATACTGGCTTGTAGAGAGTCATTAAATGTTTTCTTCTGAGCTGTGATTCCAGAAAACAATATAATTTTTGACATAGAATAACACTCTACCTCTCTCTTTGTCTACTCATTCCTTCCTAAACAGGTAATAGAAGAAGCAGCATTCCAGTCCTGCAGATCTCACCAAGTTTATTCCTCCCCAGAAGGCTGAATTTATGTTCAAAAATGCATTCCAATTCTTATTATTACACAGGTCAGTAACATTGTTGTATAGAAAATTAGCACATTTATCTCCTCTTATCCTTGGGTGCCTTGATTAATTTTGTTCTTGGCGTCTTGGTTTTATGCTGAATTACTCCTTATTTATCGTCTTCTCTTTTCTTAATTGAATACCTTCCAAATTATCCTCCTTGTCTGCCCCCTTAAGCAGTCAGTTGCAGGTTACACTAGAAGTAACTTTTCTCTAAAGTAGAATAGTCTTGCACAAAAATCCTCTCTTTAACTCCCCTTTTCCCCCAGCAGTTCACTTCCACAGCCTTACACACTGTTTCTTTCAGAGAACAGTGGAAGACGGTCCCTGGATACACTCCTTGCATGTTCAGCGTCCCTCCAGGCTCTTTGTGAGTCATCTGCAGTCTGTGCATCCGTGGTGCAACCTTAGAGTTCTTGTGTTGCATCGAATAGCAGCTAATCACGGGGTATTTGTCCATATTGCTCTGTCAAGGTAAGTTCTGCAGTTTCTCTGACTACTTGCTAGTGCCTGAGTGCTCTGTGGAATTCATTCCTCAGCACACTCAGCTTGTCCTCTGCACTTTGGCGGTCCCAGCACGGCCGTGTTCATTCTGTTTGTCTCCCTGTGGATGCCGTCTCATCCTCATGTCTCTCAGTGTTAAAGTATGCAAAGCTACCACCTGTCTGTCTCCTGTTTTCCTTTCCTGATCAGTCCGTATTCTGCTGAGCTATTGACATATCCAAAATCTTTGTCTCGATTTGTGTGATCATCTCTACTGGCAGAGTTTGTCCCTGTTTGCTTCGGTTTTCATACGCTGTAAGTCGCTTCTGCCTTCAAGAAGAAATAAAACCTGATCTGTCCATTCACACATGCTGATCCATCTCTGTCTACAATATATGAGAAGTAGAATGCAGTCTGGCAGGAAAATATCTCACTCTGCTTGTTTCTCAAGTTTTCTTGTGAAATGCTTGGTGCCTTTATTTTTTTCTTGTCCCCTTTTCTCTGAGGAGCAGATATTTCAGCACAGAGTAGACTGAGGGTTTGGAGACTACATTCTGATGGTATCAAAATGTCTCATTTGGCTCTTTCTGCTGAAGTCAGAGCCCACTGCCCCATTCTGTAACCCAGAGAGAAATCTAAGAGAAGCCAAACCCCAACACTCAGCACTGCTGTGTGAAAAATCAGGAGATGTGAGAGACCTGTCATACTGCTAGAAGAATAATAATCCTTCAACTCCTCTTCATTTGGATATCTCTTTGCTTTTTTGGGAGTCACTTAATCATAGGAGATTAAACATGTGCCATAAGTATAAGTAATGCTGTTCCAGGGATTTAATGAGAGCAGACTGATTAAGTCCTATCAAGGATACAGTTGTCATCAGAACTGTGTCTTTAGATAATGAACTTGACACTGAAGTAGAATCCATCACTCCACTATTGAATTACTTGACTTAGGAGTTGTTACCAAAATTAAGAGCCAACTCACCATATGTCTACAGTGGGTATATGACCTGAATCTAAAATCTTGCCCTTTTCTGGGTCTTAGACATCAAATATCAAACTAAGAAGAATCTTAGGATTTACCACTCTGAACCATTTCTAGGGTACAGCACTGCTACTGGGGTTTTTTGGGGTTTTTTTAAGCACGGAGGAAAAGAATGATGCATCTTGTCTTTCAAAAAACCGTGGAAAGCTAAAACCACTACCCTAACTTCTCTTAGATTTGAACATCAGCATGAGTCTGGAGGACCCAAATTACAGCTGATGTCTACCTGATGTAATGAAAAAAATCGTGTCTCACCAAACCGGCGAGTGACATAACCTTTAGCTCACAGTTCCAGATATTGAGTAAATAAAATAGTGTTGCCTTCTTTTGAAGAGCTGGTACTAATAGAGCTTCTTTAGTTTGCTTTTTAAGTACCTTTAGAAAAAAATTCACATAGATGCTACTTAAGCTGTCCTGTTGCAAGCATCTTTAATTGTAAATGAAACTTGTATATTCCTGAGATCTCAATTTCAGGCATCATATCAGTGACAAGTATATTCTGAATCATGTCAGGTGTATACAGACGAAATTTGTCAAGTGCACTTTTTCTGACCATGAGTAGCAGCCATCGATGTCCACTGACAGATATGGTGGAATGCACCTGTTTTGTGCTGCTGGTTTTGCTCCAAACTTTGATGAAAGGTGAAAGGTGAAAGATTTCCTGGATGCTATGATGCCATTTTTAGCATGTTACAGGGTTTCACTCAACACTTACTTTCCATTTCTCTGTTTGTATCTGAAGTTGCCCAACATACTTCACTCCTGTCCTTCCTTTGAGTTTTCAACATCCCTAAGTCCCACTCAAGTATAGAATTCTACTAGTGTTTGTTTTCTGTAAAAATTCCTCAGAGTGGTAATGTTTTAGTTCCCGTAGCAAACAACTATTCTCCACTGAGAGACTTTCAATTTCCAGAAACACTGAGCCTACATTTCTTTTCAACTAGACTATGAGATCATTCCTAAAAGGAATAACGCACTGGCCTCTTCAAAGCATCCCTTGCTTCCAGAGCTATTTCCCAGCCTGCATCAAGGAGGTCATCTGGGGGAATTAGGCACTCTCTGTATAGGTTTCTCTGGGGAGCTGGAACAATGAAGATAGCTTGACTGTAAAACCATGTTTTTCTGATGCCATGTAGCAAAAGTCATCTTGGCGAGCTGCTGAAATCAAAGCTGCTCTCTGCAACCTGGCAGCTGACCACAGGCTGTTGTCTACCATTGGCCCCAGGACGCTTGTCCACTCTTTGATTAGACCAATATTATTTTTTTTCCCCTTCTGGGTGATAACTGGTGAAATTTAGTAGTGCATCATGTTATCCCCAGTGTGCCTTCTTCAGACTGTGCTTCCTTACTCTCCTTTTCAGCTTTTAGTATGGCTTCGAAATTAATTCTACAAGTTACTGAGTGCCTGTTATTATAAGCCAGTGAAGTGGAAGCCACTATCTCTCAAAGGAACAGCACTCTGTTGTACTGCTACCTGCTGTGCCTAAATATGGCCAGGAACCTGAAACTACTTTATTCCTTTTCCAGTTCCTCTGAGATTTTAATTTTATTTTGTGTCCAGTATACTTTATAGTGGTCATCAAGCTGATTGACTCATAAATTTGGAATGAACCTTTCAAGTGTGTCCAGAAAACATGAAATATCTAAGATACTCTGCATCCGTGAAATATTCAAAAATCTTTATCTTTCATTTTCTTGAAGGTAGATCTTTTGCTCTGGACAATGTCTTGGCTAAATAGCTAGATTTTCAAAAGAGATCATAGTTTGTTAGCTCTAATTCAGACCACAGCACAGCCACTGCAGTCCCCTCTGGGCCTTACAAACATTCCTGTGAGTGCCTGCTGAGCTCTCCTCCCATCTGTGCATGAGGTAACGCTGTTCGCTCTCTTCCCTTTGCCACCCACCCTTTGTTCTTCCAAAGGCAGCAGATCCAATGACTCCTCTAATGGGGAATCATTCTCCTAAAACATCCATAAAAGTGATTGGGAATTTTGAGTTTACTCTTCACATTGCAGAAGAGCAGGACTGGTCACAAACAGGGGTTTTTGTGTTTCAGTTGAGGGGAGACAAATGCTGCTGTGTAAAACACATCTGTTTTCTCCAGCTGACTCCATCTGAAATCCTTTGACTTTATATCAACTAATCAAATATTCATTTGACCAGAAAGAGAAGGAGTAAGCACAAGGCTGACACGGCATGACTGCCATCGCACCTTCTCACTTCCAGTCTCCTGTCACAGTCAAGTAACTCCTTGATGTAAAATAAAACAGCCCAAAAAATGCAGTGCAGATTGCTTTGCTTCTTGAGGAATGCCACAGCCTCCTCTTAGGAGAACCATAAGCCTTACTAATACTATAAACCAAGCCTGACATGAGAAGAATTCCCTCAGACTCGGGTTCTGTCTGGCCCCTTCCCAAAACAATTTTTAGCTTAGTGATAAGGGGACTCATATAGAAAGTAGAGATTTGCTTGCCTTCAGGCAGAAGACAGTGTGGGTCTATAGACTCTCCAATCACAGAAAATTGCTGTATGCTAAACTATGGTTGACAGCAAGTGATCAGCAACATATAGAGCCTTATTCAAAGTTTGTGTCTATTTCTGAGGACACCTTAACTCTCATCAGGACTCTGAAACAGTGTATGTGGAAGTGCACATCCTTCCTGTATCCGAGGAGAGCTCAGATGGATGTTACATCACAGCTGCCATCCATGTAGGTTAAGGCTCGTGAGAAATGCTGGTGCTGAAAACAGCTCTCAGTGCACTGAGATGCTCCCAAGGCTGGGCAGAAACCGAGTTTGGTTCTGATCATTCAGATTTTGGTATTGAGCATGTAAAGCAGCACCAACTGTAGCTTATTGCCTAACTCTTCCAGGGATCCACCCTGGCCCTATGTTTGTTGTAGGCCACGGAAAAAATCTTTGAGAAAATGCAATTAATTAAAATTTAATTATATTTGAAAGTTGATTTCATGTGAGAATTCTGACTTTTCAGTTCTATATTACACTAATGTAAATATTGTTCTATTAATTATATTTTTATATTCATATATAAATATTAATATATTTCTAATCTATTTAACTATCTCAGTGTTAGTGAAAGGAAAGTCTTTGCAGTAGATGGAATATTTCCAAATCAACATTTTATGACAATTTATGAATTCCAATTTATGAAATTATGTGTCTGTGTAAGCAAGTTCACATAAGAAAAGAAAGGAATGAAAGGCAAGGATATTTCAGAAGTGTGGTTTTCACGTAACTTAAATGTCTTTTTTATGTGCATTCATTCAGATTTAGATGCACTGACAATTGCCATAATTAAGCTGTACAAAGCACTCTTTGCCTATAATACATCTACAATGATTACATTTTGCAAGCACATCATTCTGTCAAATTATTCACTCTATTCTTATGTCCCACTTTCATTTTTCTCTCTGTGTTGCTGGATGCCCTGTCTTAGGACCACCTAAGGGATTTAAAGACAGAAGCTAGTTCAGCTGATCCTAGTTGTTCCTAGTATTTTTACTACCATAATCCAACATACTTGAAAAGTAATGAAAGTGCATGGCAGTGGCTGAAAGCAGCGGGTGCTGGTGATATTGATGGATGTGCCCCACATCACTGAGAGGATGTGCACACCCTTGTCTGACCACAAAATTCTCCCTGGGTCAGAGGCAAACCATTTGCCTTGCCATTCTCCTTGGGATGGTTTTGCTGCCCAATTTCAAACACAAAACAATACATCATGAAAACACAGGGAATAGTTTAAACTGGTTTTGACCTATCTATTAAAAACACCAGAATCTCAATAAAGTGAAGCTTGTATTCATAAACAAAGGAAATGTTCTTTTGCCTGTTTCTTTTGTATCTGTGTCAAAAATAACTTACAAGCAGTTCCCCTGTATTTCCTCAGTCTGTCAGCAAAAACCTCATTTGTTATTCTCTTTTTGTTGAGAAAAAAATTACTAAGTTGAGATCTGTCTCCTATGGGAAATGAGTGAAATTATCTTCAAGCCTCTATCCACATTCTTTGCAAGATCCTGCAACAAATTCTTATGGTTAAATAATTTCATCTGTTATACTGTGTCCTGAGGTACTAGGTTTGTTGTCACAATGCCTGGCTTTGCCCTTCAATATAGATGTATTTATTATTAAATAGTCATGATGTTTACCTCTGGAAAAGACTGCATTAATTCAAGAACAGAAGAATCAAGCCAAGTAGAAATAACGCTTCGGTTTTGACTACCCAGAACATTAGGAAATAACAGAATAAAATCAATCTCTAGCAGCAAGATTGGATTCAGAGGAAGGAGAAGGGAATGTGGCTCTGAAACTATTAAATGAGGTAAATGCATAGTTTGGAAGAAATGAGTGTTACGTGTTTATTTTAATATTTCACTTTGGGGGGCTACAGGTTGAAGTGAATGTATTGTTTATGGCAAAACTGGAGTGACCAAGCTGGAAACCTGAATTCTCTATTTAATTACAAGCAAGATATGGCACAGATAAGAGCCAGGCAGTATTTTCATGTCTCCTCACTAGTGAATTTTGGTTCTCAACAAACAGAGCATCCTGCTCTCTGGAACTGGTACGTACCTGGAGGCTGCTCCAGCCTAAGGCAGTGGAATACTGCAAACCCCCAGGGACTCTTGAACCACAGCAATACCAAGAGGGAGATGTGTGCTTGGAGTTACTACTTCACTCATGTTTTGGGGATGCTGGAACTGCTGGCAAACACACAGTGATGTTTTTTTTATATTGGCCATCTGGTAGAACCTAAACCTCATCCTATTGAGTTCTGTTTCATGTAAGTCCTGCAGTGTCTCTTTCCTGGAGGGATCTGTGCTAGTGGTTAATAAACACACGGCATCTGATTACACACAAAAATAGGGGAGCTCTACCAACATGACAGTAGAAATAGGCAAAACAGGGACTTTGGAGAGATTTTAGCCTTCAGCCAGCCAGTAGTTAATGTAGGTCTCGTGGCAAGAGTAAGGGCAGGCAAGAAATAGGAGTTCCAGTCACATATTTTGCAGTCATTTGCCCTCTTGTTAAAACTGACAGCAATGATCAAATTTGAGTTTCAGTTTGGTCAATAATACCTGACTGCTGAGTTCCAGACTGAAATGTGTATTGGTGATCCTCAGACTGGACTCAGTCTTTGCTGGTCTGTAAATGCTAATTTAAAGAGATAAATCTGAAAGATAATTTCTAGCATTCCACCTGGGATAACGAAAGCTATTTTTGGCCTTTCCTTCATGCTAAGACATCTGATATACTGTTATTAAGTTATTAATATTTTACCAATACAGGAATATTGGCTTATATCCAACAGGTTCCTACCTCTCACAAATTACTGCATTTGCTGGTGGAAGTAATTGTGGCACTCCATATCATAGTCAGAATAGTTGGCAATACAGACTTAGGAGGAAGTTTATAAAGTCTGGTAGATGCCTTGCTGTTGGCATATCTGTTGACTGAGACATAATAACAGGACATCTGTGATATCAGCAAATGGGAAGTTGCAGTTCCAGGCCATTCTATTTTATAAGCAACATTTTATGGTTGCTAATCAAAGTGTATTCAAATCAATTCAAAGTCATTCAACTTTGTTTTTACAAATTTAGCCTTTGGTATTTTCCGATATAAATACAATGATAATGGGACATTACTCTGTGCAAAGACAGCAATAAGCAAATCTAGTGTTTCAAAAATGCTGAATTAAAAACAGGCTGAAATGATAAATAAGATGGACATGTTCACTTGTGTTTTGGGAGGTTTGTTTATTGTAAATGATGCAAACAAATCAAGGGTAATTTGCAGTCACTGTGCTTTGCAAATTGAGACTTGGTAGTGAAATAACAAACATTACCACTGTTGATATTAGCAATGACTACAGTGTATAATGTTGCATAAGGACGGACTATAATCATAAACACATCTACAGAGATGATCCTCCTCAGGAACCTCCAGTCATCTGGAAGATAAAGGTATCTGGAAAATGGATATGTCAGCTGCTGTGGCATTATTGTCTGTGAGCTTTGCAGGAGTCCTTACTGGGCAGAGTACATCCACTTACAAGGAAAGCCCCCCAAAACAGCACAAACAGAAGTTGTATTACCTCTTTCCAAGCACCCTTCCATGCTATTAATTGCCTCTGTGTGGTAAGGGGGAGATCATAGTATGAGAAACAGGCAAAGTCAGATTTGTCAGCTGAAGAGCCAGAAAGAGACAAATCAGTAGCGGATTAAAGTCTGCCTGGGAAACTGAGCTTGACAATGGAAGAATTCCTGTCTAGTCTTATGTTCCTGTACAGTATTCCATGCATTTGTGGAGATAGGACCAAATCTATTGACCTTATTAATGGAGTGATTTGTAGGTGTATAAATTCTCCCTTTATATTTTGTTATTTCCTTCATGGGCTATAGTTTTCCTTTGTATGGAGCTGATCCACTAGACAGCATTAGGGAGAGGGACTCATAACACACGTCCATGGATTTGGATACCTTCAGGTTAATTCCTCAGTCTGGGTTTTGAGGTTTTACTCCTTGCTATACCCAGACTCTGTCAGTTGTCACAAAGGTTTCCACTTGAAGTTCTGAAAAATTTTAACGAACCTTGAAATCAGATATGTGAAGTTAGTAAGTGATAGCAGAGACCATGGCAGGTTCTAGTAGAGGACAGAAATGCTCCTGAGCTAGGAACAAACTCAGAAACTGAGGTGAGCCCATGATTTTTAACAAGGGTGCTGGGAATATCATTGCAACATCAAGCACAAGTCAAAATGCCTCAGCATAGGTCAGCAGTGGTTCCTGGCACTGACGTATGGTGGAGGCATTCCAGAGGAGAAGGACCTGGCTGCTACCTGTGACATTTGTTTTACCTCAGGGGATTAGATGAATTCTGACTCCACGGTACCTCTGTGTATTGTAGCAACTGTAAAACTAAATTAAGTAAGGCTTGAAATTCTTCCAAAGTGTATGACAATCCAGCTAATGCCAAGAGCTGTATTTATTAAATTCTGTTGTGTAAATCTGACTTTCAGTACAAAATAATAGTATGATATAGATGTATAACATTAAATTATATATGTCTTCAGATTAAAAGGATGTCTTCTCTTGATATGCCTGGAGATCAGTAGCAATGCTGTTGCTTGATATGGGAATTATGTATCCATCTCTTCAGGCTGGGTTTGTGCATGGAGTTCAGGAGATAAGTGACTCTATATCAGTTAATTTCTTAAAATAAAATTGTTTCTCTTTCATCTAAGCGTGAGATAATTTACAGCTTTCTGTCCATATACTAATGTGTGAATTATTCTGCATTGTAAAGTACAGATTGTGCTTTCTCACTATTCGTAGCTTTCCTCAGAAATGTTTCCTCAAAGCAGCATAGCCTCATAGGAAAGCAGAGAGAAAGGACTTTCAGAGGCTCCCCGCTCTGAAGCAATCTCAGCTCTACCTGTCACTCCCCAGAGTTTGCTCCTGACAGAGGAAGATGTTCATTTGTCACCATGGGCTTCAGCCAATGATCTATGCTACTAGAGCTCAGACAAACAGCAAAATCATATTTCTTTTCCTCTCACTAAATGAAAAAGAAACAAAAGTTGGGAATGTAATAAGAACTAGGTGTGCAGGGTGTGTTCATGTCAACCAGTGTGGTTTAGCTCTCAGTGCAGCCAAAGCTCAAGGTGGTGGCACCCACCTAACCTGGTGAACAGCTATTGTCTTCACCACATTGTGTGGTGATGAGGATATGATAGGATTCATTACTGGCTGAGTATCAAGAACCAAACCCCCTGGGACTGGGGATGTCTGTGCTCCAAGCACAACTTCTCAAGTGTGCCATGCAACCCTAATTCCACAGCTTTTACTGCCACTGCTGCTTAGGGATCCCAAAAAATCAGCTATGGCTGAGTACTGGTACATGCTCAGCCCCTATCAAATGCAAAGAAAAACATGTCTTAGACCACAGTAAAGAAGCTTTGCACTAAGACTCACATATTATTGTTATGTGTGTGAGCACTGAGAATAAAAGTAGTCAGATGGGCTGGATTTATGCAATCATTTTTCTGGGTAGACTCATCCTTCATCTGCATATATATGCAGGAAGGTAAGAGCAGGACCTCTTGCCACAACCTACTTGTAGTGAGGCGAGAAGCTCTTCACATAACCTATTCAAGATTCCATTTGCTCAGCACTGCCACAAACTATTGGATACAGGGAAAACACAGCAGAGTGTCTCAGCTCAGGACAGGCAAAACCTCTGTCCTACAGTCAGGGCTCTTAGAGGATTTCTGCCTATCTGCTCAGAAAACAACACGGGAGGTAACATCTGAGCCTTTTTCGGGTATATGAAGGTACATTGCAGTCATGCCTTGCTGAAACTTCAGCTAAATCTGCCAGAGCTGAGTGGTGAACAGCTCGTTTCAGTGGCAAAACTCACAATAAATCAAATGCTTACCAGGACACTGACTTCAACTGTGAGTATGAAAGTGCCATCAGTAAAACACCCAATGTGATTTAAAAAAACCCTCTTGTGGTGAGCCAGGCTCCATCCAGTCTTTCAGAAGTCTGTCGTCTTTGTGTTCTGTGTTGCTCAGTTGACTCCTTACCTCATGCTCCAGGCCTGAAAGCATTTTCCACTGCGTGATCTGATACAGAGCAATTTCCAAAAATCCCCGCAGGAGAAACACAGATATCTGATGTCCCCTGCCTGCCCTCAAATGTAAATTTACATTTTACAAACCACAGAAGCTCATAATCCCTCAGTATCTTTTGTAATGCCAGGTTGTCTCCCCAGCTTGCGTTAATGTGCGCTAATGAGGAACAGGCAATAGGTTATTTGGAAGGCAGATAAGCAAAAAGCATGTCCTTCCAGATCTTTTAGAATATGCTATAAAAAAGCCCAAATTGTTTTGCTTGGCGGCAGTGTCATGTTTTAAGGCAGCCCTTCCTGTTCTCTCAGGGATTAATGGCTGCACTGGTGGGGTCACAGGATGACTTCTTAGTGGGCTGTGAGGGCAGTAGAGGAAGCATCAGGTCACTCATTGGGATGCAGCAGTCTGGGGAGGATCCCAGGTTGTTTCTAGGGTGGTGGTGAAGGAAATGTGGTTGTAGGGGGTTGCAAGCAGGTGTGTTGGTGAGGGAGGCTGGGGTATTGGGCTGAGCTCAGCTCGCTGCTGTCTCAGGCGACAGCTTTACCTCTAAATAATGTGTTAAGGAAAAAGTCTGTAGGCAGTCCTGGCTAGAGGCTGTGTCTATATATCCTTTTGCTGAATCTCTATTCTTTGTGGGAGAAACGTGTGAATGAGGTAGACTTTTGGGACTTTCTTAGCCTTTGTTTCCTCAATTGCACCGACACTTTATGTTACATGGGCTGCAAGGGAAAAAAAAAATTAAAAAGTGACTACTCTGGTGACAAATCTTATCTTTAAACAGAGTCCAGCAGTCATTTTTGGGTGAAGGGAGATGAGGAGTAGGATCACAGTGTGAGATTTGCTGTCCCCAACTTATTTTGTGTGTTTGGTCTTTTGCCCTTCATTTATTGAAGGGGAAGACCCAGAAGTATCTCTTGTTCTGTGCAGGCGGTGTTTGTGCTAATGAAACAGAGTCCTCTTTCTCTCTCCCTTTGGATGGGTCAATCTTTGAAACGCAGCCCTGGATGATGGACTAACCTCATCGTTCCTTGGTTGTCTCCTTGCTCCATTTTGCAGCCTATAAACCCACAGTTTATTTGTCTTTTTCCCTAAGTCACATGTTTTTCCCATTTGATTGCTTGATCCTGCACTCATTGGAACTGCTGGAACTGTTCCCACTAGGGACACAGTAACAACCCAGAGATCCTCACACCCAAGCACAAACAAATACATGCCACAGACTCCGCTATTACCTAGCTGAGAAAGGCAATGCAGGGTTCAAAATGTCCACTGCTGAACTTGCGTGCTTTAAGTCCACCGAAATCATTTGAAGCAGATAACAAAATATCATGAAGTTTCCCCCAGGAGGGAAAGTGGTAGGATTGATTTGGCATAAAAGACTAGCTATCATTATTAATTCATAGTTTGGCAGATCTTGGGCATTTTAAGTGAATGAATAAATTCTGTATTACAGAATGTCCTTTGCGAAATTCATGATTAAAAAAGAACATTTTATATTAGGGTCTTTCAAAGCCTCATGAAATTCTCTTTGAGAATATTATTAATTGTGCTGCTTTAGAAATTTCATTTCTGTTTTAGGTGCTGTAATTTATCAAAATTTGCAATGCCAACAGAGTTGGAGGGAACCGATAATACTGTGAGCCTTAGGTACACTACTGCGCATAATAGCAACGGACAGAGCTATTCAGAGCTTGAACTTGTTCCCCACCAAGTCAGGGTGTCATGGCCTTTATTATTTTATATGTTCATTCCATCTGCTGAAAGAACAGAAGTGTCTGGGCCCTGGAAAAAATATTAATGTAAAGGCTACGAGCCTCAAATTCGGCTTAACAGGAGTTCAAAAATGTAATATTTGAATCAAATGAAGTTTATTTTGAGATTTGTTTCATAAAACATCCATGTTTTGGAGCAAAGAAAAATCTGCCTAATCTAATGTTCTTGGGAAACGCTAAAATGTTGGAGTTCCTGAGCCTGAACTTTCTCCCCTTTGTACAAATTGATTCCATAATCACCCCCGTTGCGTGCTGCCCTAGCAACAAAATGCAGCGTGATGAATGTGTTGAATTCCAAGAACATGCTTACACAGCTTATTGAAAAACACTGCTCTGGCACGCATCTCTTACAGCTTTGCATGAACAGGTTCTCCACAGCCACCCAGGGCACTGGTTTTGGCTAGCGGCTGGGTCACAGCAGGAGGGTTAGAAAAGCAGTAACTTTCCAAATAGCAGGAGCCGGGTGACGTTGGGGACTACTTCTGAGTTTATTACAAATCCCAGTAATTAAGGGGGCTCAGAAGCATCCCCAGACAATGAGTGCAGGCCACTGCTGCTGTGTGGTAATTCACAGCTGCAGTCTCCCTGCTGAGACACAAAAGTCTCTGAGACCACTGAGCAGGTGCCAGTGTTAGCCTCAAATCTAGACCTTGTAGCTTGAATTTGAGACCAGCAGAGTGTCTAACAAGGCTACAGAAGCTGCTCTTTCATTCTTACTTCCTCTAGGCAGGAAAGTTTGTGAATGTCTGCACATCTCACTTTGAGCATGACTACGTAGGTAGCTCCTTGAAGTGCTGTCTCTCACCAAAGAATAAAACTACTGGACATGAACGACAAAAATATATCAAAATGTGACTTTATTCTGGGCACCGATTGTATTTCAATTGGAAAGGAAAGAAGGAACACGTTCCTAAATAACTTGTGTGTGGGATCCTGCTCACAGTAGGCACCTACCTATTCATTTGCTTGAGACTGAAGCTTTTAGACTCCAGCAGCTATACTGGAGCTTTAAATATTTAACTCACATACAGACATCTCAGTTTCACCTGGAGCAGTCTAAATAGACTACCTGGAGTCTATATTTGAAGCTGAATGTCACTCAGGCTACTGGCTAACCTGGTGAAGAGAGCCTTCAGAGTTTCAATTTCTTGGCATTAGTTTCTTGTATTTTTAATAGCAAAACATTTTGTTAACATGCTATCTCTGCCTCATCTAGGAAATTACAATAATACAATAAAACGAAAATACAGGCTTTGAGTAACAACATCTTTGTTATTCATGCCAAGTTTTTCTGACTAAACTGAACTTTTTAACGTAATCTACTATATATGTATTATCTTATAATAAAGAGAGATTAAAATAATATATCTTATAACAATCTTAAACTCTTATAACAAAGAGAGATTAAAACTAGTTAAGAAAACAAGGACATATATTTTGCAATGAATTTACAGTTTCAAGAATTCTTTTTATTTTATACAGAGGCAAAATGGGTACTCTAATGTGTTTAGCAAGAGTAAAAATAGAACCCATGAAAAAAAGAAAAAAAAACCAAAAATAGGTAAAAAAAAGGCAAAGAAAAGGCATAAAAAAGGAAAGCCAGATTGTGTTTATGGCTGGAACATTCTTTTCCTGGACATTTCCAATTGCAAGAACATACTTCTTTTTATTCCATGCATTTGAAAATTAGATTAATTCTGATACCTAGGATTATGCAAATGCCAGTTTTTTTCAGAGCAATGTGCTGTATTTCTTGATTTATGGTCAAAGAAAGAGATGTCCTGATGCAGCAGTCTTTAATCTCTATTTTCCTCATATGTTGAGATGTCTGCTTACCCTTTTTGACTTTACTTAATTTTCTTTTCATGGGTGTCTTCCCATGACAGTATGTAAATAATTTACTGAATTTATGTGTTAATTTAACATTGAAATTACTCATCATCGCCTTTGGTTCTTGAATGAGCTGAGTCTTTACCTTTTTGTCTTCAGAGTGACCACTTTGGTACATGCTGTGCCATGACAAGTGTACAGAGGTCCAGTGTCAACATTTTCTTTCACTTGGCTTGCTTTAATAGTTTCCGTAGAGGTTAAGAAGTTCAATAGAAACATGTAATTACAAATATTATGCAATAGACTACATAAAACAAACTAATGCAGTAAAGACTTTTAGGTCTAGTAAGTAGTGTTAAAATCACAATAATTAATTTTAGATTACATAGTTTTAATAAGAAGTTTCTTTTTAATCAGCCCTGCAGCAGGGTTATTTACTTGCTGACTGCTTCTCCTATCATGTTGCTCTTTTGTCTTCTTTCTTTCTCAGCCAGTTTTCCTAGAAACTGCATCCAGAGACACCTTTTTGGGTCTATTGCCATTAAGGGTTTTGCACTGTGGTGGTGAAGCATCCCTGACCATATCAGGAACTCCTGCACAATAAAGGTGGTAACTGGAGCATCATCTGCCCAACCAAGGTGGGAAAAAAGGGATAAGCAGCCGTTCTCTTTAGCCTTGGAAAATCATTTACCTGAACTGTAGTCTGAGTGGAATGATACCATTGTTACTGAACTTCTTGGAAAAAAAAAGAAAAGTAGTCCAGTAGTTCCCAACTTGGGTTATGGCCAAGATGAAAACTTAGTGATGACTAAAGCCAATTGCCTTGCAACCCTCTAAAGAGTGATCCTAGCTGACACCCTCTGAGCTCTTCTGGACCACAGTGGGCTGCACCAGCACCTCCCTGAGGGTGGACACCTCTCCGAGCTTCCAGCCCTCAAGTGTGCACTACTCAAAGACCATCTCTGACAACAGGGCCTGGGGTGACACCTCCACACACACAGACACTCCTTGAGGTGCAACCCTTGTCTCTTGAGAAAGGCAAAGGGATCTGACCTGTGTATTCCACTAAGCTTGAGGGGAATTTTTGATGGGTACCTTTACACAGATGGATACAGATGTGTGTATCTCTTTGCCTGTGTGCATGTGTTTGAATCCAGCATGGTTTGAATGGTATTATCATGAATCTCTAATTAAGTCACTAATTGTAGTAAATGCCATTAAATAACTTATTTTTTAATGCTAAGTTAGTCAGTGATTAAGTGTTGCTAAACCCTTTCTATATCCTTTGCACGCATACCATTTTGCAACCCTGGTCTTCGTGTAAATAATTCTAAATTGATTCTAATCCAATTTTCCTATTATGCTTCATCTATCTGGTAAGTAACAGAGTGAACCTTGTCATGAAACTCTGTTAAAGTTGCACTTACACAAATTGATATTAAAACCTGATTTTTGCCAGTAATTTTGATGGTGATTGTTTAAGCATCTGAAACCAGTCATTCACAACATACATCAGATCCACTTCATCAAAAGATTCTGACAATCTTTGGGTTTGTATATATTTTTAAATGACTCGTTGAATTATTTGTTCACATTCCCTTTGGAATGAAAGGAACATTTAGAATCTATGGCTTGCCATTATGTGCAGACTTAAATAATATTGCACTAATTTTCCCTTCCCAGTCATTCTGCAACAATGCCTTTTGCCTGACCGTGTCTGATTGAAAGCTAGTTTGCTGCAAACGTAATAAATTCAACAGAATCAGAAACATCAATTTCTCATGGCTAGTCTGACTCAAAGTTAGGAGACTTCCCATAAAGGGCCTAATTTCTTGTAGCTGAAGGAAAGCTGCCAGTGAGAGGGTGTGTTATTTGGGTTACATTAGTCTATAAATTTAGACTTTTTTTTTCAAGCTCCAAAATTAGGTCTGAAGCTTTGCTATTCAAATAGTGACTGCTGATTTATTTGAGGATGTGGAGAAGCCTCTATGTTTCTTGCTTTATAATGAAGACTCTGAACTTAGATTTTTTTTCTTTCTTTGACCACTATTAAGACCGCTTAAGACCTTAGCCATTTAGTGCCATTGGGGCTGTGTGGTTACCTGTTGAAACCTTCCCATAAACTACTTCAAGAATCAAAGGAAAAATTGAATTAATAATAAATCGAAGATAAACCCTGTGACTCTTGGCAATGCTTAGCATTCTGGTGATGATGAAAGTAAAACTGAATACCCAAAAGGGAAAACAATTGATCTGGAAGGCTGCTCTTGAGCCTCATGCTGCTTGAATTCACTTAATAACAGTTAATTTAATTTCTTTATTAGCATTGACTTTTAAAAGTAATAGTTTTACTTTAGAGAGGAAAAAGCAGTAAATCTGGACAGAACTGATTGGAATGTCTACTTATCTGTCATGAAAACAACTTAGTGAGCACAGAAGTAGTATTAGAAGAAGAGGATGAAATTCTGTTATTGAGAAGAAAATACAGAATAAAATGGAAAACATTAACCTTTGTGTTACAAACTCTCCCTTAGAACTAGATTTCTATTTTAATTTTCATAGATTCCTGTGGAAGTGTATATTTAGAGGGTTTTTCCTGTATACTTGGTGTTTCTTACTCAGAAGACTCCCCAATGGTTTTCTGTTTTAAAATTTTCTCATGCTTTTGTGAAGTTATTAATGGCTTAGTGTGGTCTGTAATTGTTCTTTGGTTACCTTCAGAATGAATTATAAGTTTTTCATTTTGCTTAGAAGCTTTTAGATAGCCATTTGTGTCTCAGTGCCGAAGCAATTACTGAGGCTTCTTTTACATTGGTTTTGATCTTTTTGGGAAAGCTCGACCAGCATACTTCAGATCTACAGCTATATGTTTTCATGTTCAAGACTGCCTGACTCTTGATTTACTTTTAAAATGTACTTTTTAATGCATTTGTGTCAGCTAGCCCTATAAAACACACAGATTCTGCAAGGCCACTGCTGTAAAGGGTAATAAAGAATTTTTTATTCATAAATTAGCAGCAAAAGGAGGGCTAAGGAAAATCTCCACCCTTTATTGAGCACAGGAGGGAACATTGTCACCAAGGATGAGGAAAAGGCTGAGATAGTTTCTGTGCCTCTCCAAATGTCTCAGCCTGTCTCCATAGCAGAGGTGATCCAGCCCTCTGACCATCTTTGTGGCCTCCTCTGGAACCACCCCAGCAGGTCCTTCCATAGGCCCACAGAAGGACTCACAAGACCCTTCTTGTGTTGGGCCTTTCCTCATTAATTTGGGATAGTGGAGCAGAACAACTGGACTCATTAATCTTGCAGGTTCAAAATCATGGAAAGGGAATTGTCTGCATTTGCAGGCAGAGATTAAGTGTGACATTTACTCAGCTGAGTGTGAGGACCCACAGTCTTAGGTGTCTGCATAGATCTATGTCTACATACATTAAACCTGTTTAGAATTCCTCTGCAGTCACTTCAGATTAAGGTGATAAGGCCAGTAGCAGCCAGGAAGTAATACACAAAACTCAAAACCAGATACCACCATTTGCTCATAAGAATCAGATCCCAAAAGTACCCACAGTCAGAACACGACTGCAGTGGAAGCTTTGTTGGCCATCTCAGAGGCAGAGCCCTCCTCACAGAGCAAGGCAGATCAACCCTTTCCGAGTTATCTCAACTAAACCTGTGCCAGTCACCCCTGAAGTGCTTGAGAAAATCTGCAGGGAAGAGCGCTGGAAGGTCTTTGCACCATGAAACTCGCACTTCCAGACCTAGACCTTGCCCCTTGGAGTGAGATCCCACCCAGATTCACAACAAAGAAGGATTTCTGTCCCTGAGGAGTTTACAAGCTGACTGTAAAACAAAAGACAGAATTACAAGCAGACAAGTGTTAAAGGAATGGAGAGATATAAATGAAATCCCTGAAAACAGAAGGTAAGAAAGTACATAATGGAAGGCTATTTGTATTTGTTCATAGGCTCAGCACTGATCTTTTGCTCGAAAGATCAAACCAAGGATTTGATAAGATAACTTTCTGAAATGTTGTGGAACTACAGCCACAGAAAGCATTTTCTGAAGAAGCACAGGTCAAAAAAAAAAAAGGAATACTATTATGGTAGCTTGCCTACCCTATTCTCTTGGATTTTATATAAATGTGACTTAGCTTTTCTCTGAAAGCAGATGCATTTCACTTCTGCTTCAAAAAAACCAACAATTCAAAGCCAGAGCAAATATTATCACTTTTTAAAGCAAATTATCATCCAGAATTTATCCCCATCCATATGTCACTTAATTTCACAGCAATTTGAACACCAAACTCTTCTCTAAAACATGTTTTATTTTGAAGACTAGCTTATTTTTATAAAGATATTAAATGAAAATCTAAAGCCATGTGAAAACACTATTAGATATCATTGCAAACAATGAACCACCGACTATCTTAAGATATTGACTAGGTCTGGTGCAGTCTAATGAAAAAATTATTTCAGGAAATTATGTTTCAGTTTCTATTACTTCATTGTTGGAATGGAAACATGAAGTGAAGTAGATCAATACTAATTGGCAGGAGAGAGAAGTTCACACGACATCTTGTAAAGAAAAGCGATAAATGTCCCCCTTCCATTTCAACAATCTGATTATTTTGTAGTAGTGAAGAGAAAATTTGATTTAAAAAAACGTTTATTTCCTGTTTCTAAAATGTACCTTGTTTACTAATACAATTAGCTTGACAAGCCGACACTTGAGCGTCTTGGTTTTTCTTAAAACTTTATTTTTCTTTCAGTGTTAACTGTTTCTGCCTTCCTCTTGCAGTCTTTTGAGACTTTTCTTTTTCTGGACTCTTAAAAAAGTTAGGAGTCTCTAAAGGAAATTTCAGAGACTTTTCTCTGTTTCAGTGCTCACAGAAATGTGAGGAGGCTTTGGAACAAGCTACCCTGTGCCAGATTTAGTGTGGATCAGCTAATGTACTTTAAGATAATTTTCAGCCTACTGACCATTTTGTTTCAGTAATCTCTTACTTTCCTCCATGGGTTAAACAAGGTTTAACGATAAAAACTGATTTCATTGTTTTCATGTCACAAAATCCTTATGACTTTACCTAACACCTGTCATCTTCAATTTCTACATTATGGATAAAATAAGTGAAAGAGAATTTAAAAGAAAAATTATCTCTTTAGTCCGTGTGGGTTCATAGATTTTTATGAATAATGTCTTCTGCTTAAAAGAAAAATAAACCAAACAGATTTTATCACACAAGAATTAGAAAAGTACACAAAGCTGAAGCAGCCATAGGAATGAAGGATGGGATGTCTAAGCATCTGTATGAGGAGAGCGGCCTGGATTCAGCTGATGAGTTGTCAGCACAGTCCCCTCGATGCAGGAGAAGTCCACGATGGCATTAGGTGACTGAAGACAGACTGTGTATCCCTCCTGGCATGGGACGGATGAAGCCTACTGGGAACAGCTACAAGATGCAGTTCTGCATCTCCATTCTCCATTGGCTGTTCCTGACTAACCAAATTATGTGAGTTAGAAATTAAGTTGTAGCTGGTTAATGGTCTTCTCTTCCAGGCACCAAATACAACTCATCTGCAGGAGAGTCTTGCTCAGCATCAGGGGAAGAGCACTGGGTTCCTGTAAGACACTAAAGGAAAAGCCTTACTGCTTGAGACAGCTGTCAGGATAGTCCAGAGGGATGTAAAAAGAAGCAGCTACCTTTCCTACGCTCACCTGGACCAATTCATCTCTGTCTTCAAGAAAATAAGTGGAGTAATGGCTCACTGTCTCTTTTTCCTTTGTGGACTGAGAGCCAGAGATCCCTGACTTGCACTTTTTGGGGGGTGCCTGCATGGCATACTCTTGGCAAGTGGCCTGCTTAACTGTAGTTTCTCAGATAAGAGCATGGGTGGGAACAGTGTATGCATCTATCAAACACATAAAACTGACCAGGAGGCATTGACCCCAAACCCATCAAGTTAAAGAGGAAGATGGCCAGATCAAAGAGGAACCAGGAAATTGCACAGCTTTAGAAATGAAGGAAAAGACTAAGAAGAAGTATAAAAGAAGTATGAACATTTTTAATAACACCAGAGATATTTGAGTGGAAACAGCAGGAATCAAAAACTGCCCTGATGTTCTCTCTTCCTTTGCTCCGTGGGCCGGAGCAGCCACCCTGTCAGATGCCATAAACTGCATTCAGCTGCGTAGGGAACTGCAAAGTGCAGCAGGTGAGGACCTCACCTCACACAGGTGTTTGCAACCTTGTGGTGGACTTTCTCACCAGGATGGGGATCAGTGGGTTATAGCGAGCGACAAGGATTTGTCTTGAGGGGCCAGTTAATTATATGTTCCTTAATTGATAAACTTCTTCAGTCCTGAATTGATTTAAACTCTGGGAACTGGACAGCTTTTCCTGTGAGAGATTTTGTGCCTGTTCTTGAGCATCAGGTAAATGCAGAAGGAATAATGTGTACTTGGAAGCACGGGAAGGGAGGTGTTTTCTTATGGGCAAGAAAGTGGTAAACACTGTGTGTTTGTATCATCTGCCTTCCACTCTGCAGATTTTCTCCCTTTGTGGAGATGATTGGTAGAGAAATCAGCAAGATGAATGTCTCTAAACAGTTTGTCTTCCTCCTGCAGGCTTGTCAGTGGGAGTGAGTTCTGAGAGTTGTGCTGAAAATCACTCTTGAAGGAGGCAAATCAGGGCAGAAAACAGAGAATAGCATTGGGAGATATAACTTATCTTGTATACTCTGGCTAAATTTAATTTCAAGATACAGTTACCCCATTAATGCCTGCTTTTAGGGCAAACAGTCCACAGACCCACAGCAGGACAAGTAACTATTAGCTCTGAGGAGGTCCCAGGACTGGAGGCCGAGCATGTACAGATAGAAGAGCCACCCAATGCCAGTGACCAGAAGATTTATGGGTTTAATAGTGGTACTGAGAGGGAAACAACAGATATCCCTCACAGTAGAATGAAATGTTGGAAAGGAAAAAAACGACCCTAAAATGCGTAAGCTTTTTAAAGAGACATTTAACATGAGCAGACAATGAGGTAAAATGCTATTGAAACACATTATACTAGAAACTTGGGGCCTAAGAGGACCATTCCCACACCTTAAAGCTGGTATATCTGAACAGAAGAGTAAAGTGAAAAAAACCCCACACCCATAAAAGTGGCAGTGGTATCCACTTGAAAAAAAATATAGCAAATAAAATGAACAGCAAAGCAGCCAGAAAAAAGAAATAGATAGGAGCAACTTGGTGAAGACATAAATGCCAATAATCAAAACTTCTTCAAACATATCAGAAAGAGAGAGCTTGCCAGAGTCAGTAGGATGAATAGACAATGAAGATGAAAAGCTTTGATCCTCACTTATTGCAAAGGAAGGGAATTTATCACTGTTGGAGAAGAGCAGAGACGAGGACCATGGAAAATTGTGTCAGCCAGAATTGTCAACAGCAGGCATTTCAGAAATCAATAAAATGAATGCAAACCTCTGAAAGCTCCTGTTTTGCAAAAGAAATTCAGATCTGTGAACTCCGCAGAATCATAGACTTGACAAACTATTAAGCAAATAACCTACCTGCTGCTTCCCAGGCTCAGAATCAGGGAAATAAAAGAAATTACTAATATGATACCATAAATGTCTTAAAGGTTGACTCAGGTCATCTTGGGAAAGATCAACCAGTTCTTTTGACTTTAGCACCAGCCAGATTATCAAGCAACTGCAATGAGAAATAGAATTAATATATATGGATGAAATTATAGATTTGGGATGAGTCACAGGAATTGCTTGTGGAACTATAGGTATTCTGTGAAGATGGCAGTTTACTGGACAGGTGAACCTTTCGTTCCAGTATATGTGGGATTAAGAAAATAGGCCAACAAGGGCTTTCAGCAAAAACTACTGAAGAAATTTTTCTTCAATTAACCAAAATAATTTTTGACTCTGTCCTGTTGTAACAATATATGCTAGTAAATGAACATTTCATATTATTGAGAGGCTCAAAAGATATGTAGTAGGATCTGTCATTATCAGGATATTCACAAATTATAACAACAAAAGGTAAACAGTGGGGAACCAATTTTGCAGAATTTATTAAATTATTCAGGATAGCTTATTCTGAAGCTGAATTCCTGCAGAGATGCAGAAAATTCACATTGCTGAATGACTGGATGAAGATCAGATCATATTCAGGATTGATAAATGGAAATTAATCCACATGAAAGACCAAGACCTCTATCTCTCTGTGTTTAATAGGAGGTATACAAACAGTATTATCACACAGAAGTGAGACTTTGAGGTCATTCCTGGCTATTCTCTAAAAATGGTAATGGAAATTTCTTGTCAGGGAGACATATGCACAGCACTGCTGTGGCAGAGAGTTAAATGACTACTTCTGAGAAAACCCACACAACAAAATCCATCCAGATGGGTGATTCAAAATACTGCCATGGTATATGAACTACTTTCAAAAACTTTGTTGGGGAAAAAAAAAAAAAAAATTAAAACAGGGTACAAAAGTTACTAGTGAAGTTTCCACTTTCTTTGTTGTTGTCTTCAGTAAAGCTTTCACTTTTGATTCAAAAGCTCATTTGGTGATGTAATTGCTTTAGTGCAGTGCTGTGCTGAGGAGCAGAGCTCAGTGGCTGCTTTTAGATCTACTGCAAAGCAATAAGCAATATTACTTCTGAATATTCTTGGAAGGCTTTGCCTTTCCATATATTCTTAAATGCTTCTCAAACTGCATACTCATATATTTTCTACTAGCTCCATTGGATGACCTAAAAATGCCATTTTGTGATGAAATAAAAAATAGGAAAAATATTAGGTTTGGGCTGGGTTTTTTTGCCATTTAAGAGAAATTCTTTTCAATCGTAAAATACAAAGTTCTCAGGTAGGGGCACAGCACTCCATTTTCCATGACACCTCGCATGTTATATGTGCCTTATATGTTCTTCATAATTGATCATGTGTCCACTTTCTTGGACATTTTTCTGTCATTATGTTGTCTCTATTCCTATGAAGATATTGCAGGGACATGTTCCAGCGTAAATATGTCTGAAATAATCAAATATCTGCTTCTACCTTCCTTGCTTGGAGAACAGTGAAGCCTTTTGTTTTGTTTTGTTTGTTCTTTTTTTTCATGCACAGTAGTAGCAACAAATGTCATTAGTGTGAGCTTTGTCTTCTGCAGACAACATTGGGAACAAAAATAGGTTCAAAATTGTCATGGGAGTTCACAGATGTCAGATATCTTTGATACCCCAAACCCTGAATTACTCAATCAGCAAAACAGGGTCATTTTTTGTTTCTTTGGACCTTTATCCTCATGACAATACTCTGACAATTACTTACTGATTGTTTTGATTGTTATTGTAGTGAGTAATGGGCCAAAGCTAAGTTAAAATGCCCTAGAAATGTTGCAGTCTCTTAGACTAGCCTGGTTTGGAAAGCTCATTCACAGTGTCTGAATTCTCAGGTAAGGCAATGCCAACTGTGGAGCACAGATTTGGTTTCTCTTGGGAGTTGAAGCACTTCAGTGTGAGACCATCCTTCCCACGCCTGCGTTCCCTCCTTCACTCATTCACCTCTTCCTCAGTTCTTGCCACAAGTGAAACCATTTCAAAGTGGGGAAAAATTAGACACTTGGACATTTTCTGCCCAACAAAACTCTGATCTTCCCTGAAAGCCCAGTCCATTAGGGCCTTGAAGAAGGGATTGCTGAATATAGATGTGTGTTTGATTCTGAAAGCTCCTCGTTTTTGGTTGGTGCAGCTTTCACAGCACTCTGTTTCCAGGCAGATTCTGGGGAGACCTTTCTTGTTGTGCAGATCTCTAAACATTTAAAATATCAGACATGAGCTTGTTTTATTTTCAGTTGTTGGCATGACACTGCATGGTGTCCTGTGGTTGTCCAGCAGGGAGGTGGTTTTGACCCCTCTCCGTGTGCTGGGCTCAGTCCTGGCTGCTGCTCACACCTCTGGTACCAGACATGTAAATGGGGCAGAGGTGTCCAGCCTCTGCTTCTGGTGACTCCTCTGCCTGCATCCAAACCGGGTGAGGAAAGGAGCCTGCCAGAAGTGTGCGAGGTCAGAAGCCACGCACTGGAGGTCCTGCAGCAGCTCACCATCATGGGAGATTTTTCCTTCTCACTGCCCCACTTTATTTACCAGCAGCAAAATACAGGTTCATTTTGTTTATTTAACTCCAAGTGAGAATCTTCCATTCATCATGGCTCTTATTCCCTAGGTGCCTCTAACCCTGATGACTTCTGCCATCCTACTCCCTGCACCAGCTCCACCCTGCCACCCCAATCAAGGCTTTTTCTTGTCCAGTTCATAGCTTCTGTTTCTTTAAGTCCCTCCTATAGCACTGTCCTCGCCTCAGATCCCATCTGCACTGTTTTTGGGCTCCAGTTCTTCATCACTCCTCTTGGGCAGGCCTCCTCCAGATAACACCAAACTCTGAAAATATCCTGTGCCTGATTCTTGGGTCTTCCTCTCCTCTCCTGACTTACGTTCAGTGGGGTGCTCCTCCAACTGGGTGTCACAGAAAACGAACCCCATGTTTGATGTCTCATCTGTGTCATCCCATCCTCCCCCTCAAGTGCTGCAGTGAGCATGGGACAAGCTAAATGCAAAGCAGATCCTTGGCACATTTAGCCTTCAGCTGCTCACTGCTGATGTGTGGAAACAGTTTTTTTCCAAAGGCTTAAAGGCTTTGAAGGAGCAGTTTTTCCATGGGAACGTAAGGGCTTAACCATCGCAGCAGAGCAGCCCTCACACCTCGCCTGACATGACCTGCATACCAAACCAGGGGCTGGTGCTTGTTCTCAGCTGCTCCTGTGCTGCCCCTGGTACCCTGCATTCACCCAGGGAAGGCTTCCTGCCAGGAATCAACAACATCAGGAACTGGAAACCCAGTTAACCTTTGGCTGCTGCACTGGGAGAGCTGGGCACAGTAAAATGGTGGATTGGCAGCACGATCTGCAAGGGAACAGGCAAGATCAATTATAATGGAAAACAATTGTTATAGCAACTGAATCTAAACCAGTGCCAAGTTATCGTGCTGCCTCCAAACCATTGGTATTCAACAAAATACACAGAACAAATCAGGCATTCATGTTTGAAATCTGTTTGACATAAATGCACCTTTTGTTTCTGTGGTTAAATCCAAGGAAGTTGATTTATTTTGAATATCAGACAATCAGTTTATTAATAATGTTATATAAGATGTCTCTCCTAGATACTTGAAGGTTTTTTAGAAGGAGATAGCTTAGTTGAATAAAGCACTCTTCTTATAATTTTTTGAAATGTTACAGTGAAAAAGGGTAGATAGGGCTCCTTCTTTGCCAAGGAAGCAATTTGATCAAACGTTTTTTATGACAGTATAATCTCTTTCACATGTTCATATGAAATAAATTAAGAGAACTTTAAAAAGTACTGAAAATTCTTTACTGAAATTCTGCTCTTAATCACAGTTATCACATATTTTAAATGTTTTCTTCTTAAGATCTTGTATGTGTGCTAGACCACTGGATACTCAAAGGGAGTATAATTGGGTGGTTTTCCCTTAGGCTTTAAGTTTTGAAGCCGTTTGAGGAAGAAGATACAAACACTTTGCTTCTCTTACTCAGGCTTCTGAAGAATGGCAGCCTGCACATCCTGTGGAATTTCAGTTTTTTGGACCTAGGCCAGTGCATGTCAATGTTGCAATTAGCCAGTGCTCGTAAGAAGCGGCACAAAATGATGGAGAGCTTTCCTGGGGATAGAATAGCGTTATTTCTTAGTGTCATTTGTTAAATAACTACTGTAGTATATTGCTATTCCACAGTATGCTGAGGCTGAAATACCATAGTAATACAGAGCCTGGAAAGAATACAAAGCCCTCTAGTAACTAGAAAGTGTTTCCCACCTTGCTTTTAGCCAGGCAGGTGTTGCCTCCCAGGACAGCAGACACTGGCAGTCTTGGCAGGGGAAGATAAAACAGCAGCTTTAGAGCAGGTGCAGAGCTCCTTGGCAGCACGGAGCTGTGTCGAGAACCCCTCCTCAGTCCTGGATTCCTCCCATGCTTTCTTCCTGACTCGGGAACACCTGTTTTGGGGAACCCAGGGCAATCCAAAGCCTGCCTCTGCTGAAGATGTGAGATGGGAAAGCAGACAGGATTTCTTGCAGAAACAGGCACCGTGCTGGTCACTAGAGGTTGGCACCTTGAAGGTGGTGCAGCCTCGGTCTCCAATGGGGGTCAGCGGATACTCCCAAAGAGCCGAGTGGGCTCCTGGATGCACCTGTGACAGGAGCAGACACTGAACAGGACAGACAGCCCCTCAGGGTTTGCTGCTCACCTAGTTCTCTCTTTTATTCTCACTACTCTGCTCATCTCAAGGTAAATATAGTGTAAGTCAGACCCGAAAATCAACACCCGGATATTTCTTAAAACGTGTGTTCCTCTGGGCAGCAACTTCTTCTGTGTTGTATAAAGCATCCAGTGCTCTGGTCCCCTGCAAGACAAAAAGTAGTTCATAAGCAAGGCAATTTGTTGTTTCTGCTTTCCTTTGTATTTCTGAAGTTCTTTTTCTGCCATTTATTCAGTTTTTCTTATGAAGTGTGAAGTAACACATTGAAAATTTTAATTTTATCTTTGAAATATGCTTAAAACTCAGGTGAAAAAAAATTCTATGTACTTTTGGAGGATAGCATCATTCTTGATCCCATTGGCACTTTGGATCTTTCAGGATACGTGGCAGCTGTTTCTCTTCTCTTACTGAAATTAGATATTCATTGATTATATAGCATTTCTTTCTGGTCCATGAATAAATATACAGATAGGAAACACTCCTGAACCTCTAGTGATAGGTCATTAAAATGCAATTTTACCTATGATTTAGATAGAGGACAGATACAAGTTTACTAGGAAAAAAAGCCAAAATTCTTTAGAATTCATCCCACCAATAACTTTTGAAGACTGGTAACCGGGAAACCAGCCTACCACCTTTGATATAAGCAGTGTGTCACCAGCAAACCCCCTGAGAGCCAGCAAGTCACGGTGACAGCAAGGGTCTGTTATCACATTAGTGATTTTCAGTGGTAGAACCAAGTTCCCTCCTGTGCTTCTGACTGCTTTGGGCTCCAACCTGATCATCTCCTTGAATGGCTTTTGTACTTTGTCAACGCCTTTGTTTCACTTGCACCCGCTACACACTCCACAAACCTCTGTATATCCACCAGAGCTCCTCAAAATCACACCCTTGTAAAAAGGGGAATTGCTTGGGACCTCTGAAGGGTTTCCTTGTTAGGGGCTGGCACAGCTTAATGTACTGCCTCTCTTACTGTGTGAGGGCCAATTTGAACCTTTCACAAGCTGAAGCTTTAAACTCTCATTTTTATCTCAGTTTTCACAACATGGTGGCCACAATAGCACCAACACCCTTTTTTTAAGGATGTGCAACTTTTGATCGGTCTTTCCTGCAGCACTATGTTTTTTTCTGTCTGCAGGGTGTTTTTCCTTCAAGTTAGATATTCATTATCACCATCACAAAAATATTCTCACCTGTCTTCATCCTGGATATTTCCCTTTTCATCTCTTCTAACCCCAGTGTCTACATGCCAGTTCAACTGTAAAACTGAAAATATTTAAATGTAAATGAATTTTGTGTCACTAGTACCCTTCTTGAGAAGCTCAGCAGAGAAAGTTGAAAGTCTATTTTTTTTTTCTTCGGCCAGCACTTCCATGAAAGAAAGCTCTGCTGGTGGCTTTATGAACAACATTCCAGGGTGCCACTGGAATGGAAGAATAAAACAATTGAGGGAGGAACATAAAAAAAAAACCAAATAGACTGTCCTCAGAAATCTGGAGATCTTTTTGAGAGCCAAATATTTTAAAATATTTGTAATATTGAGCTATCTCCTTCCTGTCATTATTGTATCCCTAAGTTTTTAATGTGCTCGGGGTAAAAGAAAAGCATAATGCTGAACAACAGTGGGAGACGAGCTTTTGAAAGTTTTCTACTAGGACGTTGAAATGAAATTATTTGGGAAAATGGTAAAATACGTCCAATTAAATTTTCATCCCATCCTTTTGAGAAGGCTGTTCAGGAGAACATCTATGTGGAAATCAAAGTTGGATTGGAGGTGCAGCCAACCCTGACCCCTATTCAAATATTATCTAAAAAGCAAAAACTTTATCAGTAATTTCTGAGATTTGGTTTTGATGCCTGCATAAAAAACCAGTGCATCCAGAACTTGCAATGCTACTGATGAAGTTATTTGTTATACTAAATACACACATCCATTACTAATACATTTCAGTCCATAAAGAAAATTCGTGCAAATAACAAGTGGCAGGGATAATGAATCTACTTCTGCAGCTGGATTTAATGAGGCAGAGTGCACAGAAGAAAAGGAAGATCTAACGGGGAAAAGTTTAAAAGACAGATTAGAATTTTAAAATATATTCACCGAATTTCTTCTTCTTAGAAGCACATCATTCCCTCAATGAAAAATGACCAAGCTAAATTGTTATGCCACGTTATTGTTGATAGGGATAGAACGACACACAAAAAATTCTAAGGTCAACAAGATGTAGGGCTAAGTTTTGAACCCAACAACATGAAGGATATCATTCTTACTGATTCCCTTGAGCCAGGTATTTGCTTCAGAAGCAGCTGCACAAAGGGAAGGGATAGGCAGATACAAATTCTGCTGTGATAAGTGGTTCTCAGACACAAAAACCATTTTTCGACTGAAATGTAATGGAGAAATTGAGAACTAACAGACATAAAGGTTTAGGTACAGTAGTTAGAAAAAAAAAATCAGTAATAGTACTCTAGCAGTGATTATGCATAAGTAATATTGAGAGTTAGCAGAAGTGTTGAAAACAAAATGCCCAAATAATTACTGAGAGAAAACCAAACAAGAATAGTGAGGGGTTTTTTTCACACACAACCATTATAGGTAGCTAAATACAAAAGAAGAAATAAAGAATAAACACATCACAAAAAATACTGAGTAGTGGAAAGAATCTGCACTTGATTTTATTACACTTGAAGCCATTGCACTTCTGTGGATCTAATCATTGCAATTCTTGACTGCCAGAGAGAAGAACAAATGGAGAGTGTGACCCACTTATTTGTACAATTTAATGAAGTACAAGGGTTTTGTGGTTAGAGCAAAGCTGTTTGCTCTTGAGAACACTTGTTAACAATGACCTCCACTTGATAAATTAAAAATATCAGATATTCTCTTTTTCCCTATGTTTAAAAGTGTAGTAATAATTTTGATCGGCTGCCAATTAGGAAAAATGTAACTAACACATTGCCGGCCAAAAACAGAAATCCAGATTTCACTGAAAAAGGGAGAAAACTAACAGTTGCTGTGGATTTTTCTGGTGCTTATCTCACTCGTTCCTTCTGCATTTTGATTATTTGCAAAAAGACTGATGATTTAGACACATATGCCTAAGTGTGGCTTCCTTCTGCATCTGAATATTAGAGAGGGAAATGTTCAGTTGTGCAAAGTTAAAATGAGTTCTATCTGTGGCTAGATAATTTTAAATCTGAGGGTACTTGTGTTATACATGCAGTCATTCATCTGTAAGCGTCTGCCTTATCTTGCAAGTGCAACTTGGATCGAAAATATAGAGAAAGTGTCTCCCACGGTGCTGGAATTTTAACTCCTCACAAATCCCTAACCCAGCTTCATTTCAGCATCTGATTTCTTGCCAGCTCCAACCCTAGAAAAATGAAGTTTTAGAATCTACTTTGACACCATGGTCTCGTATCAACTCCTCAGCATCTCATCTGAAAGCTCAGTATGTTAATAAAGAAGGTGACTTTCATGCAATCAGGTTCCTTAGGATCTCAAAGCAGGTATTTTACCTTCTTTGTCATTGTCTGACACATCCTCTCTCTTTTTTCCCTCCTGCTTTAATCTCTTCTTCTTCTCAAGAATGAGTGGTGCAACGCAAACTGAAGATAGAGAGCTGTTCTATCGTGCATCCAATAAAAGTTCATCTGGGGAAGACCAACAGCGTGTTACTTTCATAACCATTCAACTGAGATTAATGAAGAACGATATCAGTACTGCCAAACACTATTGTGTGGATTTGTTTTTCAGAGGAAAATTACTTTGAAATTTTGAGGAAATTGTGTTATATACATATAAATTCTATCGATGTTTATAGCTACAGCTCATTACTGGCCCATTTGCAGTTAGACTCCAAAAAAAAGTAAAAAAATCTCTTCTTAGTCTTGGTGATACCAGAGCCACATACAAAATTAATTCTGTAACAAACCATGGAGGAAACTTGGATGTGGGATAGCAACTGGCATTATAATAAGAATTTCTTCCTCTCATTGACATTCATTGACACTCTTCTCAATCAGCTACAAATTTGCCTTGAGTTCCAATAACATTAACTGGAAGAACACACCATCAGCCCAGAACAGGCTCAGCTGGCCTGCCAAGGAACAAAGATATCAAGAGGAGATATTTGCAATTCTGTGAAGTTTGGATGTCAGCCCAGGTATCAGCACAATCCAGTAATATTGTGTCACTGAGGTGCAGCCTCACACCGGTCTGGAAGCAGTGAAGGAGCTCAGTCCCAGCATGGTCACTTCTATCTGTGCTTCATTGCTGTTAGGAAGGACCAAGGGTCCCATCTCTAGTGTCTGGTTTTAAATCCTTGCAAAATCAGCTGGAGTCCCTTGATGGCTATAAAGAGATTTTATGATGATCTTGATAACATATTGCTGTCCCTGTCATGTTTAGGTCCTGCCTGTATATAAGACTACAAAAAGTGTTAAATTTCATCAGAACTCACAAATTCTCACTCCAGGGTCCTGAGTAAAGGTAATGTGAATGGCTCAAATATCTGGAAACAAGCAACTGGAGAGTCATTTGGTGGCTGTGGAAAAGCAGCAATGCATTCCACACCCATGTACTTCCACATGCAGTCTGTGTAACCTGTTGGCCAAAAAATCCCTCCCCATTTATCTTTTTCCAATGACGCTGGTAAAAAAGAATATTTTATATTTACACATATTTAAAAACCTTCTTCCAAACTCCTTGGATCCTTAAAAATGCCAGATTTTCTTTCTACCTCCAAGGAAACACTTGGATTTGACCCATACCATATGTCAGTGCTCCCTTCCTCTTTCGACATGTTATAGATCCAGCACTGAGACATCAATGGTAATTATCACATTCCTGGTCATAAAAAACAATGAGAGAAGCATACAAATTGCTACATTGAAGCACAGATAAGTTCAACTATGCTATTTATCTCTGACATGGGTCAGCGTCAAATTTAGGGATGTACTTGAAAAACAGCAATGTACAAATCTAGAAGTAATTTTCTGGCAGCTGTCATCTGATATTTTCTTTATAAAAAGTGCAGATAAATATTTCTTAAATGTGTGGCTTATGTATATGACTTGACAGTATCTTTCTACTCCTATAAGCTCCTTATCTTCTTCTAAATCCCAATTATGCTCTTGGTCTCGAGGATGCTGGGTAGCAATTCTTCAGAGGAGCAGTGCCCAAGTAATTGCTACACCATCGTGTAAAACCAGCAGCAGACAAACGATGCCATTGTGGAGCAGATGTTTAATGTGGGACAGGGTAGTAAACATGATGGCTTTTTATTTCTGTTCTGCTCATCTTAGGCTCTGAAATTTCCATGCAGGAAACTATGCAAGTAGGCTGTCAGCACTGTTGATTTTACTACTCTTATTTGTGTGGAAGATTCTCTTGTCAGCCTGCTATTACTGTCATTATCCCTGACTAGGACTTAATCACTCAAGACACAACAGTGACTTGTCATCTTTCCAGCCATGTGTACAATTTTGCGTGGAAATGAGTGAGTCCAGTTCAAAGCAGTCAGCATAATTTTAATCAGCCAGGAGCTGCCAGCCTTCTAAACACAAGGGTGTCCCTAGGTCAGCAGATGGACAAATACTTCAGTAGTTGTCAGTGCGTTGTGCTGTGGTGCTCATTTGTCAGGGAGTTCTGCCCTTAGCAAAACATCCGGAATATTCAAACACTGCAATAAATCACAGCAAAGAACAAGACTGTAGGCTGGATTTTTTTACAGCACTTGGTCCCTAAAGTAGCAGGAACACTATTGCAACAACTGTGTTTTGATGAAAATTTGTCATGTGGATGCACAGGTCTGGCTTCCGAGACTCCCAAATCATGACTGTGAAAAATCTGGCGATATTTGTTAATTGTACTTTGGTGTGCGTACAGACACTTACACAGACACACAGACACACACACACACATGCACCCATAACAGACATAATATGTGAGAATTATCATTATTATTATTATTATTATAAGGCTTGCCTATACACCATCGTTCGTGTGTGTGTACGTGTGTGTGTGTGTGTTTAAACTGCAGACATAACTTGACTCCCATCTCTACAACTGACCTCTTACTCCTGATAATATATAAATTCTCTGTGCAGGCTGAATAAAAATGACATTCCTGCAAAACCTGTAAGTTTTCCAGAATTTCTTATTCTGTAAAAATGCAACCCCAAAACATTTCCTGGTGTCTTGCTTAAAATCTGAAAGAGGGTGACAGTGACAAATGCACCTTTCTTTCATACTAAACAGAGATTTTGTCCTTGAGCTGAGCTATTTTTCCCAATTTTTTACAGGAACAGATACATTTCTACCACACAGTTTTGGTTCTAATAGATTTGCATCAAACCCCCATTATCTCCAGGGAGAAGTATTTTTCTTGGAGTATGTTTACACTTAAGGGGCTAAGACTTTCTGAAAGAAAATAAGAATTTAACAAGGATATCTGATTAAGTAGGTAGCGAAGAATTTGTCCCCAACAGCATTTGAGTTAGGACCAATTTGCATTTTCAGATGCTGAGTTTCTGAAACATCTCACTATTTATTTCTGTGTACTCTGGTCTTACACAGATGATAATTTTAATTACATACTTGGAAAGGAACCTTAAAATCATGATGAAAATGCAGGAAATAAATGTTAAACAATTTTACTGATGACCAATTAATACAAGATGCAAAAAAGGATCTTTAAATTTTCTAGGAACAGAGTTACCTAAAACCTAGTCAAAGCTTTTCAGAAGACATGGGCACTTTATTTTTAAAGTGTCAGCTCTTCATGTGTCAACTTTTTCATGTTTGTCCAGCATCTCTCCATTTTTTTAAATTGAAATGTCTCCTCATTTTTAGGATTTATCATGGTAAGCATTTCATTCAGTTGGCTTTGCTACTATAATTGAAATTCCACAGATTAGGTGGATGTCTCCCAAGAAATCCTCTTTATCTCGTAATTTCCTTTTAAACTTTACAGCCAGGCCATGCCCTACTACTTGAGGACAGGTCTGTGGTTGTATTTGACCCTCCTGTATTTGACCCCCTTTCTGCTCCTGATGTTTTCCCCACAATGTCTCATCAACACCTGTATTTGCCTTTCAGCTCACAGGCCTTTCTTCTTTTTGAGAACCATTTACTCATCTTCCACATTCATGCCAACAACTTTTCCAAGTAAAGAACTGAAGCAGAAAAGGGAAAAACAGCTCAAATAATCTTCTTTCACACAAACTAGGGGAGAAGCTTCCCAGACAATTGTGTGCAACCATTTAAGTTTAAAAATTTAGTTCAAATTTAAAGCCACACCCTAAATATTCAAACCAAATTAAACCTGTCACATTCCAGTCTTTCTTCAGGAGAGCATGCATGGATTGGAGTAACATAAGAGAAGCTGACGTTTCAGCATGACAAAAGCAAGAAAGCACTGGAAATTGAGAAGATAGGAAATTGTTTCTGAAACTAATTTTCAAAACCCAGCACGTTGTATACTTTGAGCTCTGCAGAAGTATCTGAGCGTCTCAGAGCTGACAAGAACAAGAAATGATCTCTGAACTTGCAAGGGATCCTAATGAGATTCAGCTCTCATTAATAATCTTTCAGTATCTTCTAACCTTTTTTTAAAATTTCTTTACTTTATCTGTGAATTGGACAGAATTCACTGTATTTCACACAAAATCCTCCTTTTGCAGTTGCCTCTTAGCTCTGTCCTGCCTTCTGCAAATTGTCATGGATGGTTTCAGTGCAAAAATGTGGAGTTTAGATTCCCATTGAAGTTTGACAGCACTTCCAAAGTTTAATTTACCACATTGTACTGAATTGGTAAGAAATGGCTCCAAATTTCTGTGGAAATAACTGGACCTATAAAGAAATTGTGCTGCCCTGTGGTCTCCAGCTCCAGCTTGGAAGGCAGCAGTACCATAAATCCTTCATTTCTCTGCAGAAATGAAGAGCAGCAGAAAAGAGGTGACAGGAGGCTGAAGTATCCCCAGAAAGGATCAGCTTACCGGGTGCACCACGAGGAAAGAGAGAGCACAAATCACCCCTCAAGCTGAGTTTTGAGGATGATGTACAGATGGTGAGATTTAGGTAAAATACATCTTTATGAAATAAAAAATAAGCCCTTTACATAGGCAGCCCAACTTTTGCCACATTTCACTTAGGAAGGCTCAGAAGGCTCACCTTAATCTTATCTCAAGTCCATCAAAGACCATTCAAGACCTGCTGACATCAAGAGACCTTTTGCCATGGACTTTTTTAGCCCTTGGATTTACCTGGCTGCTCATTTGCTGAACGCTGCTTCATCAATGACCTTCCACCAATGCTCCTTGCATTCTCAGAAGCAAACAGAACGCTGGCTCACTCACGCAGTCACTCACCCACTTGTGTCATCAGGCAAGGATGGCCTAGAAAATCATCTGTTGCCTTAGATATAACAAAATTACCATTTCATACATGGATATACTGGAAAATTGGCTTTCATTTTCTAGTGATTTTAGTTTGTGCTAAGATTTGCTTCACACGCAAGTTTTCTGAAATTAGAAAAGTTTTGTTCTAAAAGGCCCTGGACAGACACTGCAGGAGAACTCTGCTGTTGACCTCAGGTAATTAAACATCTCTTGCCACTCCAGGGCACTTTCCTCTATGACAGATCACAAGGTACCAGTGGTGGATGTGGTATAAAAAATAAGCAAGTAAAAATTCTACTTTACAATTAACTGTGAAGTTATTATATATTAAGCAAAGTTTTTCTGAGATAAACCATTTTATCCTTTAATCTCCTTTACATATATCTTCAGACACCTGCAAACTCCAGTCTAGAAATTAATACTTCCTATTTTCTCACACTGCATTTTTTTGCAGTGAACTTTTTGGTATTCATGGGTATTTCTGTGTCTTGTGTGTCCTTTCCAGATAGGGACCTGTTGTAACAAAATTTTTAAAAAATTGAATAAACACATAGTCACACACACACATATATATAAATATATAGAAGGGCATGATTTTTTTTTCTCACTTATGTTCCTACAGGATAGACCTACATCTGTCCATGTGTAGAATTTATTTTTTTCACATAGTTGACTTACTCATCATAGCCAAGACTCAGCCTCCTCTCTGTTCAAACCTTCCTTTTTAGAGCAGCCACAAATTTGTGAATCATAATACAAAGTAGAGAAAGGAGTAGTGCTTATTTTACATTCAGATAAAATCCTGGGAACGAATTTCACTTCAAAAAGTGAAGAGAATGAACAGTTGGTGCTACTTCATTAAACCAAGATGCCATTTGCAAAGGAAGTCAGGTTATTCCAGTAACACTTTCCTGGTCATTAGTGGTTCACAACCATTAAAGGTTTTCTCCAATTTCCAGGTGTCAAGTCTGACTCATTAAGAATTGCAAGAGGAAAGTGCCTTGATTTTTCCTCTTAACACAGAAAACTGGCAGGCATGAAACGCTAACTCCAAAAATGAATTTTCAACCAACAGGAACTATTTCCAAAGTTAAAACCTGTGTGACAATCCAAAGCCATTCTCTATTTAGGATGGCAAAAACTTTTATATTGTAATCATTTTAACTTATTTAACAAGACTTCTCCTACTAAATTTTTATTGAAATTAAGGAAAAATTTTATCAGATCCATCAAATATTTCCTGTATGATGTTAAGAGTTGTTCTTGCAGCTCAGTGGGACTCAGTATTCCAAGTAATCTGGTAGGAGGTTGTCAGTTTATCTTCAGTTTCCAGTGCCTTCTGTTTTCACGTTTTTTACTTTTGTTGCAGGAGAAACTGTCATTGCTGCTTTACATTTTATGCCAAGGAGAATGCGTTGGTCTAAAAAATTACAGAATATCTTTAGTAATTTTTGAGCAGATTGTTGTGAAACAAGCCATGAAACTCAGATCCTAGCTTACTGGAACAAAGGGGAATTTGCTCTTGGAAGCTTTCATTTAGCAATGTTTATTTTATTCTTCAAAGATAAGTGTTCTTTCGTCTTAGATGAAATGTGTGATATGTTGACTGAGTCGCAGAAATGGAAATTCTTTTATTTAGTAGTTTTGAAAGGATAATGTTTTCCACTGAATATTGTAATATTTATTTGGTTTATGCTGTGTTTTTATTCTTTTTTAGAGAGATATAACATTCTTTGGAGGGAAATAGAATTTCAGTGTCATGCAGGTATAAACAACTGTAGATTTAAATATTTTTTCAAATAAACATGAGGTTGTGACAAACCTTTACAAATTTGTGACTTGAAATCAATATTCTCTTGGCCTCCAGCATTTCTGTGGCTTGGCTTTACTGTTGGTGACTTTTATTGTTGTCTTTGGCTTTTTTGGGCTTCGTTCTGATGATAGATTACTTAAAACATCCCCTGTTTCATACAAGTTTTGATGGCCTTGTTCTTTGCTTTTCTGAACATAAGTTGAATATTAAGTCAAACAAAGTATCATTTAAGAAATCTTAATTCATCTAGTAAACAGAAAAAGAAAATAAAAGTTTAAGATGAAATACTAAAACCAAAGTTTTAATTTGAACATTAGGAGAAATGAGCTAGAGAAGTTTGGTAGGTATCCAGATTATATTCAGATCTACCTTCTAACCTGACAGATGTATCATATGACAAGCAAAGCTATGTGGAAAAAGCTGTCACTCACCCCAGATTCACGATTCTTCAGGTGTTGGCCAACTTCCAGCTCATAATGGAAAAGCTCAGGTTTGAAATTTTTCATTAAAAGTTGTGAGGTCACAGATGCAAAACAATCAAGAAAATTTTCCTCCTGTAAAAGTCTGGGGAAGTCGTGTTGCCTGCCTTGGGTCTTGCCAGGAGTTCTGGTGTCTCCTGTGAGCCACAGAAGTGACTGTCCGGGTGCCAGGAGGAAAAGCTGTCAAAAACATCACCACCACTCGAATTTATCTGAATAGATCTGCATCAAACATGACAGCTTGGGTAAATCATCCAATTCCAAACAAGAGTGTTTTCTCTAGGATTTTTTTTCTTTCAAACCAGCTGTAATAAGGAACTTCTGCAAATAACAGGGTACAAAGACAAATGCAGAAATGTGGTAGAAAAAGAGTAGAAATCTGGAAGAGAATATCAGAAGGCTGTAGCAGAGAAGGGTAATTCGTGCCTTCAGTGGATGTGAACATGGATCACGGTGGAGTTTCCCTTCACACCAACATGTATATTTACACAAAGACACAAATTGATGCTTGAGACTATACATAAAGCTGTCTCTTTATGTATATGCACATATGCAGATTGAAGTTTTAAGGTTCAGCACTTCTCTTCCATCTGCCCTTCCACCCAATGTTTACATGTGTTTTAAATCTGCAAACTATCAAAAGACTTAGATATTTCCGAAAAGAAAATTTGAGCAAAACATTTTGCATGATGTAGAAGCCATCGAATGAAGGTTTGTAGTGTGTGTTCTGAGTTCAGGCTATGCAGTCAGAGCAGCACTTCTGGTCTGCAAAACCACTGAAAATTTTTGGCTAGCATTTCCCTAGCTAATTGATTACAGTTTGGATATGTATCATATATTTAAATTAATTGTCACTCTGAAATTCAAAGAAGTCACCGGAATATTTCCTGCAATCATAGTGAACCCTTGAGCCTCATTATAGAGCTGACACTAAGGATTTTCCTCTATTAGTTTTTAAATAATTGAAGAGACGAGTATAGGTCAGATACAACAGAAAATTGAGGGAGAACAGAGCACGCTTTCAGAACATTACTGGACAATTTGGCAGTGATGTATACTTAGAATTACAGTACTTACAGAAATTAGTTTCCCTGAAGAGTGCCAGAATATGTATTTCAGCTATTACTTATGAACTCAGATGAACTGACTACATTTAACTATGCTACATTGTTGAAATCTGTGCTCAGAGGGATATTGAGTTGGAATGACCAAGGTGATAGCTTCCTTTTTTTTTTCTTGTGCACATAAATGTTCCTTTAAAAAGCCATTCTAAATAAAACTAAATTTCGAAAGGGCTTTGCCACAGTCAACTTTTCTTTTTCTTGCATAAAGAACAGTATTTGGATAGGTTTTTATTCATGATAAGTGAATACTAGACAAAAACCTCAGACAGAGTTACAGTCATCACAGTATTTTGGATAATGCTAAAATCAACACAGCATTAACAGAAATTTAATATAGACTAAATTCTTGTTCAAATACAGGTTCAAGACAAACAGTTAGGCTGTAAAACATCCAACAGTAATACCTAAAGTTCTAAGAAGGAATAGTTTTAATTTGGCATATCAACAGCTACTCCAGCTGATGTCCTTGGTGATTTTCTTTCAAATCTTTAGAGATGTTTCAACCACAGTTCTTCCAGGATTTCTCTGTATCCAACAGCTAAAGTAACAACAAACACAACAGACAGGTCTTCATGTCAAAGTAAGTTCACCAACACCTCTTAATCACTGGAAAACAAGGTTTCAGGACAACTTCAGTTGGCTTCAGTTGGTCCTTATAAACACCTCATAGAACTGGTCATCATACACAACTATAAAAAAATCATAATATGCCAGCATGGAGTCTAATTTATTATTTTGTCTCCTCAAAGCTGAAAAGAGAAAGAAAAAGAATTCTGTGTGAGCCAGCGACACCTTTGAGAGAAATCTGCTGTATTGAAAAGATACAGACAAGAGCACTCAGCCAGCTATTGACAGAGACTCTGTTTGTCTCGCAATCATGGGGGCATTTAGGGATTTAAGCTCTGTGTCTTTCAAGCAAGGTTTTCTTTTAGTCCCATCCTTAAATTAAGTTTACAGCTGATTGAAAGTGACAGGTTGTCAAACTGACAGTGACCTCTTGGTCCAAACAAGAGCTGTCAAGAGATGACAGCTTGGTCCCTGCCAGCCTTGCTGATGAGGCAGAGGTGGCACTTGTAAAAGCCAACCCACCTGTCCCACCGCATGCTTACGAGTCACTTCTAAGCCGGTGTGGCTCGAAGGTGAATAAAAGGATCAGCAAGAGCCTGTGTGGAAGCACGAAACAGCAGCACATGCTCTGAGTAAAACTGGCAGGGATAGCACAAACCAACTCAATGTCTTCCACAGGCGCATCCAGGTGAATCCCTGTAAGGCAAGAGCATATCAATACTTTTCTTTCCAACTGACAGCCTGGCTGAAATGTGGAAGAAAGAAGGAGAGAAATGAAAGCAGAAATTTATGAACAGCAAAAGATTAGGAAGAGGAGAAAGCCAAGAGGAGTTTGCAGGCATGTGAAATGGCTTTTGCAAAGAACTCCACCTTGATGCTGGTCTGGACCAAATGGTAGCCAGGCCTGCAAGTTCTGTGCCAAGCCAAGTTCAGAAATGCTCTTGTTCCTGTGGTAGTGGCTTTGCAGCAGACACTCTCCATACCTTTCCAGGCTAAGCAGCTCCTGCACTGGGAATTTCACATCACTGTCCAAACTCCAGCTTGATGGAATTACCAATTCGTGCTGGAAAAGCCTGACAAGGTACTTGAAAAACATGACAGAGTTCTTGTCTTCCTTCTAATCTTTGAGATTTTGCTGTGAAAAGTTCTTAATCTGGCCGTTCAAAACCAAACCAAGCCTGCTGTTCCTTTTACCACACAACAATGGTAATAAAAATTGATGTCATATTGTAGTAATAATAGATGTCCCATTGCATCTAAAACCCACAGGATTCAGAAGACAGCAATTACAGTACCTCTTTAGAGACTTTGAGGCATCAGATATATCCTTAAGGGAACAAAAATTCTGGCATCTGCATAAGGATTATTTTAATTTGAGATGCCTCAGATCGGAGCATTTCTGATTTGTTCCCACTTATGTATTTCTTTCATGCCTGTGTGCATCCCCTCCTGAGCTTTAAAGAAGCAACACATGAATATGGAGTGGAAAGAAAATCCTCTGGAAGGGAATAAAAACACAAGTCTACCTTGAAAAGGAATACCGGCTCAATTATACTTTACTATATTTTCTCGGTTAATTATACAAAAGCCAGTACAAAGATTCAAACAGAAAGAGAATAAATTAGGTACTGCCTCCATTTGATTATTAAATAGAAATGGCTGTGAAGCATTTCCATTTTAAAAAATATCACCCCAGGAGGCATCTTCTAGAACTCATCACCTCAGCACGTCTCCAGCACCCTTGAATAGGAAAGATTTATGACAACTTTTCAGCTGAAGCTTCTTTTAATTGACAGAATTTTGTTGCCACCACTGAAGAATAATTCTGTGAGCTTTAGGACATGAATGCAGTGACTGGTGTGTATGGATTCTCTTCCAGTTTCCTTCCAAATTCTGCTCCAACAAAATCCCTCAGAGGTGGCACCTGCCATTTCTCGCTGTGAATTGGGCTATGGTGAGGGATCTTTAGCTTTGGAACATAAGCTGCTTTTGTAAGTGTTTTGCATTTTCAAGTTACCTTTTCCTGAATTTTCAGCTCCATTACTGTTTGCTGTTTTCCTAACAAGAAAGCTTTCCTTAACTCCTAATATTTCATATGGATGGCAACTGAACATATGAGAAAAAAAAATCTTGGAAATGGGCATATAAATCCATATGTGAAGAAGATCTCAGTATTTCAAATATACTAGTGACACTGCACACCTCAGTGGTGTGCAGCACTACTGGGAGCAGGACAGCTGGGAAATCATTCCACTCATTCAGATACCTGCAAAAAAATCAGGAATGCAGTTGAAAATAATTCTCTCTCATGAGAAATTCTGACATTTCACTGATCCATGTCTGAGAGGAAACTCTTGAAAATGCAAGAATGTTTAGAGAGCAAAAGGCCTGTGGATCTGACCTGCAGCCTGAGATACAAAAAAAACATTGAACTTGACACTAATCTATGCCCTCACAAGCAGCTACCTCAGGACAAAAAAGAAAGAGAAAAAATATAAAAAGAGAATGACTTTGTTATATTATCAGCATTTCTTTTTTGATTGCATAAAACAGAACTTACTCAAAAGACCTTGAAGTACCAAATTAGATTCTAAATGATCTGTGGGTTTTGTAGCAGAATAGATTAGTGGTAAAAGATATCATGCTTCCATAAACTACAGTGCTCAGTTCTACAAAGCCTTAATAACTGGATGCTATGATGGGCATCAATACTGATTATTTCAGTGAATTAAAATTTGGTAATGATTTTGCAGCAAACAGCCCAGTGGAAGTGTTCTGTCAAGCATGATACATCTTTTTTTGGTCATAGAATACAGGTCCCACTAAGTTTTGTACCTTTTCTCTGTTGAGATTTCTCTCTAATGGGTAATATTATTTGTGGTTCCCTTACAGATGGCTTTAGTCACAAGGCTGATGTTACTCTTCTCTGGAGGCAGTGAAAGTCGAGGCTGCCAATTGCTTTTTTTCGATCTTAATTAATTGGGCCGTCCAGATTCTACAATTCTGAAATAATTTTCAATCAAAATAACACATTTTAAAAAAACCAAAAACACAAAAATAAATGTATGAACTGACTAAAAATTGCACTGGATTGTTCAAAATAAATAGATATGTATACGTATTTAGGGTAATTTAGACTAGATTTTTTGTCATTTTACTTTTAGATCAGTAACTGAACTCCAGGATTTAATGTTCTTAAAAGTCTTATTTCTTAGACTTTAAGCCTTTCATGGGTTTAAGGATGAAAGAAGATAATTGTCTAATATTCTTTCACGATGAGTGAAGGTAGGGTGTCCATTTTTGTAACAAAAATTTGTACAAAATATTAATATAATCTATGAATCTCAGTAGGTGTTTATAAGTACTACATTTAAGACAATTCCCATCAGCAAAACAGAATCCAAGTCCTGGGGTTTTAACCCACAAGGGTTTAAGCAATCCAGATAAATCCGTGATGGATGCCAGGTGAAGAGTTACTGGGAGCTTCTTCTCTTCCGATATTTTCAAAATGGGTTCCAGCGATCCCTGTTTGCCCTCTATGGAAAGTTAATCCCTTACTGAAGCTTCACAGTTTAGCTCCCTGTCCTCCTCCTTCTTGTGCTTGTACTGCTGGTGATCGTGCTGCTGCGGCAGCCGCTGAATCCACTCTTTACTCCTTCCCTCAGCTCAGTATCTCTTTTTGATTCCTTTGGTGTGGTCACAGAGTCATGTCTGCCTTAGCCTTTACCAAATCAATTAAATTATTTGTTTCCAAATTAAACTGGTTATGTTTAATGAATTAATTATATTTAAGTGAGCTTAATAGCCCAAACTGGTATATTTCCACACTCAAGATACCTCTGTTTCAACTGCCTTCAAATTAGACCGTATGTATGAAGTCATTGATTCTCCACAGTTATAAAATCTCCATTATAGCAGAAAGAATCTTCCACAAATATGTCTATATCTAAAATACTGAAAATTAGTAATTTTTTTTCTCCCTTCAAGGTGAAAAAAGACATACAGGTTATCAACAATCAGTTATGTATTCACACTGAAAATGTCCCTGGTCTGCAGCTCATGTCTTAACAGTGCCACTGTAATGAAAAGCAGAAAAATGCATAACAAATTTATTTGAGAGTGCTGCAAAATAAATATTCATATATATATATATATGTCCACATAAACACATATATATACAGACTATAAAACAGAAGCACTTGCAATAGTAAAAATGAGGTTTTACAACCTCTTGGAAAATGCTTACAGTTAAATAAACCTGGAAACTGAGATGCATGAGAGTTTATTTCCTTCCAGATTCTGGCTGTTCCACTCACAAACATTTTATTCCACAGAAGATAAGGATAATTTTTCCTCCAATATAGCAATTTTTCAATAAGTGAGTTAGTCAGTGAATTGAAGCACCAGCATGCAAAAAAAAAAAAAAAAAGGACTTTTGGAAAAGTTTGTGGAACTCTGTAGACATTTTTTCTTTATAGAAATTATTGCCAAACAACTCTGAGTAACAGATTCACTCCTGGTTTGAAAAATCCATTGATAGGTAGTACCCAGTGATCTGGTATTAAGTCAACAATTTAAATCCTGAATTTTTAAAGGCCATGTAATATTTAAAATTAAATCAAAACTTGGAACATGAATCAATAGAACAGACTCTGTTATGAGGTACATACTGAAGTCTGATACCTCACCAAACTCACTTTCCAAGAAATAAAGGTTAGTGAGATGTACTGCCTGTATTGCCTGCTTCCAGGATCAGCATTAGTCACTTACACAGTGAATTTTGATGTTCTCCAAGAGTTCATAAATGTTCCCAGATGTTCCTCTTAATTTACGATTCAGGCACAGAGACCCCCTCCCACATACTTTTGTTTCTTTGCTCTCGTATACCATGGAAACATGACATTATTGGATTTTGGGGCTTACATATGAGTACAAAGCTTGCTTTGGATTTCTCTAGAGGTTACTGGGGCTTATGAGACACTGTAAAAAGCTTATATTTTTCTTTTGTAAGATTATGGTTTTAAAATGTAGATGGTGTCAATCTCATCTGACTCGGCTGTGTGTTAGGGAGGTGACCATGTTATTTTTATCCTAAACCATCTGTTAAATGGAAGTAACAAAAATTTTAACTCTATCTAAAATTTATTTTGAAATAATTCATTTGTATCAGGCACACTTAAGCCTTTCAATGCACATTTTGATTCCACTTGTAGTTTTTCAGTGCAGCAATTCTTTTTGGATCTTTATGATTGATCACCCTATCATACCCCGCTTCAATAAGCAGCTGCCTGACAGACACCATATGTTGTTTAACCTAGATCTGGTACTGTGTTGTTTAAAATCCTCTCTTGCTGCTTGTTTACTCATTTTTTGTCACGTCTTTTCATTAGGTGATTTAGTTTTAAATGGGTCACAGTGTTATCTCCTTTTCACAGTAGTTTTTAGCCATGTCCTATCTTCTTCCATTCCATACATCTTTTCTGTTTCTGTGTGTGTTACCTCAGTGAAAGCCTTTATCCTGAGCACCTCTACAAATGGTATCAGTGACCACTCACATGTTAACAGGTTTTTTTTTATTCCCCTCGTAGCATATTAAGTGACAGAATTTTCTGCCAGCTATTTCAGGGCCTTGTAATTTTTTTCCCTATTAAGGATTTTGGAAGGGAAGGGAGGATTTTACTGCAACTCATTTTGCCACATAAAATTGTGCCTGTTTTCCACTCCTCAATTCTATTACCACCTGCAACTTTTCTGCATTTCACTTTAGAGGATTGCCTCTTCACCACTCTATGGATAATCATTTGCAAAGATTTTTCTCATCTTATGTAAATGCCATAATGACAGAAAACAAAACTTTGAACTATAACCATTAAAAAGGCACATCCAAGTAACACATTTATTCTAAAGATCTTAAATCATTTTACAAGGAGAATGCAAGCCTAGACACTGCAGTGATGTCATGGCTTAGCTCCCTAGGGAAGACTCAGCAAGAACTACACCTGAAAGGGCTCAGGGAAAGTGGCAAAGGAACTGAAAGTCTCTGCTGTGTCCAACCATGGGCCCATGGGACTCAAGGTACCATCAGAGTTGTGCTTGTGCATAAGATACACCAACTGAATATAACTCTTTCCAGAGATAATTTTAAAAACCCATACAGTTCCAAGAAATTATGTTTTCTTTTTAATATGTGGTGTCTGACTATGGTATCAAAATGCTTTCTTGCCTTAGGGGAAGTAATCTAAAATAAAGGAAGAAACCTCAGGGGATTTTTTTCCAGAATCATAATCTGCACCCCTGTTTCAAAGCAAAAATGCTTTTAGGCAGTGGTCAGTACATATGGAAATCTATGAGGCTGTTAATGCCCATGTGCTGCTTCTGTTTTGCACCAGTCAGCAATATCTTGACAAAGAGAGAATTATAGATATGCCAAGATGCTCATCTCTGCTCTATGATTCTCATTGCAGCTCCCTTTTGTTCAAAAATATTCTATTTTAGCCATTCATTTTCACAAAGATTTCCTATATTATCATATAGCAGTTTGTGTCATTGAGCTATATTTGTTTTCTTTCTTCTGTATTCGCATTTTGCTTTCCATCCTCAGATACAAGGGCTGAGTAGCTGGAGAAGCTGACAGAATTCATAATGGTAGACTGAACATGAGACTGATATTAATGGAAATTCTTATTCCTCTCTGTGTCCAGACATAGATTTTAAAGAGGTTATATGTTCCCTCAGTAGGAAATCTCAGGAAGAAGGAAAAATATAAACATGGAGATTTAGGTGTAGGAGCAGAGAAGGAAAGAAGGACAAAAAGGAATGCAGTATAAACCCAAGACAAATTCTAAGAAAAGCCTTGTGTTTTACAGTGAAAAGAAAGTTGTGCTTTGTTCCAGCACAGTCATTGTGGCAAGTGATAAAGGAGAGTATAATGTGGAATAATTTTAAATTATCATGAGAATTACCCAACAGTATCTCCACGCTTCAGTATCTTGGCTGTCACAAACCAGTGAGAGGAATCATGATATCTGCTTTTTTTCACACCTAGTGTTGTGGAGGTTCTGCTTAACCTATCATTTACCAATGAAAATGTATCTGATTTTATTCCTAAAGCTCTGAGAGGTGAAAATTATACCCTGTGTATTAAATTTAGCTGAATATAATATATAACAGTGTAAATCAAATTTAATTGGTGTACTATTCCATACAAGAAGTGACAAGATACTTCTTCAGCTGTGAAAAAGATAAAGTGTGATTGATGGCAGAAATTAATAATTGAGGAATGTAATTCAGTGCAATAGATACAATCTACAGAACAGTTTTCAAAATGGTTAGGCAAGGCTAATAAGTGCTAAAAGTTTGGCACAGCTCTTGTTCGAGAAGCACAAGGTTTTTAGACAAATAAACAAATAAGTTAGAAGGCTTTTAAAGGCAAAGAGAGCCAAACTTCAACACCTTTTTACACAGAAATCCCATGTCCTCTGTGTGTACAAGCAAAATGACAGAGGTGGGGAGCCCCCGGTGCTGAGGACTGTGAGTGCTCTGCCAGCTCCAGGGCACAGCATCCACTTTGCAGCCCACTCCACCAGTGCAGCAAAGGGGGACGCAAAAAACAGTTTTGAAACAGAGGTTTGTCAGCTGAAGAATCCTTTTTTAAAGTCAGATTCCTGCCTGCCTGCACCATTTGAAAAGAAATGAGTCTTCAGTGTTTCTTGCTTGGGTTTTTATGGCAGAGTCCTATGCCGAAGGCACATGTCGAAACACCTGATCCTGATCCCGTTCCCTGCTGCAACCAGCCTCTCCCTCTGTTCTGGGAACAGAGGGCCATGGCCCCTCTTACTCATACATGCCGAGACCAAAACTCCCACACTTGCACAGGTTGTTGGGGCCATACTTGGGAAGGGAGGGGGGCGAGGAAAGGAGGAGACTGGGACAGAGGTGTTGGGTAGCCACGGCAGCGTTAGGTGTTGAAGTCTGGTTCTTTTGATGCTTAAATATAATTTGCTCCTCACCAGTCCCTTTTCTTTACACCTGGCTTGATGAACTTGAACAAAAAATAAGGGGAAAAATAGCTGTAAAGAAGCTAAAAAATGTGATTATATCAAGTTAGTTAGAGGTGATGAATTGTCCTTTGGGGTGTATAAGAATTCAGATTTTAACTCTTTTACCCATATGAGTCAGGGAAAAGTGTAGCTCTGCTCTCTTTTGCTTTCCCCAGCTGTGGGAGACCTTCATGCTTTCTCCCCTGTGCCATCAACTTATCGAAGAGTGTCCACGCTAAGGACTGCCCAAAGAGCTCAGAAAGGCAGCTGCTCCAGCTGTCCCAGGCAGCCTTTCCCTCCTCTCATGCTAATGACTCCTAGGCACTGTTTTGCATTTATATGATCAATAAAGCCCTTCCCACTGACAGCCAGAGGAGTAAAGCATTGTGCTGGATTCAGTGTGCAATCACTGCTTCCAGTTGTCATGACAAACAGGACATTCAGCTTAGAATTTACCTATTGTGCCTCAGTGTCACAGCCATGTGACTTGCATTATTCCCATGGAGCTGATCAGTGTCACAGCCACATGACTTACATTATTCCCATGGAGCTGATGCCTTGACCTCTGCTTCCTCCACGTGCTCGTGCTGGGGCTCCTGCTGCCCCCAGCCTGATGAGCCGTGAGGAGCTGCTGACAAGGTCCACACAGTCCCCCAGAGACCAGGCTTCGGGTGCGCAACGCACTTCCAGCATCTCCTCCTTGTGCTGGTCTTCCAAGATGAAAGGCATTAGAAATAAAAATGTTAAGATCTGCTCAATGAGCAAGGCAAGAGGTGTGCCCTGTACCAGGCCCAGATTCAGCAGAGGATCACTTTACAGGACAAATCTGTGTGATGCTGCTAAGCCCCAGACTTGAAGGCTAGTGCAATACTCCAGAGGAGTGGTGTTTTCCATCTTTCAGGCAGTGTTGTGGCAGGACATCCTCCCCCTCTCTACCATAGATAGCTGGTGCAGATAAAAGATAACCCAGGGGTGAAAGGCCCAGCAAGGGGTCATCTCTGGTGCCAAAAGGGCTCAGGTCCCAGCTAAGAATCAATATCTTAGTCTGGAGAGCAGATGGGGAAAGAGAAAACAGAGATATTCTTGACTGAGAGACACTGTTTTATAAACTATAAAACACACATGAGTTTTCACAGAGGCAGAAGCCTTCTGCACACACACCCTGAGAGTGTGGGTGACTTCGCCCCGGAGTTTGGATGCAGATTCCGCGGTTACTTTCCTGGTGATTGAGGGAAAGGATCTCGAAGTGTGCCCCAGCAACAATTGGATGGTGAGATACAGTGGATCCTAAGTTATATTATTTCTTCGCTAGCTGTAAAATTGATGGTACCTTTAACCTAACCTCGTGCTGTATATATCTACAGGTAGCGTCTTTTTATTCTTATTCCTGTGTAGTATATAGTTTGTTTTAAGTCTTATGTCTGTTAGTTTTGTGTCTATTAAATAAATAACTCATTCTATAATAGATCGAATCAACTATTATTGCGAACTTGCGAGCGAAAGTGGGTTTTGAGGTGCTGGCCACCCCAATAAAGCTACTGCCTGCTGCCGGAGGCCTGGGCAAAAGGCAGAGACTTAGCTAAACACCCACATCCATTCGCAACAAGTGTTTAGTTTATGTTGGCATTGAATAAGCGATTTTTAAGTGAATATATTAGAGAAATCATTCGAGAACAGCTCGTCCTTTATAAACATCATAATGACTGAACATTTTCAACTGAGTGTGAATAAAATTTGAGATGCAGGTGCAGAGATTAGTAACTAAATTTTTGTTTTGAATTCAACATCAAGTGGATTATTTTTTTCCCTAATGATCACTGTCACTGTTTAATATGCCACTGCAAATTAGACAAAATACAATTATTATCTGGATTGCAATTTTATTATTGAAAGAAATACATAATTGATCTATTCCTGGGCTTTTTTGTTTTAGAAAAAGATATTTTTAAAGTTACAGTGAAGAAAGCAGGCAAAGTGCTAAGACTGAGGGCACTGCTTTCTGCACCAGACACAATAAGGATGCAGCCACAGCTGCCCTGTGGCCAGCAAGGAGAATTTTAACTCTGGGCCCAGACTCCTACCTCTACACCAACCAGTGTTAAAAAGTGTTATGTAAAGGCAGTTAAACCTGCTCTCTTTCAGTTTGTTTGGGCAACTCTAAATGAATGACCCCTGAGATGTCTGCTCTTTGCCATTGAAGGTTCTGGTCTGAAACCTTTTCAGTGGACATGAGTGGAGATAATGCTGCCTTCCAGGAGAAGAGTTAATAAGGCAAGTCAAAAAGCACATTTTCGGATAAGATGTAGACCACGAAGGAAAAGAGAATTTTGCCATTGGTTCAGTTGTTCTCTCCACATGAACATTTTTCCACCTTGCTTCTCTCTCTCTGTCATTCTTGCTTCTCTTGTGATTTTCACCTTTCATTTTCCTTTCATCTTCTTCCTTCGCCCTATAACTTTTTACTCACAGAAAGCGAGTCCTCTTCCAATAACCTCTTAAAATCACACATCTAGCCTGAGGTACTGGTGCTAATTCTCAGACTCACAATCAGTGCTTGTTGCTGCTCATGTTAAGTCTGTGGTACTTACCCACACAACTGCTGCTACAGCTCCTCAAGGTGTGACCTTGCTTGTTTTTCACCTATTTTAAATTTCATCCGTGTCCTGTAAAGGGTTTTCCCCCATCAGTTTGAACATTTCACAAACTTCTCTTGGAGAGGGCCAGATTCCAACATCTTTATTGTGGGCACTCCAGGAGTCATCCCACAGAAAACAATGAGGCCTCTTAGGAATTAAAAGATTATCCAGTTTCAGAAAGCTCATTTTACCAAGGCAACTCTATCTGTTCTTCTGCACTTGAGAGTTTATTTTGGCTGTCATATGTCAGCTTGTTTAGATTTAGCAAGTTTGTTCTGGAGAGTTCATTCCATTTTCTAAGTTCAATTTGTTATAAATATTTTGCAGATGCCCTGTCTCTACCAAAGGCTGCAGTTCACAGAATGGTTGTGACTGGATTACCTTCCTTTAGTACCAGATCTGGCTCTCCTTTTGCAAAGCACCTCTGTAAGTGGCCTCAGGTACCAACTTCTCTTTACATGAGAGGAACAAGTTACAACTATAAAAATGTTCTGAGGTTCATACCCAGTTCTGCAAAGTTTCACTTTCAGGTATGGAAAAGTCCCACATTTATAAGCAAACTTAGATAATCACTCTTTTCTCTGATTACACACTTAAAAGCCAGAGTCTCATGATGCTCATTTAAGAGAATAATTTGGTGATATTCATATTATAATGACACCTGGATTCCCCACAGGCAGAGGCAGAAAGTCTTTCTGAAACAACTGGCATTGCTGGAAAATATAGGCAAATATTTACATAAAGAGACACTTCTTCAGGTCAGCTGTAGCAAGCATACACTTCTGAAAAAAAATCAAAGACTGATAAAGACACCTGACACATTTATTGCAAACTGCAGCAGCATGTCGAGTGATACTCACGTGTGTAGCTGGAGCAAGGGCTGTTCCTACTACCCTCAGATTAGGGAAGGGCTCTCAGTCACTTCTGTACCATTCCCAAGCCAGAATACATACTTCAATAACAATGAAACTCCAGTTATGTTGAACCTGCAAATTTCCAAGGATAATACATCATTTTAGCTCAGGATAATGGAGATATTATGTGGCTTTTTTTTCTGGTTTTCAGCCTTCTTTTTATTTAAGCCAGTGATGTATAATAGAGCTGAAATAGCAGATTTCAAGTGTTGAATGAGCATCCTTGCAATAGGTCACAGAAAGAAAAAGAAAGGAGATTTGGTCATTACAGTGCCTATCAGCCAAAGTAGCTGCACTGTAAATATGCTATTGGAAAGTCAGAAAATGGCCCATGAGAAGCCCTCTGCTTTCTTTTTGGTCCCATCTCCTGTAAGATGATCTTTTAGCTGTGTTCAGACACTGAGTGCCACAATGTCTGTAGCAGCCAGACAATCCAACACCTGCAGTGAGATTAATCATTTGAGTTCCTTAATGCATTCATTCCTTTTTAATAGTGTTACTCATTTGCACAGCCCCTGCATGTACCCAGGCACTGATACTACAAAGAAAAAGCCTCCTTCTTGAGGAAATGAGTCTCATCTGATTTATACTCTAACAGAGGACTTGAGAGGTAGGAAGCAGTTCCAGGCTTTGCAATGACATCTTCAGAGTTACCTTACATCAGCTGGCATCTCTGCTGGGTCAGCAACATGGCCAAATGATGTTAAGCACCTTAACTTCTGCAAGTGTCATCTGTCCCCCTCTGTCATCCACAAGAGCTGATAGGGTTATAAAGGAGAAGAGAAAGAACTGCCCCACTGCAAGAGCTGCATGGAGACAGATGGGAAGGATAAGATGCCAAACAGCTCGTCTAAGGCGGGCCATTGTCCTGCCCCTGGTGTGCAGGGGTGCTTTGGTCATCTTTCCATTGCTGGGTCTTTTCATTGAGCCTTGTGCCAGAAAGATGAGGAAGATGGAAGTATCTGCTAAATCACCTCAGGAGTAAAGCTGCAGAGTGTTACAGAGCAGCTTAGATTGGAAAGGACCTCTACATGTAGTCCAACATCCTGCACAGTTCAAAGTTAGATCAAGGGCCTAGCCACCCTGAGTCCTGAACACCCAGCATTTCCACAGACTCTCAGGCACACATTCAAGGGTGATTCGGATTTTTCTCATATATCTATCAGAATTTCCTTGTTGTAGCACAAGACCGTTGTGCACCTCTGAGAAGAGCCTGGCTCCTTCTTCTTAGAGCCTCTCATGAACGAGGTACCGCATTCCCCCACTGCCCTCCCCAGCCTTCCCTTCTCCAGGATGGACAATCCCAGAGTCCCATCTCTTCTCACACATCATATGCCCGAACTCCTCAAAAGTCTCAGAGACCTTCTGCTCAACTTGTTTGACTTCCTTATCCCTCCCTTGCATGGGAGAGCCCAAAAATATTGCAGAGTGGAATACCGTTAAGAAGAATAAACCGGATGATGGAAACCTGTGTTGATACAGACATCTGAAAGCTGTGTTGGTTGGCATAAGACACAAATGAGTCTTCAGATGTTAAGATGTTTATTCAAACCAGTCCCCTAAAACTTGTGAAGTTCTTCCATCCCTAAATAATAAGAGCACTTTCAAGATGTTTCTCTTTTTCTCCATCTGTTCTTATTTCCTTGGGAATTTGTTTTACTGAGAGAAAATGATGGTCTTTTTTTACTTTCCGTGAGCACCACTGACACATTGCTATGGAAACTGCAAGTTCAATATTTTAGTGTTATTACTTCAGGAAAAACATGCAGGTACAGCCAAGCCAATTCAAATTTATTTGCATAAGTTTTTCTTTAATTTATTATTGTTTCTGGTTAACTGTGGTTTTCATCTGTACTAATACTGTTTTGCAGATGTTGGTCTGTTGGCACATAATTCATCAAGATGAAACGTGGTTTTCCTCCGGCATAGTAACTGCTTATTGGCTTTCATAGAAATTGATATATCAGCTTCAGTTTGTGCAGATGGACCTAGACATGTGTGTACACGGTTCAGACTTTCTGGAGACTGGGCACAAGTGATTTTGACAGTCTCAGGTTTTGGTTGCCCTGTCTGAAATAATAAATTATCTCAGAAGATTCTGAAAATCCTGCCCACCAGGCAACCTAATTGTTAGGAACCTACCTGAAAGGAAGCTAGATGGAGATTTGTCTCTTCTCGCAGGTAACCATTGATAGGGCAAGAGGAAATCACCCCAAGTACTACCAGGAGTGATTTAGATTAGGTATTAGGAAAAGATTCTTCCCTGAAAGGATGGTCAGATATTGGAACAGGCTGCCCAGGGAAGTGGTGGAATTACTGTCCTTTGAAGTGTTCAAAACACATGTAGATACAGAGTGACAGAATCATAGATATGGTAGGGTGCTTAGGGACATGGTTCGGGGGTGAACCTGTCGGTGCCGGGTCAGTGGTTGGACTCAATGATCTTACAGGTCTTTTCTTGTGTGATTCCATGATTAACTGCCCATGACTGGTAGTTAAAGACACTTTGGACAAAGAGCCATCCTTTACCTGGGCACTTACCCTACTGATCAGTCAGATGGAAATTATGAAATGAAGTGCTGCCTGTATTCACAGTAGAAACAACCCGATACATATTAAATGCTTTTTCTTACTAAGATCAAGTTAGCTTTAAAACAAAATACACTCAGTTTCTCTGGCTTGTACACAATAAAACGAGTGACAGATCCCAGAGACCTCACCTGTGGGAACAGCTCCTGCAGTTACATATCAAAGTATGTGGTTACCCTTAACCCATCTGACGTACATGTGCTCCTGTAAGTGGTAATTGCAAATTAGATCTTTTTCAAAATATTGAGTGCTTGTTAACACTGAATTTACATCACTCCGCTGTTACAGTGTCAGCTGTCACAGAGTTATCAAACATCAGTTTTCCTCACTACCTTAAAAAACATAATCTGCCTTCAAGGACACTCAATGCCAAAACACGGTTGTTATCTAGTCAGCAAGCATTTCAAATTGTATATTAATGTGTTGCAGGGTTAATTATGCTTATTACACCATTAGCAAATCTTACGCCTTCTCTCACATGTGCATTTCTGCTGTGCAGAACACTTGTGCTTATGACACAAACCTCCTGAGCCTTTATCAAGGCTGTCAGCAGGGCTCCTGCTGACACCATCACCCCTTACTTTTTTTCCAGGTGAGAGCAGCAGTTGCTTTGCCTTCCTCAGGGAGATTGCAAGTTTGGCTGGTCTTATGCCAGGAGAGAAGGAAAAACCAAAGGGGGAAAGGTCTGCTCCCTAGCAGATGCAGGTGAGGAGCTGGAGGTGTTTGTCTTCTGCTGAGGAGGAGCATTATTGTGGAAAGTCCTGACTCCTTTTAAATTGTATGCATTCTCCATTTATTTATACATAATTCATACTGCTCGGCTGAAGAAATCTGGGAGTGACTATCTGTTATGTAAACCATTTCTCAAAAATACCATTTGTTATGTGAAAAGTGAAAAAAGACTGATGGCAGCAGCTGGGAAATGGAATCTGAGTTGCAATTAATTATTTAGACTAAAACAAATCTCCAGGGTGGAAGAAGAAGTTTGTCTTACTTTAAATCTTGTTGTTGTCCATGAGTGTAGTTTTAGGGGAGAAGGAAGCTAAAGCTGAGAAGTGATCAAATGCAAATAATTTGTTTCCTTTTCAATAAACATCAGAATCCAATCCAGAGAGTGGCATTAATTCAATCCACCATGAAACAAATTGGAGAAGCAAAGCAACACATTGTGTCAGGGCAGATGAGTGAGGTTGTACTCCCCATAATAAGATAAATGTTATTCACAGAAGATATAAAACTGTGATTGCTCATTTTTTTGCATTTCTAGCTGCTACATACTGTTGATTTATAAAGGGTCACAGTGGCAGGAACCCAGCTAATGTCAGTCTTAAACCCTTGCACTAGAAAAAGTTACTGTGCATGTAGAAATCTGTCCAATGGGAGGCACATGATCATATTTTAAAAAATCAGCAATTAATCACGCAAAAAAATGATTCATCTATATAATACACTCAATTAAATTTGAAAATTACCCCTAGGACATTTTAAATATTAAAAATAAATTTTTACATTAATATTAGGGGGAAATTATGACTGTTCATTATAGCCTATGTACTCATGAGGTTACACTGACAATATAGGGAAGTTTGAGTTTTCTTTGCACTCCAGACTACCCAAAAAGGTAATACCTGTTAAGTATCATTCATTTCAACAAGGAGTCCCCAGAGCATCAGCTTGTGCATTGTAACTCATGAGGAAAACACAAGAGCCCCCATCTTGCTGGCAAATGTAGTCAGAGATCAGAGGTCTGCCAGCTCTGAATTTCAAAAAGGCTTGTAGGTTCTAAGAGCAGCTGAGAGGAAATGGATCTTAATCAGAAAATTTTTCATAAACTTCAGGTTAGTTTAAAAATTTAGACTGTGAAAAATACACAAACTACATAGAGTTTGGAGTCTATCAGTCAGAGTTAATCTTTTTTTGCAAAGCGTCGTTGCCTCTCTCCTGTACTGTGTAGACTGCAATAAAGTTTGCACTAGTGGCCGTCAATTCATTCCAAAGGCCACTTAGTTGTACAGCTCTTGCTTACTTAAAATGATTTTTCTTTTTAATTCAAAATGATTAATTGTGTGTAGTGGTTGAAGCTGAAAATGTATTCATTGGGCTCCTTCCTTGCTACTCTAGCCATGTACTTCTGCATTAATATATTAAAAGTTCTCACAAACCCTGCCTAAAGACTGAGATCTACAAACTTTATTTGTCAAATTTGCAGCCTTACTTTAAAACAAGAGCTCTTTCATTTTGAAATGCCAAAAATATTGTTTTAAGAATTACTTTGCCTTTGTTGCTGTTCTCAGCCATACCAATAAGAGGGAATGAGGGAAAGGGATGACTTGTCAACACAGAACAAAATGCTATCAGAAAAACAGAAGGTCTGTACTCTAAGTCTGAAAACCTCTTTTCCAATGGAAAATAAAAAATCAGGGAGACATAGGCAAATTGTTGCATATCTACTGTATCTAAATTGCTATGTATCTACTCCCACATCAGTCCTTATGACATAAATGTTCCTAGTGGTTTCACTGACTTTCTTTTGAAGCTCTAAGATATTACATATTTAGAGAAAATATGCAGAACCTTTTTCAAGTATATGATTTATAAGTCTATAATCTAATCTGTTTTCACCAAAGATGCTTTAGACCTGAATATTTTTCTGTATAAAAAAACAAAAACATATAACCTCATACCAGCTTTTCAGCAGTTCACAGGAGCATGTTTTAGGAGTAGTACTAATTGTACTAGAATTGACAACAGCAGTGTAAAATATGTTGGTAACTTCAGATCTTTTTGAGGAAGTCCATTTGTATGTGAGAAACCCAGGAGTTACCCAGCCATAAGCTGTGTTTATGTTCTCAAGTACTTGCTGTCATTGTAGCAATTGATGTAATTTCAGTAAAGAAAAATTATTATTTGTCTACTAATAAAGCACATTAGTAATCTCAAGTTTGAGGTCTAATGATGCAATCTCCCTTGTTAAAACTGGGGATTCCAGTTGCGTGATAAACTTTATAATGTGAATTTACAGTACATCCAAATGAAAATGCAAGTTTTATAGAGAGAGGTCATATCTTTCATTAGATCAGCTACTGTAGGTGGGAACAAAACCACAGGCTTTTTTTGCATCCAAAACAGGTTGGAACACTCAAATGTAAATTCAGACTGAGAACTGCTCTGCGTTTAATTAGAAGTGTTAATCAGTCTGATCAGCTGGAATAAAATGTTATTGGTATCTATAAAGTAAAAGGAGAGGCGAAAGGCTGGTTTTCTTTGAAGAATGAAAGGGTCACACCATTTATTACTTTAGAGAACACTGAAAAGTTAGTGAGAGAAAGTGATGCTAATACTAATATTCCAAGAGAACACTGACTTTCAAGGTATATGGCTTCACTACTCAGAAGAATTAGGAATTCCTAGAACTGCAAGGTCAAAGGAGAAGAGCCTTTATAAAGGTGATACTGGTAATGAATGTTTCCATCCTTTGATTGTTTCTGTATGTCCCCCAGTTATGTTGATGCTCAGTTACTTGGAGTGTGTTACAACAGAAATCAAAGCTGTTAGAATGCAGAAAAATGTCACTCTGTGGCACAGGTCAGTATCGGTGTTCTCCTGGAAAGAATAGCCATGCTATGGTTCTTTGTTGCCTTTTTTTCTGACTTCAGAAAGGAGTGCAGGCTCCCCACAAAGTCAGGGTGTGAAAACCTGGCCAGCGAAACAATCTGCCTCTTGTGCCTATTCCCACCTCCCCTTCCCTGGCATCTATTGTGTTTACAAAATAACCCTAAACTTTAGAGGTGCTTAGGGTGCATAACTCCTCCTAAATTAGTAGTCTGCTGTCTATTAAAGTTCAATATCTCTGTCTCTTCTCTCCGTGTTCCCAGAGATCCAGCACCAGGATGAGCCTTGCACACAGCACGGTCCCATCCAGCCCTAGAGACAGGAACAGGGATAACCCCAGGAGCTGAAAGGGGCCCAGCTGAGATGTCTGGGGAGAGAGAGGTGGTTAGGAATGTCCTAAAGCACTCCCTTCCTGCAGTCCAGGTGCAGCTGACCTAGTCTGACCCTCCCTGCCTCTCACAGCCACAGCTGAGCACATTTTTCGGCACAAAGGCTTCCTTCTGCTCTTTCTGCAATACAATTAAATAGACCTAGCTATTATTCATACTTCCCTTGGAACAGAAGCTGATACACTGTCTAGCTGATTTCTAGAGTATTATGGATCCTAGAGTTCCTGGAGTTCATGGGTCTACACGGCATCTGACAGGGGCTGTGCACTATTCATAAAACTTTCATTTGTGCTTCCTCAATCGATGCTGTGCGTGGAGAAAAAAGAATGTGGTTTTGGTTCTAATCTGAGTCTCTCAACTGAGGTTTTTCTAGTTTTTATCATAGTTTCTTCTCTCTATTATATCACAAGCACTTGGTATGATCCTGTGAATTTTTCCTCTCTCCCTTATATTCTGCCATTTTACCAGTATGTAACTTTCTAAAAAGAGCTGAGGATGTGAATGGAAAATATTCATCCATCTCTAAGATTTCTCTAAGCTTTCTGCATAGAATATGACATTTCTCTCTTCAGTAAGTTTGCAAAATAACTCCATGTTGCCATAGCTCCGTGAAATATACAATTTTCTAATTTTATAATACGGAAGGTAACTTGGATGGGGAAGAGCTGAAGATATTTTAGGAACAGCTAAGATCAGCATAATACTCCACTCCAATCTCCTTTGTCTTACAGGCCACACAATCACGGTCACGAGCATCTTTATCAAGCCCCAAACCCTTTAAGGAGAGATATCTATCCTTGATTAAAGGCTCTGAGGGGTAGGCTCCAGTATGCACCTAGTAAATTTTCCCAATGAGTGTTCACCCTCACTGCTAAAAAGGTTTCACATTTCTAATGGCATATTATTGAATTTTCATTTAATGTTACTAATCATTATATTACAGTATACACTCAGAAATTGTTGCAAGGTTTACTCTTTTTATATTTTATTGATGATTGCTGTTTTTCTAGTCAGTCTTGGATCAATTAATGACATTCCCTGAAATATCCTTCACTGTCTTTGCATTGACCAATGTTATATTAAAGTACATTTAGACAAAAAGGTTAAAACCCTTTCATGTAATGCAATTAGAGCAAGCATCCTTTTACATCCATCAGATGTGAAATCCATTGCACAAAATCCATCACACAGTATGGATTTCAGCTGAAAAAACTCAGATTTTGCTGTCTCTTGGGAAGTCCAAGGTTCCTCACCTGAGGTAGATAGTTAGAGTTCTATTGCAAATTTAAGGCTAAAATGTGTCCATTGTCAAGAAGAAAGAGAAAGCTTTTGACCATAATCACGAGGTAGGAATGGTTTCTCTGAAATCAGTGACAATTAGAACCAAAAAATTAGCTCTGAGTCTTACCTAACATCTGTTTTTAACGCATTACAGACCAGCTTCTGCCATTCTTGTTAAGCATTAATAATCTTATTCACAGTTAATTGCTGTGGAAAAATTACCTTATAAAATATACTTGTTTCTGTGCTAGTGGTCAGAAGAAGAATGATTTGGGTGTGGAGAAGTACCCAAATGACAATATCAGAGTTATGGTAGATGTCCATGCTGTTCCAATTCTCTGCTGAAAGGCCAAATTATTTGAAGTGCTCAGATGGCAAGTCAGCTTTTACCAGCCTGTCTATTTTGGCCACTGATTAGAGCTATAAAACCTTTGATAAATTTCATGGAATGGGATTATTAGCCTCATTTGACTTTCTAATTTCAATTTTTATAGGTTGCTGCTGTTTTAAAAAGTCGCCATTATATTTTGTTGCTGGAAATAAATAGGAGCCTGTAGTTGCCTTCCCACTTTGGTAGCTAGATTACAGATATAATTTTAATTTAAAGGTAAATAATAAAATATACATTGCTCCACACGTTAGGCAGCATGGAGCCAATCCTGCTTGCAATCCCAGTTGTCAGTGTGGTCCTGAAGGTACAGATTGCTGAACAAAGAGTAACCACAGCCTCTTAGTCCTTCTGCTTCTGCAGGAGAGTTAGGAAGCAGAGGGCACATTTGCATAGGAAGCATGTTTTGAATGATTTCTTCAATTACTGTTACTTCTGAGAACTAAAATCATTTAAGTGAAAGAGTAAAACAAGACTTTGAAATCTTTTCTATCTCAAATAGCATATCACATTTTAAAGTGTAGAGTCTAACTCCTAAATCTGATAGGTTTTGGTTTTTGGTAATTTAGAATCAAGAAGGCATAAATGGTCATTCAACTGACCTTCTACATAAAACAGGCCATTGAATGCCACTGATAATTTCTACAGCAAACACATCTTTATACCATTCGTAGAACATGTTTTGAAAGGAATTGAATCAAGCAGGAGATCCAATTTATGGTGAGTTTACTACCTCCATTATCAAGTAGTTACTTGGTTAATTGGGCATGAAGAGAAAAATATTGCAGTTTGCATTTTTAGTGCTTTAGCGTTTGACTATTGGATTGAAATCAGATTTACAGGAAGGTGTTTAACATTTGCTTTATGAACAGCAAAATGCAACCAACATATGTATAATGAGGATACTGAATCCTACTATACTGCAGCTGTGTACCATCTCTTAGTCAAGAGCATATCTTAATTTGCTTTTTGTGTGACTTGCTTTAGCTTCCTTTTCTTTTGAAGATTCCCCTCTCTGGCAGTCTCCAAACTTTACCTCAGTTTGCTCTTTGAGCAAGGCTACAAGATTGTTTTCAGGTCTGGGCTTGAGTCTTCAAAGAATTATTCTGTAGAAATCAAGGAAATGTCTTTTTTTTATTACCCATAGGATTTTTTGTAAATTTTATTCTCCAGCATCTCACTGAAAGAACATATTGATGTTATCTGCCGTTAACCTTAAGGTCTTTTCAGAATTGCCTCTTGAGCACTGTTTCAAAGTCTGAACTTGCCCTTCTCAATTCTGAAGTTTGTGACCTCTCTAAAAGCATGATGCCCTATAAGTAAATCTACTCTGGTAATTTTTGGAGCCAGTTTTTTATTTGGTTGTTTTGGGATTTTTTTTCCATTATGCATTTATGCTTCACATATTAAAAGGCGTAGAGATTGCTGTTTGACCTGGGATGCTCAATGCTCCCTAGCATTTCTCTCAGGTCAAGTTAAATATTTGTCTGTACAAAACACACACCTTAGAATAAATACATGTCAAGGACTCTTTTTTCCTAAGTTCTCTTTATTGTCCCTTTGTCCGGGGAAGGGCCTGTCTTAAGTGTCCCTTTGAAAACATATTAATGATTCCACTATGCTTTCATTTGACCTTTTATTAAAGCTTTTCTTTGCTAAGCCAACAACTTCTAATACTCCCCTGGGTGGATGCTCAGCAAATGCTTAAGGACATAATGTCAAAGCTGACAACTCCTGATTCTCTTTCAGTAACATTTTGAGATAACAATTGGAAGATCCTATCAGTAAAATGATCTAAACAAGACTCCAGAATGCCATAAAGCATTGATTTTTTAAAATAAAAGCAGTGTTGGTAAGATCCAGAGTTTCCTAAAGTGCTGAATTCGCCTTGGAGGTGGATGTAAGGAAGAAGTAAGGACTTAACATATTTCCTCTAAAAAAAGATCTTAAATCCCCTCTGAAGCCAATGTAAAGCATAGCTAGGATATCTCTGAATGTCAGGAGCAGCAGTATTAGTTTACCTAAAACAATCATTGTTCCCTTCCTCTGACTGTCCAGGAACTGATAGAAATCAGTAGGAATTATAAAGAGTTACAACCCAGTACTTCCTATCCCTTTCCTGAGCAATAAATTCATGGGGAGAAAACCTTTTAAAAGTTTGTAGCACTGGCACCAGTTGCCCCCTAATCTCCATGACCACAGAGTTTATACAAGGGTGAACACTAACACAGGTGGCATGGAAGGGCTTCGGACAGTCCCAGGGCTGTACCCAAATCACCACAGAGAATGCAGCAATGTGCTCTTTCCCTCTCCTGAGTCTCCATTTATTTAACTATAAGAATAGAAAAGGACTCTCATTTGGGAAAGGGCAGGAGAAATAAATAAATTCCATCTGAATTCCTATCAGTATTTTTACAGCTATATACCCTATAAAACTACAACTATTTTTCTCATATAAATGTAAGAAGGAATCTAGCTGGCTTCACAGAATTTTGTTCTGTTAAAAACTGAAACTATTTGATCTTATAAACATAAAAAGAAAGCCATTTGTGACATTGATTCTTGTCCTACAAGTTAGGTTATTTGTTCCTTAGGGAAAAAGGCAGATGTCTTTTCCCAATATAAATTGGACTACCTTTATCAGTACATTTGGAATAGTGGGGTTTTTTCATTCCACCCCTTATAAGTGTGCAAGCAAGTGAAAAATCCATCTGGATGGAGAAAATTCATAAACTCATGCATAAACTTAGAAAGAGATTTGCTTACATGATGGAATTTGGCAGCTTTGACCTTCTTTCCTAAAGCACTATAAAATGGCAATAATTCAATAGGGTGATGAATCAGAAATAGGATACTGACCCATACATTGATTCTGTCATGTGATACTGGTGATACTCAAATATTTCAGGCTTCAGTGCTGTGAATTGCCATATGGCCTAAATACTTCTATAGAGACAAAGTCACTGAACAGCTTAATACTGGGTAGGGCAGGGAGAAATTAAAACAGGTTTTGTGTTCAAATAGGAGGTTATTTTACTCTCATACAAGAACTGGTATCTCAACAGTTTTAGAACTATTGATATGACACTTCTTTACTCTTGACCACTGTTGGGTTTGTAGGATCAAGAACAGGTTCTTTAGGGATGCAGGGACATCAGAGAGTCTCTAGTTCAACCTCCTAGTCAAAGCTGGATCAGGTCAGGTCAGGCTGCTTAGAACTTTGTTCAGTTTGAGCTTGAAAATTTCCGGAGATGGAGACTGCACAATCTTCCCAGCAGCCTGTCCCCCTGCCTCATTGTCCTCACAGAGCAAAAGGTTTTTACTCTTACCCAGCCTGAACCTCTCATTTTTAACCTTAATTCCATTGTCTATCATCCTCCTGTGAGGCACCACTGTGAAGAGCCTGCCTCTGTCTTCTCTTCCTTGTAAGTACAGGCAGGCTGCTCTCCAGTCCCCGGAAGCTGTCTCTTATGAGGTCTGAAGAAGCCCAAGTCCCTCAGTCTCTTCTCCCAGGACTTCATCCACACTGCTGTGCCAGTTTGGACAGAAATCCAGGAGGAAACAACCTGAGAGGGGCGTCTCTCTCTCTCTCTCTCCTGCCTGCTGGCCAAGCAGGCCCCGGCAGCCTCTCCCCCACGGGTTCGGGAAAATAATTTCTCGATGAAAGTGAAAAAAACTATTTATTTAACAAAACAGAGTCCCCCACTGTCATGGGGCAAAAAAGGATATTGAAACTCCCTCCCCCATCCCCTAAAAGAGGACTATGGATTTTAGAGTTCTTTCTATAGGTAAAACCTGCAGTCCTGAGCTGGGCCGGGCCGGTCAGGCAGGGTCCGACGATCTCCCTTGGAGGGTCCCGCCGAGCAGGTCCGGAGATGGGAGCTGGTCTCGGATAAAAAGCAAGCCAAAAACAGTCCAAAAAGGAAAAGAAGCCTCTGAGGCAGATCGCAGTCCCTTCTCCGCTGAAAGCCGAAGAAGCTAGAGAGCAAAAGTCATCTAACCAACAAACGTTCTCAGACTCGGGAGAGAAAAGAATGCAAAACATTCTAGATGCAAAGACAAGCTGGCCGCTTTGAAGAGTTCTCTCGGCTTCTCTCTCCCCCCTTGCAATTTAAAGGTACACTAGAAATCAAGCAGGCGATGGGGGATACAGTATGGTCATTGAATCACCCCAAGACAACTGCCAGATTGACAATCTTCCGCCCAGCCTGCTGCAGATTAGGGATAACTTGCTCTGGGAGGCCAAATCTGGATGCAGTGTGGTCTAACAAGTGCTGAGTAGAGGTGGATGATCACTTCAATCCACTGATTCTGGCTCTGTTCACGCATCCCAGGAGCTGTTGGCACCTTTGCTGTTCACGCTCATCTTGTGCTCACCAGGGCCCCTGGGGCCTTTGCAGCAGAGCCGCTCCCACCAGCCAGTGTCCTCCTTCACAGGGACAGGACTTTGCATCTCTCTCTGCTGAATTTCAGCAGGAATGTTGTCTCATTCCATCTGCAAACACAAATAGCCCTTCTTCACAATAGTTTGATCAGCCCATTTTTGCTCTTGGTCACAGATCACCAGTGATTCCCTATCTCCGTTCCACTTGTTTCACTCTGTGAAACAGCCAGCTTTTCCTAGGGGTAAACTTTTTACCCCTGGAGTTTATGCACTTCTGGGACCTGTATTATTTAAGAAAACCTCAGTATAGCTGCCTCAGAAAACACAAAGAGCATATAGGTGCAGGTGACTAGCACTTCTGCTGAGCAGAAAGTTAATTCCCGGATAAGAAGTGTGATGTTTTAAAGGCTGTGCTGTGGAGCGTGGGATTAGTCACTTGCCAAGATAATAGGTCTGACTCTCCATGGTGCAACTCCAGCTGCACTCCTTCCTGTGCATACCCATTGTAACAGCTCTTAAAACTGCAGTCATACAGCAGTGAATCAGGCCTGGAAAGCTTAAGAAAATAAGAAATGGAGGTGTAGTGGGAGGTTAATTTCCCTCCTACAATAATCCGCAACAGTGATGGCAACAAAACTACCTTTTTTCTTTTTTTTTAATAACTGAAAGAAATGTAATCTAACTCTCAATTTGCCACACAAACCAAAAGTGTTAAGGTTCAACAGCTGCTTGTAAAAAGTCCCTAGTTTGTAGCACAGAATACTTTCTTCTAACATGTTCTCAATTACGATTATCACTGATAAACTATGCAAAGAGGGAAAATAAGAGAAGAAAAAGAGGGAAAATAATATTCAGTGAAAGCACATACTTCAAAGCACCCAGAATTTAAAAATCAGACACACACTTTGCCATATATCTGTACAATAGAGAAGAATCATCTTATTTTTCGTAAAATGATGTAACACCATTGTTATTCAAGGATCTGGAATATAGTTCTAAGAGTTTCATTTCTATGGTTTGACAAATCAGATCTCATCTATTTCATTTAAAATGAGTAAGCAGTTGTTTGGGGGATTCTTGCTAATGCTGGAGAAAAAGAAAAAAATATATTTTAAACATGTTCTTAGCTTTCTTTCTTTTGCTTATTATTTTTCTTTCTTAACCCTGATTTTGATGATCAGTACCTGACTACGTGACAGTAAACAACTGACATTAAAGTTAGAAGTTTCTAGCAAACTGTTTATGCTAATCCAAAGGGAGCATGGTGGACTACTGAAGAGCTTCTCTTGGGTTTCTAAATACATTGAAGGAAGATCGTGATCAGAGGGCTTAACCTTTTAGTTCAGAAGAAATGGGCTTATATGTTGGCATATCCATTTGATATTATTTAGGGAGTAATAACCTGTCTGCACTTCCAGAACTTTATGCTCAATAATACTCTAGAACAGTACTAATTGTTGCATTGGCAAGTTATCCCATCTTAGCAACAAGAAATGCAGTATGAAACTGATGGAAAAAGCTGCATAATAGTTTGATTTCTGTATAACTGAGTTTCCCAAATGTGCCCTCAGATGTTAAAGCACAGCTCTAATTTGCAAGAGCAAGACAGAGACACACATATCTGAACAAAAATCAGCACATACTGTTTAATTCCTTCACAAATCTGCTTAGTACAATGACATCATTATTCTATTACTCCATTATAACTCTTTCCTGGGGCAATCTCCCTGACACAACTTTCCCCTAAAGGGTTTAGCTTTCCTGATATAAAAAGGAGTCCAGACTCAATATGTAATTTTGATCTTTAATTCTGTGTTTTGCAAGAGAAAATGGGATTGTGGCAGCAATACCAATAGCAAAAGAGTGAACTGTCTGTGATCTGCCTTCCAGCAGTAAAGCAAACCTGCTCCTTTGCTTGTATCATTAGCAGTTAGATTTATCATTGTTGTGTTTAATGTTATTCAAGAATAGGTCTCCAGAGTGCTTTATGGACACAAATTGAAGGAGGTCACTGCCCCAGAGAATTTTCATTTAAAATGAAAATGGAAAGTAGGAGAAGAGCTATCTGCAAGCAGAGTCAAGAAATACTACAGCTGATCAGAATTTTGGGGAGGAGAAGGCAGAGAAAGTGAATGCAAAGGGGTTTAAGGAGGGAATTATCTTAGGGGAAAATAAGGGAGGGCTGATTAGGTGGACTTTTCCAGGGAGAAAAAGTAAAAGGGGCACAGAGAGATTGAAACTTGGATAACAGAGAGTGCAAGCCATCCCCCACAACAGCAGGGCAGAGTGGAGCCTACCAGTGCTGGGGAACACCTGAAACCTAGTAATGTCTGATTCCTTGTCTCACCAGCTGGGTTCTCTCACCAGTTATTCTGCATCTTCTGGTAATTTTCTAGAGTTCTGTCATTCAAGGCACATCACCTAAACCAACCCCCTCAGAGCAGGTATGGAAATGAGAAGAGTCGAAAAGATCAGGAATGTACCATAAAGGCAAGGACAGCTAAGCACGCCATCAGGGAAAGCCTTTCAGAGTTTAGGTGAAAAAAAAGAGTGTAGCTTCTCATTCATTGCCAATCTGGATTTGAAAAGTGCAAACAAGTTGGACCAAGCGCATTTAATGCTTTTTCTGCCAGGCATGAGGTAACCTAGGAAAGGAACATCCTCTACAAAGTGAGAAAATTCAGCAGATTAGACTGCACCACTCACTAACACAAACAAATGTTTCTAAAAGCTCAGTCAATTCCTCCATAGGATTGCTAGGGAATTATTCTGAAAGCCCAAAAAGTAGCCACTCCAAAGCATACTTAAGGATTTCCTTCTGGTTCATGCACATAGGGTTATTTACAGAATAAACATTTCTGTGAGAGAATATGAATAGCAAGTCCTAGAACTTATATTACAATAAATTTTACATATTACTTCAAAGATGTAAATTAACTTGTCAGTCTCCGATCATGTACGTTGGAAAGAAGCTGCAGCTGCTCATAGCCTGCACCATTGTTAACACAAATTTGTCACTGGTAACAACAATATGGGATGAAGTATTTTTTTGACAACCATCGGAATGAATAAAGGTGTTGTATAGCCACACTCTATCATAAGCTTTTTTTATTGAGATCCACACGACTGATATTTTAACAAGAATTCAGTTTTAAAACCATTTGTTGGAAACAAACTGTGATTCAAACTGTACTAGTGTCACTGAAAATGACTTGTGGAATGGAGACTTCTGCCTGTAATTGGAGTGAGGGAAAGCCAGTGCATGAATGGTGCTGAAAAGTGCTGCTATCTCATCTCATGCTTCTCATTAACCTTGACCTTCAGAGAACATCCCAAACAGCAGCTCATTGCCTATTTACTTTTGTTAAAAGAAAATTAAAAAACAGAATTATGGATCAGGAATTACATTCTTCCCTTCCCAAGTCAGCTGAGCAGGTAGAGTAGAACCAGGTACAGTTCCACACACTTCTCAAATGCTCTCCCACAGTCAGATACAGCCTTGGTGTCAGTGCAATGCTGTAACCAGATTAATGGCAAGACCACATGCATCAGCTTTTCTACCAACTCTCTCTGCATTCAAATGTTTGATCAATTAACTTTATACAAACTGACGGATTGAGGCTACATTAGAAACCTTTCTCATACTCATTTCACGCCTCTTTGGTGAATAAAGATGTCTCCTCCTCAAGCATCACCCGTCAGCTGCCTTTGTATTGTGCTTTGTAGATGCTTAATTAGCTCATCTCAGACAGCCTGGGAGAATTCAGAAGTTGCTGTGACACTGAGCTTCTTCAACTGTGCTCCTTGAGGAACAGCCCTTGGAAATGAAGATGGGGATGTTACTGTGGAGACTAGGGGAGTCACACTTCCCTCATGTCCCACTCACACAGAGTGACATTTCTGGATCTCTATAACATAATAACTTGGGCTTTAGTGGCAAACATGGCGATGCTGCGTTAACGGTTGGATTTCATGAGATCTTAGAGATCTTTTCCAACTTTATGATTCTCTGATTCTATAACAGAGGAGTTTCTTGATCTGTCTGCACATCCTACAGGCTGAAAGAGCAGTCCTCAAGGACTGAGAGGCAGAGAGAGGTTCAGGTGACTGTAGTGTGATCACACAGACACCCAAATAAATGGTTTCCCTTGGCTCATAGCACAATATTTCTGATCCCAGATAGCACAATGAAATGTGGAATAGAAAGCTGAGTTCCAATGAAAGACATGACCGAAGTTATGGTTTAGGAAAAGAGGACTTTACAAAATTAAACTACATCTATTACAGGCTACAGGCTTGCCTCAGTCCTTCCATTTTCTCTTGTATTTGGTATTTCATGCTGTGTGTTTTTACAGTGACTGGTCTGTGCCTAAAGAGCTGAGTTGGATTTATACCAGACATTTAAAAAAACTCTCCTCCATTTCTTCCTCATACTATGAATTGTGATTCTTGAAAAAATTGTAATGGAACTCAAAATATTTTAAGAAATGCTTAAATCGGAGAACTGTTAACAGCTTTTATTGGAAGCTGTTACCCAGGTAAAGAGTCTGAATATTTGTAACTGCAGCCAGGAATTACAGCTGGCTCTCACTCTCACACTGAAAACTTAAGATGCTTCCTGCAATTACAGGTAATTGTAAATTTCCTGGTGAATACAATTGCTTCAGGGTAATGGAGGGTTGCATGGAGACAATTGCACACAAAGATAGAAATTTTTCGTTATCAATTAGCATATCTATTATTTCCATAATCTATGCAATCACGGAGCAGTCCTAAGGAAGAGGAATGTTATCCACTGGGTCCTTCTTTATTTTTTTGGTAGATCAGTGTGGAAACAGTGTAGAAGGGAATAGAGAATGATCTCTACTTACATTTACAGTGAAAAATTCCCATTCTTTCTGTGGCAGGATGACATATGGAGTTAGGGTTCTGATACTGGTGTTATGCTAACGTTTTTGTGTCTCTCCTTCAGAGACATTCAGAGGTCCAGCTCTCATTACCAACTGCTCTAATGGGGATGGCCCCTTATCTCCACTTTCAGATCACCTTCCCAAACATCTGAGCAAAATTTGCCAAGTCAAATTTTTCTGTGTGACAGAAAGAACTGGGATAGATAGCATTAAGCAGCAAGAAAAAAGGAAAAAAAAAAAGCAAGGAAAAATTTCAAGTGATCTGAAATGAACCTCTGAGCAGCTGGGCGGTGTTTTCAAAGAGATGCTGTGATTGCTCACAGAGTATGGAAATGAACAGGGCAGTAACAACAAGCTGCATATTGCTCAAGTGTCAAGTGAAACAGTAAAGCAAATCACAAGGTCAGGGGTCACGTGAAACTCAGCAAAGTACAATTAAAAGAGAAAATCAGCCAAAAAGGCAGCAAAACCAGGCAAAAAGATGTGACAGAAAGCACACAGAAGTTTTTGTGCAAGGGTACCACTTTCTGTAAGGTTTGTTACCTTGGCTTTTGCATTTTGAGCTAGAAGAATGATCCACCTGTGAGAGGATTTGGGTTAGAGATGTTCTTATCAAACATTCATCAAAGACTATGGGAAATAGGGGCATTGACTATACTTCCATGGATAAAGCAGGGATCTTGCAGATTCAGCAAGGCAACTGGGCAAAGGTGGGAGCTGCAGCATGACCAGAATTAACAGCACCTGCCTGGTCACATACAGGGAATAGGAGAAGCAGGGAATAGGGTGTTTCCTTCTTTATGCTGAAAAGGCATGAAAGTGCCAGCAGGTCCATTTGAGTGTTGTCAGCTGTTTATGGTCATCCAGTGGATAATAGAACAAGACCTGAAAGAAGAAAATGCTAAAAGAATTGAAGCTTGGGGCTCTTTTTCTATTCCCTGGCTGATAAAATTGCCAGCTGACAGTTGGTAACCCACAGCAACCAGGAAAATTTATTGAAGACACAAGTTAATAATTACAGTGATACACTGTGCCTGCAGCTCTGGGACAGACTGATGTGCTTTCTTTCTGCCCCTTTCAAGACAGACTATAGAAATCCACATCCTGCAGTTATGTCCAGGGCCTTATTCAACCAGATAGTCAGTGAATGAAACAGATCTCTGGCTCAGATTGAGGGCTCTGCCTTGCCCTCCATGATGTCAAACTTTAGACTGTGCAGGGAATGAGTTGTGTTTCTATCTTTGAAGATTTCCATCCCTCATATGAATATTTTTCAGTTCAAAATGGAACTGCTGGTTTGGACACACACAGAATCTCTACAGAGATTCAAGCAGGCAATGGGGAAGACAGTATTGTCATAGAATCACCCCAAGACAGTGGACTACCTTATTTTCATGTAAGAGGTACTTCTTAGTAACATAACTTTCCGTGCTGCTATTAGAACCATCACATCCCTAAATTCCTTTCTAGCTTCTTAGGCTCTGAAACTCCTATTTTTCAGAATTTGTTTCAAAAGAGAGGTATTTTGCAGTCTATCACTTAACTTGATTAATGTCTCATTTTTCTTTGACAGCACAATTTGTGTTATCATTATGATTTTCATGATCTACTTAGGCACTCAAAGCAGTTTTTGGGTTTTTTTCTACTCTCACAAGTACTCCTCTTTGCAAAAGCCCAGATGAATTAGGCCTAAATTAGGATCTTAGTCACTACTAGAGATTGATGCAGCCCACCTCACACTTAAACTGACCCTTCAAAGTACCTTGATCTACGGAGCGAACCTAAAGAGATCAGCCTGAGGGTGTAGGTGTATCAGTTGTGTGGATAGAGGTAAGTGGGAAGGACCACAGTCTTTCTCTTCTCATGGCAAAATCTTAATTCTTTGCTCTTGTTCATAATGACAGTTAATTTACTTTGCCTTCAATGACAGTTAATTCCATTTGCCTTCTTTTTATAAAATACACCCCAAATAGCACACTGTTCAACATGCAGGTTTGGAAATCTAGTATCAGCTGCTCAGTCTGAAATTATGGTTTGCATTATCAGATCCTGTAAGGCAAAATCTTGCAATATGTTTAATTTAATGCATTTGTACTAGCACAGAATTAGCAAGAGGTGGAAAATATCTAACTTACAAGTATGAACAGAACAAGTTTGCAAAGCTGGAATGTTATCTAATGGCTTTTCGCTTACGTGTATAAAATGCCCAGGTTTTACTTTTTACTTTACTTTACTTTACTTTATTCTTTGTTATTCTTTGTAACTCTTGTTCAAATGTATCTCATTGGTTTTTGACAGATAAATAACTAAAAATAAGGTGACAACATATGTGTTTTTAGGAGCTCTGTAACACCTGTAAATGAGCATACTCTTGCCCAATGGTAAATGCTTTGACTTTCATTCTAACCCTGACCCCTCACTAGTGCTTGACAAAGCCAGTCCTAGCTCTACTCTCTTTCTTTCTGCTGTTCCAGTCTTCGTTTGATGTTAAAAATTGCCTGAATTGCGTCTGGGTTTTCTGAGCACTAAGGAGTCAGGGTGGCATAACGGGCTCATTTCCAAACACGCAGTGAGGTGAGTCACTCTCCAGTCACTGCAGAGCACAACCTGTCTTTTTTGGAGGGGAATAGCAGGAGCAGGACAGGTGCAACTTCCCTACAGACCAGCACTAGGAGAAATCCCTTAGTTGTATCGATACAGCAAATATCTCCTTGTTTTTAATTTAGCATTTCTTATGAACCTTTCCAGTTCCTCACACAGTCGATTTAAAATAGGCTTTGTTTGGAATCAGGAAAGTTTCCTTTTTCCTCCGTTTTGCTTGTCCCACACCATCAATCCTCTTTCATGATGCCAACAAACCTGGCAGCCCCTCATCGATTTACTGAGAAATAAATTTACATGTCCTGTTCTTGGGATTAAAAGAAAGCAGGAATCTAGAGTTTAATGAAAGAATGAACTGAATGAAATGGAAAACTATTCCTCCCTCTCCCCTAGGAAAACCCTATAAATCATATCATGTTCCTTTAAAGGAATATTGTCCTTTCCTGATAACTTTATTTCATGCCAAATAATTGCCCAATGTGACCTAGTAAATTATCAAAATGGGAAAAGAAATCTTGACAGCCAGTGAATGAAGTCAAACCACCTTGAAGGCAAGGTGCCAAAGAGTGTATATTTTGTTTTACAGTACACACACAATAATCTGACTTTTCTAATTTATTGGGGTGAGAGAAAAAAAGTCCACAACTTTCCATTGTTAAAAAAAAAATATTACCCTGGAATGGAGACAGTCCAGGATATAAGGGGTGCCTGGGGTCCCCATTATTTCCTTGTGCTCCTTTGCCAGCATGATCAGCTTGTTCCTGCTCTTGCACAAGTAACTTCTGAATCAGGGATGCTGCATCTCTCTGGCTCCTCAGCTCCAGCTGAGCCAGCTGCAGCTGCAGCTGCTCTGTGGGCTCATGGAGAAGGAGAGCAACCATAGCAGTTACACACCCTGTGTGCAGCCTTAGGTGCTGGCCCGCTCTAACATGTAGCCCAAAAATGGAGCTGGGAAAGAAACACATTCACATGCCCTGATGTTAGGGAAGAGATGTGTGTCACCATAAGCTCATTCACTGTAGAAAAGGATGAACAGTGAAATCTTCAAACTTAGAGGAGGTACAAAACTCTTCTGAGTAGTAAGATTTGTCCTCATAGCAAGTCCAGAAGGACCTCACAAAAGTGAGTGAGTGAGTGAGTGAGTAAAAAATGTTGCAGATGAACTTCAGTCTAAATTAAGGTAAATTGCTTAGAGAAAAGTAATCAAAATTATGCCAGTATTATGCTGTATTGAACTGGAAATGGCAGTTTAGGAAAAGTATTATGATATCATCACTGACAGCTCTCTGAAACCATGGAGTCATGGTACAGCAGTACATAAATACCCCAAAAATATTGAGTATCACCAAGAGTGGTATTGAGATGAAGTCTTGGTGTAATGACATAATGAGTAACACATGTACTTTTGGTTATCCTACCACAAGCTGGACTAGTGATGATAGGAGAGGAAGCAAAATGGTCAAAGCAATGTAGAATGAACCACAAAGAGCTATACGAGGAACAACTAAGAAGTCTGGGTTTTCCAGTTTCAGAGGAAAAGGATGAAGCAGATATTGTTGAGATTTACAAAATCCTGAAAGTGATTGATTTACCAACCAATTGATAAAGTGATTGATATACCAACTCTCTGAGAAGAAGAGTAAGGGAACACCAATTAAAGTTTGTTGGATGTCAACTTAAAGCACATAAAGTGTTGTTTACACAGTAGATAAAGAATATCTGGAGTATGTTGCAAGACGAGGCTTGGTGACAGATGGCATCAACAGCTCCTAGAGGGATTAGGCAAATTCACAGTCTAATGCTTAAGGGAATAAATAAACATGTACCCTCTTAACTTCCCTAATCCTGAGTGCTGGGAGAAGCATGGAAGGCTTGGTCTGTTGATAAAGGGCAGGCTCTGACAGTCTCCTTACACAGTATCACCTAATGCCATTTTCGGAGATAGAGTACAGGAGTAGCTGGAACTCCAACCAGGCCAGTCAAGGCATTTATTATGAACTTAAACTAATTGAAGACATGCCCAAGCACATCAGTCCCTCATGCACTCCTAATACTCACTCTATGCTTCTGAGGTCCTCATTCACCTCCAAAGAGGTACCAGCTCAATGGCTCAGATTCCCACCTCACCAGGTGACATCTGTGTTGTGGGAAAGAGCCTTACGGTGTAAGGGGACTGGGCAGTCATGTTCAATGTGTGTAAACATGCATCCTAAAATACACACTAAGCTGGTTTTCATTCTGGGAAGGATGTTGCTGAGGCACTTTGCCACGACAATCTGCAGTTTGTGTTTAGAGCCTTGAACAGCCCAGGGACAAGGACATTGACAACAATGATTGCAGAGTGTTACTTTGGACAGATATTTATAGTTGTGTGTTGAAGCTCCAGCTACCACAAGCTAAAGACTTGTCTCCCCTGCTCTTTAACCAATACAATTTCAGACTGTTAAAAACCTGTGAAGCGTGCTATGTAAGTGACAGAGAAGGCAAGGATTACTAGTTTTTTCTGCAAATTACCCCCTCTGAGACAGAGAAGAAGACATTAGAGTCCACCTTAATTGAAAACCTAACAGGCAGTCCAGATACACTGCTTGACACAACCAATCTGAAGGCAAACTCTGTGGGTTTATCATCCTCCCGCCTTTTCCTCTCTAATGTATTTTGCCTTCTGTAATTTGCCTTATATTATGTTGACTGAGCAAGATGGAAAAAAAATCAAATTCCTTTAAATTACATCTATTTGTCTTACATTCTGCAGTTCCTGTTTTATTACACTTTAAAGAATGGAAAATACTTGAATAAAATGTGTAACTGTAGGAATTGTCGTCACAAACGAGAGACAGTAAAATAACATTAAATTTATACGTAGAACCTCAAGAGGAAATAAAAGTCATGTACCTATAGGAAACACTTCAAATGCCAGCTCTACTAAGTAACAATATTTACTTGTGTGAAGAGAATCTTTTGGCACTGGGTTAATCAGGACCTCAAACACTTAGAAGAATACATCCCAGGATCCTAGTTCATCCTGCATGGAGACAGCATAACTTGTACCTATAACAAAATATGCATCTGTCTGCAGTCCATCTGGAGCCAGCATGGATGTCCACACAGACCCTAGGAGTTTCTCCTTTTGAACCCATCATATAACACAATTCTTTTGGAATCACTTTATCCAACATTTTCTAGTCAATAATGACAGTAGAGAGTGTCTACAATAACAGATAATCTGTGTGTGGCTACTGAGTTTGTTGTTATTTTAATAATTTGTACTCCTCCAACAAGATGGAAGCTTTGTGTACATAGCACAAGATCAAAGATATTGCTTGACTTGAGACAAGATTAGTGTATAAAAAGGGAAGTAAACAAGGTAAAATAACAAACAGTCTGGAAGAACAAAATGCAGTGGCCCAGATTAATGATTTGTCCTTTCATTTTTGTTTATCCTGTTTCTGGGAAAAAAAAACCCTCACGAATGGCCCTATTTTGGCAGAGAATTATTCTTCTATACTGTAACGTGCACAATAGTATATAACTCCTTATGTTCATATCCATCTTTCACCAAAAGCTTCTTAAAGCTGTCCATTAAAATGGTTTAGTACAATCCTCACTCGAGTTCAGCTTTAGCAAGGGTCACATACCAAGGCAAAGTTTTACTAGTTAGTACTTCATGTACTGTAAACTGTCAGAAATGTTTTTCACTCTGATTGAAATCTGCCATAATTTTTATTACATTGCACTTGTGTACACACCTGAAGTAATCCCAGAGGTCCCATTCCTTTTACAGAAGCTATTTGTAGACATAGACTGTTTTTCTGAGAAAAATGGGCATTATCTGTTAAAAAAAACCAGCGTACAAATACTCTTTCTCTTGTTAAAGGCAGCATCTTCCTTCCTCTCATTGTCCCATCAGTTTCGACTAAACTGTGCCCATGAGGGACTCTGACATGAATGATGGTAAATTTTAGCCTTTTGCTAGCAAAGCACTCTTTGCTACTTCCAGAAGTGCATAAATAAGTTGTTTTAAAGTTACAAATGTTAAATAAATTGAGTAGGCTTTCAGCAATGGAGTAGAATCAGAAGGTTTTGGGAGGCATTGTCTTTATACTACAGAAATAATATCAAAAAACTAGAGAATATTGATGTTTACAAATACTTCCTGGCTTTCAGGTCCAAAGATTGAATGGTTCTTGCAGAACCAGAGTGTAAAAATACACCAGAGTGTATTTCTTCCTTCCATTCCAGGATGTAATAGGTTTGAGACAGAAGACAATCCATGATTAAATCTGGCCCACCAAAATTTCAATTAAAAGCTTCTTCAAATCACCATGTTGTTTCTTACAAGAAGGTTTGAGCCTGTAATATTAATAACTCTACTGTTGCTTCTGCATATGAGGAAATTCGAAGGGTTTTCAGCTTTTTCAGCTTTATAACTTGAAACAAGTATAACTTGTATATCTGTGCAGTGGAATGAACCACTGCATGGATACAGCTGTGTCAGTATGAACCACTTTGCGCTTTTGCACTTTTCTGTAGTTTTTATTTTTTACCATGAAATCACTTTCAATCACACTTGGTCACATCATTTATAAAAAATTAATAACACAGGAAAAAGATGATCTGAGGTATCTCTTGTGCAGCTGCCCTATGAGACACAAACTATGTTCAGAAATATTCAGACCAACATTTAATCCAATAAACAGGTCTTTTCCTTCTGCATGTATACAAAAAATACATATGTTTGTTTATCTGAGAAAAATCTGATTTTCTCTGTGACTTACACTATCATTTATGTTCATGTATCTTAGCTGAGCTCAGTGCACTTCTCTAATTTAAATACAAAGCAAGAAACTTGTTAAACAATACACTGATTATTCCGGGAAGTGCTGTCTGCACATAAAGAATTTTCAAGGTAATACAAAGTCAAATTAAATCATCAGCTGCTCATATCCTGGTAGTTAACTATCAAATTCTGAAATTCTAGTTAAATTCTTTATGGCTATACTATACTTATCAGCCAGTCTCATATGATTTGCTTCAATGTTTTCACTGATAATTTAAATCGGCTTTTGTAGATGTTATGCACTTTACTGAAACACTAATATTTGCTGTGTGGTAATAAAATAATTCAACAAAATATCAGTGGTATTCCTGAAAAAAAATTGTTTTCTCTAGAAAGGAGACATATTAAATAAATTGCACACCTGTTAATGCACTTATTTTGAGACACAACTACACAGAGAAAATCAAGTGGGCAGTACTTCTAGCCTCTTTAATGGACTGGATTTTGTCTTCATTTTTTAAGTTAATGAAAAATTTAGAAGAAAACATTGACTCATCACTGCTAAGATTTGCATAGGATACCTCTGTGAGGGAAGTACTAAGCAATGAAGAGACCAGGCTAGCTGATCAGAAGTTATTCTAAAGAATAGTCGTAGGATTTGTACTAATGACTGTGATGACTCCTTGCTAGTGGTTTAAAAGTATTAAAATAATTTTGAATTCTTAAAAATGGTCTTTGGAACTGCAAATCCTGTTGAAAATTATATAGATGTAGATTATCCAAACTTGCTTTTTTGGGGCACTTTTTGAAGTTCTTTTGACCTACTCAATAAACTAGAGAGGACCATGAGCAGTGTTTTAGATCCAAATACACATAGGAACAGTTTTTCCTACAGATCTAGCGGTCCCAGAAGTCCCCAAATATAAACAAGATTGCCAGGCACCAGAGCAGAACAAAAACAGCAGGACAAAACAGATTGTAGTGTGAACTGCAATTAAATAAATTTGTAGTAGAGAGAGAATGGTTTTCACATGGAAGTATAAAAAGTCCCCTGTAGTTCCTGGAGTGGATTAAAAAAATAACTCTTTGATGAGTATCATTAAGTGTTGTGCTTCTATAATCAAAATTGCCCTGGATCTGCAAGGGGCTTTTCTGCAAGCAACACTGGAATAGCTATTTCTTCAAATATTTTGAATACCATATACCTGCATTTTCTGAACGAGGTGTTTTCTGGCAGAATAAATTGAATAAAATATGTTTTGACTTCACTATAATTCTTTCATTTACACAACATGAAAAGTTAAAAGTTCTTAATTTTAAACAGTCACAGCTGAAAGGAGCAGATTAGATCTTTGGCTGGAGCAAATTGGTGTAGCCACATGAAATCAATGAGGCTAAACCTCCTTTTTATGTGAAAAATATCTGTCTCTATACTTCAACACGAAGGAAGTTCAGATTATACACACAGTTTCAGCAAACTCCTATTCAGATGCAAATCACCCGTGGGAAGAGGGAGAAGGGTAGGAGAGAGGCACTTCACTGTCTCCTCCGCTCCCAGCCCCACGCGCATTGAGGAGTGCAGGTCCCCATCCCCGCCGCAGCCCTGCAGGCAGCTCTGGCCTTCAGCCGGGAAACGTGGGAACACTCTGACTCCTGTCTCTCTGCTTGGCTCCTGGAGTCTTGGGGCACCCGCTCCTTTAACGAGCACACCCCAGCATCTGTAGCCCTCCTGAGCAGTGGGAAAGATTCTCATTTTCTTGTGTGTGATGGTGGCATTCTCCAAAGTATCACAGCCCAGCAGGCACAGCATCACCAGCCGGGCAAGGGAGGGGATTGTCCTGCTCTGCTCTGGGCTGGTGCTCTGCTCTGAAACCCGGGGGCAGTTTTGGGCCCTGCAACATAAGAAAGACATTAAGCCATTAGAGAGCGTCCAACGGAGAGAAACAAAGATGGTGAAGGTCCTGGAGGGGAAGCTGTGTGAGGAGTGGCTGAGAGCACTTGATCTGTTCAGTATGGAGAAAAGGAGCCTGAAGGGAGACCTCATTGCAGTTACAGCTTCCTCATGAGGGCATGAGGGGGGGCAGGCATGGATCTCTGCCCTCTCGTGACCAGTGACAGGACCCCAGGGAATGGCCTGAAGATGTGTCAGGGGAGGTTTAGGTTGGATATCAGGAAAAGATTCTTCACCCAGGGGGTGGTTGGGCACTGGAACAGGCTCTCCGGGGCAGTGGTTACAGCACCAAGCCTGACAGAGCTCAAGAAGCTTTTGGAAAACACTTTTAGGCACATGGTGTGACTCTTGGGGATGGTCCTGTGCGGGCCCAGGTATTTGACTTGGTGATCCTTGTGGGTCTCCTCCAATTTAGCTTATTCTGTGATTCTGTGAAGTCTTGTGCAAAGGAAGGCAGAAGGATCTCATCCCTTGCCTGCCCTGTCTGACAGGTGAGTACTGGCCAGGCACTGCAAAAGTGCAAACTGCAAGTGCACAGCACAACAGGGAACAGAGAGAGTAGAGCTGAGGATGGCTTGGAGCTGGGAGTATTGAGGGCAGGTTTAGGACACAGAGAAGGGATGTGGAAGTGTGGAAAGCCCTGGACCATCAGGTTATTAAGTGTTGGGTATTTCCATAGTGAAGAGAGCTTTGTCTTACAGCAGGGAAGAGGATTTATCACCTGAGTGTTTAGGACACCAAGACTCATTAATCTCCTCTTCATGGAGAGAGGAAATTGTTTTACAACATTTCTAATATCTCCTATCCAGTGGAGGAGTGGCAGGTAACAAATAGTTCTTGAAGTTGTTTTCATTATCTTTATTTGAGGCAAGCAAGTATTTCCTTCAAGCTCATCCTCAGCCAGGATTAATTTGGCCAGTCTAGACTGGTTGTCCTGTACCAGGAGCAGATGCAAAACTGCATGAGGTAGAATGAAAAATAATCGTTACATACAGGGGAGAAGAACTGCGTTTGAAGTGACCTGAATGAACACTGAATTCTTTTCTTTCCATGCAGCATGAAGAACACCACACATGGGGATTATACAGAGAGTGATTCCTTTAAAAAAATAAAATCAACCCATTTGATAATGTCTTCTTGTTTCACAGTATTTAGGCTTTTATCACAGTTAATTCTTAGGGGTGTGGAATGTTTGTCTTCATAGCAAGGCTGAATCACAAATAATGGGATTAGAAGTCCTCAGTGCTGCAAAGGATTTGCATTGACAGGAGATGCATGAAGGGTGAAGCAAACTGTGCAGCTGAATCACCAGGCAGTGCAGCAGCAGAGTGCTTCCCCCGACATGTGGGCGCTCCCTGATTCGCACCGAGGAGCCAGCTCTGCGCAGCACGGGAACCCCTGCACACCTCAGGCTGTCACAGACGGAGCCCCATGCCGTTTGGCGCTACGTAGATACGCACAGACTCCAAACATCTGTGAGAATATAGGACAAGCCTAACGATTCAGTGCCATCTGGAAGGTCAAAATTTACTGGGATGGATTTAAAAATATACATTTTGCTTAGGCATTCTGTAAACAGTGCGAAGGTTAATTTTACATGGGTTTGGATGTAGAAGATAAAGTTAGGTGTTTCCTTGTTTAATGAGGGATGAGAACAGTCAACAGTGTTCTCATCAGCATAAGCATAGGTATGCTTTCCTCCACAAAGGCTGACCTTTACATAAATTTTAGGAATTTCATGTCCTTTAGATCTCTTGTCCTCTACAGTTAATATTGGCCAGCAAATTAAGCAGCCAGTCACCGGTCTCATTGGAGGTGGATGCACAAACTCATTCACCAGTGTATTGTCACTGAAGCTCCGTTTCTTTATGGTTTTGACAAAATTGGATCCTTGCACCATGGGTGCTTGCCACCATGCAGAACCCACACAAGCCAGCATACAGTGTGGTGTTTGCCTTATTCATGTGGTAGCAGGAGCACTGAGAGTCTGTCAGAACAATGTGTCCAAGGATGGTGAAAACAGAACCATGACTGATTCCTGCCAGAGAGCAACAGTCAGCAGCTTCCTCTGCGGAAAGACCTATTTCAAGGGACTCCAGCCAAAACCCTGAGCGTTGGCTCTTTCTGGCTTGGCCCCCGTTTGCATAACGGCTTGTGTGAAGGGCACCCCTTCTGCTCAGCTGGCAGAAGCCTCTAGAAAGGGAAAAAAATGGGCAAAAGGCCCCTCTTGTATCTGCTTCTCTCTGTCCCTGCTAATACAAGTGTCAGACATATCCTCAGAGGAACAATCATCTCCTCTGAGCTCACCCATTTCCTCTGAGCTCACCTGGCTGTGAAAAGAGGAGGAAGTTTGTCTCCAGAAACGCGTTAAGAGCAGTTATCTTTCCAGCTTTACTCCGGGTGCCATACTAGCATCTTTGCCATTGTTTGCTTTGTGTTGCAGGCCAGTTTAAAGTCTCCATATTATTTTAGTCATCTAAGGACATTGTTCTGCAGGTAGTGACATATTTTGTAGAATGTGAGCTCCTTCCTGTGAAGCAGCAGAAGACTGTAGTTTGAAGTTTACTCTCAAGGGTAATCTATATACAGTTAATGCATACTGGAAGGAAGCCAGTTTTTATTAGGAGCAGAAACCTTCTAACAAGGTGGCATCAAGTTGCAGTTCAGCTTCCTTTTGGTAACAAATTGTTGAGACTGCAAAGGAAAAAAAAGCTCATCTATTCAGGAAAGGAGCAATGCAAAATGACATCGAGGTCAGCCCTCCAATTCCAGTTCAGGCTGCTGTACAAATGGAAATACCAGCTTTGTACAGCAATTTTACAATAGGCAGGTGCAAAGAAGCACACCAGTTACAGTCAAGCAGAATGTGCTGCCTGCATGTGAGCTATCAGAGATCTGTATAGTCAGTTCAAAAGATGTATATCAATACTTGGTATTTAAAAAAAAAATTTATATCCAAAACCCATTAAACTGCAAGAAGATAAATTTGGGAGTAGGAAGTGAAAACTATAAAAATGAATATCTATACTATTATTGAATTGTAGTTCCTAAAATGTGCTAACAGAAAGCATTCTCTGTAGGTATTAAAAAAAATTTACCTCTTATTTTGTGACATCAGAAATCCTGGCTCAAACTATAAGAAGCTTTAACGTCTAAAAGTTGAAACTATCAAATACAAAATATTGCCAAGGAGGTTTATGTTGCTGTGAAACAGATAAATAGTTCATATTTACACTTTTCAATACTGAAAGTATAAAACTTGAAGAAAGTTTTAGGTGACCAAACACTCTGGTAAAATTTACCCAATACCAAGTCTAATTCTTAAATACCTTGCTTGTGTGCTCAGCCCAGTACCAGATACGAGCTAAATTCACCTTTTAATAATTATGAGCTTGGCAAGGGAAGGTGTTGAAGGTTATTTTCACTTTCAATTCAGCAGTTTCCCTGCTGACATTTGTTGCCATTAGTCACTTCAGAGTTGATTTCAACTCCTTTCAACTTAAACCTTCAAAATAGCCTTGAAACATCCTGCAAAAAAAAAAAAAAATCCTTCAAAGATGCACTCATGCATTGAGAGTGTTTGAACTTGACCCATGGCTCGGCAACAAAAATATTAGTTTTACTGTACCACAGGAATGAAAGCTACTGTCACACTGACCCCTCCACACGGCTCCTCACCACACATGCCCCTGAAACAGAAGTGCACTGGAAAATCAGCAATTGCCTGAGAAACACTCATTTGCTTGGTATAAATTCACTTTGTTCCTTTTATCTTCCCTTTTGGGGCCCATAGGACTTTTTCTTTTCAAAGGTGAGAGGAGGGATGGGACCTGGTTGTCAAGCAGCTCTCTGGCCTTATGGTTTGTTCTCATTGCCCACAGGGTGGCCTTGTGCTTGGTCTATTGTTAAATATTATTATTAAAATACCTTTTGCATCGAGAATAATTAATGTTCCTGTGACATTTTCTACAGTTTTCATTCTTACATTGTCTGATTGCCTTACAAGACACTAGATAATTAAATCCTTACCTGAATTTTGCGTGTAGGGAGCTGCAAAGAATACAAAAATTCACTGCAGTGTTGGGAGCCTAGTTTACTGAAGCTGTAACCCTTCCTAGAGGAGATATATTGATTGCATTTTCTCATTAAGACCATCAAAGGTGCTTCTATAATTTAATTTTCATCAGTACGCACAGATTAGACAGTCTGTTTTACAGACCAAATTCACAAGAAGATTTTTTTGGATCAGTATATATTTCTTCCGACCCACTTTCCTCATCTCCAACAGAGTCAAACTTAGGCATAGGCTCAACTTCTCACAGGGGGCAGTGCACTACAAAACATAAGACATTATACCCAGACTACTTCCAGAAACACAGTTTTTACAATCATCTTCAGCATAGACATGATATTTACTTATCTTATTCAAGAAATCAAAAATGTAATGCTTTTTTTGTTGGTTACATAGAAAGGGAACACACTTTGTAAATGCTTTGCAAGTAGGATTACTATAAGCAAAGCAAAAATTGCCAAGACTTGCAAGAGGCCAAAATAATGGGGAGAGATTGCAGGGTTTTCATCATTCCTTATGAAATAAGAACAGGTTACCAATATTATAGGTCTTATAAGAGTGATTTCAGTTTCTGACTATACAGCGGAAAGAAGCCTGGAGAAAGCAGCATTAAATCTAAACAGCCAAACCAAAGTATTTTTTATTTCTCTTCCTAGACTTGGGTACTTTAAACTCTGTATTCAGATCAGCCAGAACATTAAAGAGCGCTAAATTTCAAATATGAAATCTTAGAGAGGCTCATAATTCAGACAACTGAAACTGAGAACTCTAAATCCAGTTTCAGCACCAGAATATAGAGGACAGTATACAACTCCTAACTGTCCATTATATTAGATGCCTTGAAGTCTGTCACACACAGAAATTGTTTCCTTTCATACTCAAACTCATACTCATGCTAAAAACAACATTTCACATCTTTGCCTGGGTTGCTTTGTAGCTCACTGAAGGACCATTTTCTGGTTTGGTTCTTTGAGTTAAAGTACATGAAAAATATACCATTACTTGGGGCCCTCAAAAAGTGACAGTTCATTTCAAAAAGGTTTAAACCTGCTTTTTGGGAATCATTCAACACATCTCATGTTTAAACTCTCAAGAGTGTTAACTTCATTCACTAATCACGTTAGAAAATTTTCTTTTGGAACTTTTATGCTCTTAGTTTTTCTCTTCTTGCTACTAGTACTTCGTAAAGAATCACCTTGAGACTCAGAAATGCTGAACCCAAGCAGTGTGAGACCAGTAGTCCTATACTCAACTTTTTCGTGGTGCTGAATTTTGCACACACAGTGCTTTGGCACGGACTTTTGTTTTGTAAAGTGGAAATAAATTTCAAGTCACCATGTTTTATGAAAACCATATGGCTTAACTCACAGTTCCTCAGCTTGGCAAGATTTGCTTGTGGAAGCAAACATGTTATGAATAGCTGAATTTCCTCAGCATTTAAATATGTTCTTGGAGACGGCCTTGACTGATACTGAAAACAAGCCACATTGGATTTAAAGTGATGATCATATGATTTAATTCCATATATTATAAAAATGAAATTAGAAATAAATAGCAAAAGGAGACAAGAACTGAGATTAACACAGTCCAAAATAGAGATGTCAAATAAGTAGGTTAAACTGCAGCATTTGGTGGAATCACTCCAACGACTCTGTAGAAAATCTGTTAAGTTTAATGCTGACTCAGGACTAGTTTTTGAGCCTTCTTATGGATTATGTGGCAGAAGATGTTTTTTACAGTCTTTCATTAGGTAAATTAATAAAAAATAAGATGGGAAAAACCAGGAGAATCCCATTTCTGGAGATATGAAAAATACAAATTCAGGTAAGATACACCTTCTATTGACAGTGGAATAAACCAGGATACTAAAACCTCTGAATATATCAACTTCAGACTGGCAGGAGAGAAAAAAACAGGCTCATTAAGTTTTCCATTTTCTAATCTCTAATGTTACCATAATTCATGGGGGAAAGGGACAATTACATTATCTACTGGGGGGATCAGAAGTAGGAGGAGCAGGGCTTGGTTTGGTGCTGCTCAAAGACAAGGTCTCCCAGTGCTTTTGAAGAGACGGTGAAGTTTGTACCCATTGCCTGTCCTGGGTGCACAGCTCCCGTGAGGACAGAGCTGACCTCTGCCGCACCTTGCACTGTGTAGGAAGTTACACTGGGAGCTGCCTTTCCCCCACTCCCAGATCCAGCCCTGGCTCCAGCAGAAGAGAAATCATGTCCAGATGGGAACAACCAGATTCCAAGTAGGGATGATGTCTTGGGGTGATTCTATGACCATACTGTATTCCCCATCGCCTGCTTGATTTCTAGTGTAGCTTTAAATTGCAAAGGGGGGAGAGAGAAGCCGAGAGAACTCTTCAAAGCGGCCAGCTTGACCTTGTAACTAGAATGTTTTGCATTCTTTTCTGTCCCATTCTGACAACTTTTTTTAGTGAGAAGAGTTTTACTCTTTAGCTTCTTTGGCTTTCAGCGGAGAAGGGACTGTGATCTGCCTCAGAGGCTTCTTTTCCTTTTTGGTCTGTTTTTGGCTTGCTTTTCATCCCAGACCAGCTCCCATCTCCGGACCTGCTCAGCGGGACCCGTCAAGGGGGATCGTCAGACCCTGATGGGCCTGGCCCAGCGTAGGACTGCAGGTTTTACCTACAGAAAGAACTCTAAAATCCATAGTCCTCTTTTAGGGTAGGGGAGGGAGTTTCAATATCCTTTTTTGCCCCGTGACAGCGGGGGACTCTGTTAAATAATTAGGTTTTTTCACTTTCACTCGAGAAATTATTTTCCCAAATCCGTGGGGGAGGGGCTGCCAGGGCCTGCTTGCCTGGCAGGCAGGAGAGAGAGATGCCCCTCTCAGGTTGTTTCCTCCTGGATTTGTGTCCAAACCGGCACAGATGAACACCAAATTTTCACCGAAAAGAACTCACCTAGAGGTCTAGATTGCTAACATAGACACATCCATAAAATGCTATCCCCTGCTCACACATACACACAAAACACAAAAAAACGTCAGAGTTTGTGTGAAAAAAATACAGGGGCAATTAATTATTTTTTTTAAATTCCCATTAGCAGGGTCTAATAGTTTAACATTCTTTTATTTAACTGTTTTTAACCATAGTAAAACCCAGTCCTAGTGGAACTGGTCCTGTAAGATACTAGTTTCATCAGACTGCAGATTTACACAGACCTATTTCTGTCTTCATACACAGCCTTCTGGAGTGGGAGTAACTCCATTGACATCCATGGAGTAACATCAGTTATACATAATTTGAATCAAGATTGAAGTTGGTTATCAGTAACCACATACCAGCAAACCTATCACTCTCTAAAACCCTTTGCCAAGCAAACAGAATCAGTTCCTGTTTATCTACTGCCTTCTGCATCCATCGCAGTACACATGACTGGGACAACATCCATTTTGAGCAACATTTGGAGTAGACTGATAAGCCAGTCAGAAATCTACCTGTCTTTGCATTATCTTCATGTTTGGTCAGCTGAAGATCTCCTTGCTCCTTGCTCACCTTTCCAGCTAAAGTTGAGCTTGATAAGTCATTGTCATACATGGTTGAAGCCATGACTACAGGTGGTGTGAAGCTGGGACAAGACTGGAGAGGTGTTTTATAAAATATCCTTAGGAAAACCATAATGTTGCAGTATTACTCACCTGATACCCAGTGTAGTATGGAGAAGACACACTATGGTCATCCTTTTTGTGAAATTCAGGCTTATTTAATGATATTTTGCCTCACTCAGATCCTGGAGTCATCTTTACCAAAGGAAAAAAAAAATAAACCCTCACCTTGTTGGGTAAGAATAAGATTGTAATATTAGTGAGAGAGAAAATCAATTTTCTTTAGGAAAAAATTGGTTTTTTCAGGTAAAATCTTCAAGAAAATTCACATAAAAACAATTAATATGGCGTGTCTCTAATGACCCAGGTTTCCATTTTTCTCAGCTGTAAGTATATTTGGCAGTCATTTATTTTCTACTGAAATTGCTATTTTCCTTCTTAACTAACTGTGTTGAAGTCCCTTAAAATTTGTGTCATGACACCAGACTGTTTATTTCAAGTGAAGCGAGCACTTGTAGCTACCTTTGAGAATGACTTTACTTCAGGCCTGAAAAAGGATTCATGTGCCTGAGCACTGGTGTATTTTTTCCAACAATATCAGTTGGTGTAATAAAAACTACGACCTCTTCTTGTCTTGTTTATATCCTTTGATCTTAACGCTAAAAGCAGCCCTACGACTACAACAAAAATTAGTCCAGAAGGCCCTGAGCATGGGAACAGTAATAGTAAACAGTCTGAAGGGAACATTCTCATTCTATCTTATGAAGGCCACAATTCATCAGGGGTTTTTTTTCAAATATAGGTGTTTCATCCAGTTTTAAATTCATACCAGTCTTCCCCACACAGAACCTGGATATGCCAGTGACAGAGCCACGGCAAAGGGGAGCCATCAGCTGCATCGTACGGCTCTGCTGCTCAGTCTTATCCTGGGGGTGTCTCTGCTGACAGGCACTTCTGCCCCGTCTTCTCACATTCAAGTTCTTAATTCAAAAAAGATGAAATCTGTGCCACTTTTGTTTTTTATGTATCTCACTTTTCGCTTTTTTACTGGTTTCATGTATCCGATTCTTCAAGCTTCTGCACTGTTTATTTGAAATAAAATAGGATTCTTACTTCACCATGGGAAGCAACCTGTGTTCCACCTTTTACTGCTGTTTTTTCTTAGATAGCCTGTGCAACTTTGCTTGCTATGGTCACTTAATCTCAGGTGTGTGTTCATTACAGCCTTCGTCTTAAATCAGTTTTAGGATTATTGCATTAGTTGACGTGTTATTTTGAAATTGCTCTACTAAGGCAGTTCTGGCTGTACTTCATCGTGTCCCACACTCAGAAGACTTTGATGATCCTTAATAAATCCTTAAACAATCTTTAATTAACTCCTGAGATTTATTTTCTTTACAAGCTATTCTTCCATTTGTACAGGCTCTCTCATACAAACCTGGCTGCTTTTGGGTTTTTTATGATACACTTCCATTGCAGGCACTTCCTTCACAAGGGCAAAACCTCAAGGAATTAATCAGTATTTTATTATTTCACACTCCTGCTTCAAGCTCCTTCAAAACCTCCACTAAGTTTATTGCATAAATTTTCAAGTTTTTAATCATATCTATTTTCCACATCATTCTAGAACATTATATTAAAAATGTATCTTTTAAGGCAAAGGAAAAGGTGTGTACATCAGCAGCAGTATCATGATTGCCAATTTGCAGTATATAGGTAAGGTCTAGGAATTATGAAAATTTGTTATCTTCATCTAAGAGCCACCTTCAGGACCCCCTATTTATTATTTTATATGAAACTTTGTTGGACAAATTTCCATGCTCTTATTTATACATTTATCCCTGTTTGGCAGTATAGGGTCTTGGAGAGGTAGTTCTGAAAAGTACAGTTTTTTCTTTGAACTTAAGGAATTAGAGTGAAGTATTTGTTTTATTTATTTGATTCATCCTTTGCTTATCTTTAATTTCCTATTGCTTCAGATGAACCAGCACAGTTTGAATTCATTTTCTTCACTGATTTGCACTCAAATGCTGCCATTCTGTCTATCAAAAATAATAGCATTTGAAATTCTTCATCAGAAACTTACAGTAGCCTCTTGGGAAAGTGGCAAATCCTCCAGGATTCCTCTAAGGTAAGAAAAGACTCTTACTCTAAGAGTAAGAAAAGACTTTCTAAAGGGTGTCTTGAAAGCTTTGAAAATAAAAGTAACCAAGACACAGCTCAGTTACCTCCTGAAAGTGGAGATTCTTGTCAAGGAGGGGAATTGAAGTCACTAATTGACAACACTTAAAAGATCTTCAGAGGAGACAGCAAATCTGTCTCTGAAAAAGTGGTCCAGATCATTGAAGGACAAGACAAGAGAGTCCATTTTTCACCATTTCCTTTTATTATGACTGCCTCTACAAGAATGCTTTTCAGAGACTGAAAAACTGAAATAATAATATTCCAGCAACATCATGAAAAAGCATAAGAAAATAAATAGTGACCCAATCTGAAGAAGAGTCAGAAATCTGAGTTCTCTGTGGAGAAGTCTTAACATTAGAGGTGCCAAGATGAGTTCTGGAGGTAAATGGTGCCCCCAGTTTGAAGGAATTATAGAAAGTGGATCCCAGTGGATGGGAGGATGTGATCACAGGTTCCTGCAGGAGGGAAGAGGAGGAGTTGGCCCATGCAGACGTTTTGTTGCCCACAGCCTGTTTACATTACAAACTCAGGTGTGAAAATGGCCCAGGCAAGCGCTCTTGTGCTACCTTTAATCCAGCCAAGTAGGGCAGCAACAGTAGAGAGGGCACTGGAGGCACAGAGAGCAGCCCAGGCTGCCCGAGCAGATCCCCAGAGACCCTGCAGGCTGCTGCAGTGTAGGAAGTGGGGTGCAGATATCTAAAATCAGAAACTGTTCATAGTTTGTGATACCAATCCTGTGTTTCCCTCCAGGAATGGGAATGATAGAAAACAAACTTTAATAGAGCTGACGATATACAGCAAGCATCAAACAGTAATGGTGAAGGTAAAACATAAAGAAACACTCAGGTTAGGACAGGAGGCAGGAGAGTTGCTTTTAAATTGAACAGGTAGGGTCTTCAAAAGATAAAACCAAGAATTAAATTAACAACTCTCCTGAAAAGGAGTTTTAATTCAGTGAAGACCTGATGTGGCTACAATAACCACCCTGAGAAAACACCTTGCTGCTTGCCTGGCAGTAAGTGCTTCTTCTCCCCTTCTCTCTCTTAGAGGCTGACAGCTGCATCATTCCTTCCCTCACAAGCAATCCCATTTTCTCCACAAGAACTGACCTCTGCTTCTCTCAAACTGTCTCATTCATTCAAGAACACAGTCTAAAGTCTTAGCAAATCCCCTCTAACTGTATTAGATTTTTCATTTTCCTGGAGAAAGCACAGGCCTGGGCCTAAGGAGGTCTCAATTCTTCAAAGCATGACACTGAATACAAGATTATTTCTCCCAATAATCTTTGATTCTTTTATCTTCTCCTAACACAGCCAGACTGGTTAACACATAGGAAACAGATTCTAAAAGAGTAGTGTCTTTGTGTGTGTACAGGGAGATAGAAAAGTTCAGCCTTACGGAGATACAAATGTGTCATGGCAGCACCAAATGGAAATTACAAATATTGCTAAAATTCTTTTGCATCTTATAACCTCATGTAAATGTCCTAGAAGAAAGACTAAAGGACACATGATACCCAAGCCTTGGACAACCCAAGATTAATGTACGGTCTCTTCTGTTTAATAACACATGGCAGGGCCTATTACTTGGTTGTTTCCTGTTTTGTCTGCTGATGTTCTGCATGGCCTACAGCAAATGACTTCTTTAATCTAATTCTTACTCTAACTGGGAATTCTGGACAAGATAGTGCCTCCTTTAACACTTCATACCTGGCTTCTGCAGATCTCACAACAGGTTTGCTGCCTGTTCTGCCAAGAGGCAAAGCTTGTTTGGGGCCATTACAGCAACCTCAGCAGATCCCAGTGCGGGGCACTCTTTTGGGGCTTTGTGCTCTGGTTTTAACTGGGATTTGTACCTAGCAGGAGTGTCCTGGAGAGAAGATTTTGTGTCTTGTAAGAGCTGAGAACTGAGCCTGTAAGAATCATCCTGCCCACGTCCCCTTACACGGGTACAAAGGGGCACGCACGGCTTTAGACTCTTTCCATACTTGTAAGCCAATTGTGTTTCCATGCAAAAGCTGTTAATGTTGGCTGCACACAGGTGGCTTCTTGTGTCTGAAATGTGTATTTGGCTGGCCATGATGCTGAGTGATTTAACTACGATACTGAATTGCAAGGACTGTGAAGCATGTGCTTTAGTGCTGAAGTGGAAATTTTGAAGCGGGGGTACAAGCATTCCAAAGGACCAATATGGAAAGTTTGGCATCCTCCTGCACTCTTTCCTGTTCTGTTTCCTCTCTGGAAAATGCTGGAAAGCCTCAAGGCCCATCATTGTCTGCCAGCATATCTTGGCTCACTCTAAGCACTGGATGTGCCACCTGTATCGATTTTAGCTGTGAACACATCTGAAGCTTACATGGGTTTTAAGAGCAATACCATTTTCATAAATGAAAGAGATGGCTTTTGGAAAATATTCACACTTCATGTGCTTTCTGGAAGCATCACTTCAATTTGCAAGTCCAAGAAATTAAGATTACAGTTCTTGATTGTGATAGCACTAACCAGACAGTCTCCAAATAAGGTTTGGAGTCCATTCAAAAAGTAAGTAAATTGCAGCGCTATCCAGGTATGGAAGGAATGGTACTGAAAACACCACCAAAATTGGATGCAGTGACTTTCCTGGTGTCAGATCCAGAGTTAATTTGATTTGTTCACTGCCATATGTCCTTTCTGACTTAGTGTGCAGTACCTGTGATATCCTGACTCTTTCTGATTGCCCCTCTGTACTGGGTGGATTTTTATGGCAGAAGTTCACTAGACCCTTTTCACTGACCTGCCTGCATGAAGCCTTTTTCAGAAGAATCACGTATACTTTCAGGGAAACATTTAATCCTGTACAGTCTCTCATGCCTTTTGGTCAAAAAACAGTCTAATCTTACTGAAAGTACAGAGTTTTTGAGTGTGTCTGGTAATAAAGGGAGCAATCCTTCAACATGATGATAGTACTATCTTCTTTTAGTGTCTCTTGCTCCATTTTTATGAACCTACCTGCATGTTTGACAACAAAAGAGATCTGTTGATAGAGACAAAAACCTTTCACAGAAGCAGAGAAATGCAAAGTGTGAATGGTGTTGTTAGGATCAGTAATGTGTAGGAATGTAAAAATAAGTTTGTTTATGTTGACATTTTTTCACCATATACAAAGAACTAAGGCTTTTCTTGGGGAACACAGCAACACTTGGCATTTCATAGAGCATTTTGGCCTGATGAGGCTGGGAGGAAGAAGTAATCAGCTTCTCAGAAACTGAGAAGGAGAGAGCCCATGCTAAGTGTACTCTTTATAGTATGGTACAGTAACACTGAAAAATTGCCAAAAGCACTTTTTACATCAGGAAGGATTAGAAACATATCTACCAAGCAGCTATAGCAGAAAGCCCCTATGTGCAAATAATCAAAAGAATCTTCTGCCTTAAGAAAAAACAGTACTTCTTTAAAGGATCTTGACATGTAAATACTATTGAGATATATTATAAATCCTCAGAAGCAGAAACATGAGGAAGAGAAGGGTGATGCAGGCAGAGGTTTTTTACTCAGACTGAATTTCCCAGTGTCAAACACTGCTTTATTAGCCACGACACCAAGACAGAAGCATGATGTGGTTGCTGCTTTCTGTCACTCTGCTTGCTAGTCACTGCAGCCCTTAAAATGCCAGAAAGAAAGGAGCTACAGAAATAATGCACATATTGGATGGAGTCTATATTATTTTTAACTATCCCTTCAAGAATTGTACTTGTTTTGTTCATTTCAGAGGATGTTTGTTTCTGATATTTATGGCTGAACATCTGTTTTATGATCTCTGGAGAAAGTTGTGCAGAATAAATTCACTGTCATTAAATACAGAGTAGTGTTGAACCACTCTACTTACTCCCCAGTTCAGAACACTGCTGTTATTTCAGGGCTTGAAATGTTTCTCTTCATGGCTAATTGATCATGATCCATGTGACAGCTTCTCCTTTCCAAATAGGAAATATCACTAAGGGATTCTTTGCCTTTCTTAAAGTCTGCATCTTTATCATTAAAGTTGTCTGTTCTCAGCTGGGCAGTGGTTTTTATGGAGTTAAAGGTGAGGTGGAACCAGGATTAAAATACAGCCCAGACTGCCCCGTCAACTCAGAAAGCCGATATCAGGTGTCACCCAACCTGCCATAAAACCCAGAGATGGAGTCAAACTTCCCTAATCAAATTTGGGAAGAGAAAGTACCCACTCAAGGGAGAATTTGGCATATGCAACCCTCATGGAGTGACAGATACACACCTGGCCTCTGGTGGGAGACCGTGTGAAGCACCCACGATGCCACATTTGCTGCTCCATGGCTTCCCAGCTGGCTGTTGGAAAACCAATTAGCACCTTCATTTACCAGTTAGCAGCCCCATTAGAAATGCCCTGGTGAAAAGGCATCTCTCAGCCTGACATGTCGTTACTACTTACTTTCCGTGACACATTCCTGCTTGTATATGATGCTTTTACATGGTCTCCCTCTGTATCTGTCTCCCTCAGCTCCTGCCTCCCAGCAGTCAGCCTGTCAAAGCTGGCAGGCTTCACTTTTTTCCATTATTCAAAAGAGCACCAGGGGCAACCTCTTTTAAATTGCTTTGGTCCTTTCTCTCTCAAGACCAGATCCTGCTCCTCATCCCTGTGCCCCACATCTTCCCATGGGCTCTGCTTGCCTCTGTGATTAGAATTATCTGGCGATATCACAGTGCTGATCACAGCTGATCACAGCAGCCAGGCATGAGGCTGCTGGGAGGTAACAACTTCACAAAACCCAGAGAACGAAAAAAGAGAGAGCAGCTAGGATTTTTAGAAATAACTGAGCATCCTGTTTTTCATTAAATTTTAATGGGCATGAAGGTCATACACGGAGCTCATGATCCCGCTTGTGCCTGGAAGAAAGAATACAAACTGAAAACACTATGATTGTATCTTCACTTATTCTTTCATTCTTAGCAATTACAATAACTGCATTCTCTGGCATGGTAGATGGATATTTGCTTTTTTTTACATTTTCAAAATTAGTACTATTTATTTTATATTGAGTGGAAATTATTTTCTGAACAATGTTTTAAAAAGCAACTGCACAAGGACTGAAAATTGTAAGGTTGGAACAGAAAGCAAACACAAAGTTGGCAGGTTGTGGAAGCAGAAGCCTGAACTGTCACACCAGCTCAGCATTCACCTCAGAATTCATATCAGTGACCACCCTAAGATACGTTTACAGTTTTGGGGCCCCAAGCCTGAAACAAGAGATCTCTGATTCTTCCTAGGTGTATTTCCCACTGATTTCCCTGGGGTGTGTTGTTCTGCCAGAAGCAAGACAAACTCTGTGTGTCTGAACACACTGTTCAAAATTTCATATGGTGAAAAATTAAAAATTTTGAATGTAGCCTGAGTTTTTCTCTATCACCAATGACAAAGATCAAAGAGAAGATATAACACAATACTTTGCTGCCTAAGGGGACCTCTCATTTGGAAGTTAATAACTATTTGAATAAAAATGATTACACTAACATGCATAGTGGAAAGATAAACAAGGGGTTTGTAAATAAAACAAATTTATTTCCTTTTTAAATTGGATCCTGCAAGTGTTTTCACCACTAAGAATTATTGCTTACAGAGGAGTTTCTCAAAGAGCTGCCTGGGTACTGGGTGTGTGATGCCTCCTTCATATTCAGCACTACTGCAGGAAGGAAAACTAATTGAGGAAATTAATATGCAGTGCTCAAGGCCGAGGCGATCAGATAAATTTCTACTGCTTCAAAGCAAGCTGAGACTTATTCAGAAGTTCATTGTGCCTGTACAGTGACACCTTTTATCAGTGTTTCCTCACTCTAATGAAACTCCTTCCTGGGCGACCCTCAGAACTGAGAGGCTAATTCACTTTCTTTTGAGTCTATAACCTGCAGGGGCTATGATCAGCCTTTGTGAGAGGAGTAACAATGGGAAAAAAAGCTGGAGACAGCTCCAAACTGATGGTTGACATCTTAATAGTGACTTTTCTCATAACATCTTCCTGTTACGTCTTTACTTGCCAAATCAGGCACACAATTAACAAGTGCTGAGGACTCAGACAGGACAGAACTGCTGCTAAATTACATATTTTGTTTGTGTTTCTTTATCTTATCCCTTTCCCTGTGAAAAGTAATTTGATGTTTTCTCACCATCTTAATTCCAATTTACTCCTTTCTTCATTTATTCTTCAAAAAATATAAATGCATATTATATACGTTGAGATTTTCCTCCGTAGCATTACTTCCCTCCTTTCTCCAGAAAAGAAGATCTTTTTCTTTTGTACTCCTATCTAGCATGGATTCCCAAGGCGCAATTTGAGGGATGTTTTGGTGGATGCACAGTGGAATAAGTGCCATGGAAAGCAGGAGGCAAAGTGGAGTGGGAAAAAATAAAATGGAAAAATACCTCAAACAAAACAAAAACAAGCAAATTTAAAAGCAGAGCTTTAGGCTACCCAATCTTTGTCCTGGCAAATGCCCTTGCTCATCTGCCTTCCAAAGAAAGAAAAGTACAGAAGAATGGAAAAAAGAGAAGTGTAAAAGGTACCCCTGTCATCACTAGCAGCTCAATCCCCAACCAGCCTGAATTTTCAGATGTGATTCCACATCTGCAGGCACTTTGCTCTGTGGGTATAGACATCCTTTTTCAGCTGGTGCTGTACAAAGTTTGCAAGACCACAAAAGCCAGGCCAAAAAGAAATGGCACTAAAATGAGATGCTGCTTGATTTTACTTTGGTTCTGAGAAGCACATTTTGCCTCCAAATCCTCTAAGCATCCTTTGATGAAGTCAGGCATGTCAATGCAAAGTTATTTTCTTGCTTTTACTGTCATTTAGAGTCCTTCATCCATACTTGTTTCTGCAAGTTAAAAGCTTTCTCAGTTAACAGCTGGCATTTCCCTCAGATCTGGAGCTTAGTGCTCGCCAGAAACTGTCTTCTACCAGTAGGGAAAAAAGCAGGTGGAAACTCACATACTGAAATTTTTTTCCTTCTTACCTTCAGCTTTATGTTACACTGTCTGAGCATACACAATAACCTCTTTGCCTCCAAGTTTAAATGACCGCGATGCAGACAACAGATCAAGGAATGGGGGAGCACTTTCATTTTGTTTTGAGGGACTCTTTGGCCCAAAGTTCTCAGCCTGATTCATTTATTTATAAAAATGTAATGCTATCTGATTATAGCATTACACATTAATAATAACACATGCAAATACTTTTAAAGCTTATGCCTCAAAGTTCAGAAATTAGCAAATACAGAACTGCTCACTTGGTCCTCAGATGTTATCCACATCTCAGCAGGATCTCTAATGGATTTTCCACATCATTTAATATCTTGCAAGATATAACAACACATTGTGTCATTTTTCAGAAGCAATTAAGCTGAAGTTATGATTTGAGGGAAACTGCCTTCCACTTCATCAGAAAGCAATATGTTGCCTTTGCCAAAGTTTAGCCTTCACGAAGGGGACCGATATAACAACTCTAAAAAGTGAAGCTCAGGATCTGAAGACATTTGTAGAATAGCTCATTTAAGGGGCAAACGCTACATACATAGATGAAAATAGACCCTGGATTTCCCCTGTTTGGCACTATAAGCTGTGTGGGCCTAACCAGGGTCATGCAAAACCAGCAGAGATCGTGCATAAATAAACACCTCATCCCATCACTCCACCTTGTTGATTAGCTCAGGTGAGGCACTAACACATCACACAGCTCCCAGAGCCATCACATGGACATCCCAGTTGAACAAGCAGAGGATCCAAAGTTCCTCTGAACCTACTCCTAAACACAAACCCTGCGCTCACTCAGCCCCTGAGGGAAGCTGTGGGGCTCAGAGCCCACACTAACAAGTCCTTCTGGTTATCACAAACATTTTGCTCTCAGCAAGGTGGTGGTTGGGATGGTCAAAACAACATGGAAAACAAAGGAGAGCAAGGCCATGGCCAAGCTCCAGAGGATGAGGACTAGCCAGGAGTGGAGCAAAGATGAATATCAGGAAATGCCTGGAAATCACTGCTTAAAGCTGTCCAACAACTTCTATGAAATATCTTTCAATGGACATACGGACTGCCTGCACATGCTGAGCCAACTCACTGATAAATAGACGGCAGCTATTGGTCACACTAGAGGCAAAGTGTCATTTTAGTCAATTTTTAGTAGTTTATAATACTCAAATTCATTTTGATCTAAAGGGGGTTTTATGCTTTCCTTTATGCAAAAGCTGAAATATTTTGTTAAAGTTGAATGGAAATCAGCTTACAAATTCTGGTCTGACTTTAAAACACAAGAAACTTTGCAAACCTAATTATACATATTCAGAAAAAGCTTAGAGGCTGGTTAAAAACCTTTCCTGCCCTGGAGACCTTTCAAGCTTATGAAAATCTGGAGATCAACAAAGGGCAGAACCGTCATGCTCATTTTGCACATTTCATTAGATCTAAAGAACAAGCCAAATATGTGGTGAGGAGGAATAGGGCAGGGTAGGAGGTCTGGCTCGTAGCCTTAGAGTTATATGCATTTGCAATGCAAATTTCTCACATGCAGTAAAGTTGCTATTACAGTTTGATCAAGAGAGGGTTTTAAAATATATGAACTGAGCAGTTTATGAGTAGCCTCTTTTCACAGCTTGTAGTTGGTTACAGTTTCAGTTCCAGTCCAGAGAGCAAGAAAAATCATCTCAGACTTTTGCATTAGGTCCAGATGGGATATCAACCCTCCTGCTTCAAAGCACAACACAATCTGTGAGGGCTGGAGTTTCAAAGAAACTTCCCAAAACTTAGAGGGTTTTGGCACTTATCTGAGACTCTGTTTTCCACAGGGTGTAAGGCAGAGTGCTAGGACGAGACACTAAATTAACATCAGTTGTGAAATATTTCAGTGCTCTCTTTTCTATGCATCTGTCCATTCTTCAGATCAGGTATTTATATTTCTAGTAGAGGGTTCAGATATATCTCATGTCTTTATACTTGTCAAAACTGATGTGGTCTCGCATAGCAAAAAAAAAATCAGCCAATCTTACTCATCCTGTCTTGAGTCTATAATTTTTTCTTCTGAATGAAATATTGCTTCAACTGCTGTCACTAGTCAAAAAAATTACAAGATTTGTCACCTTTAATTTTCCTGTAATGATTTAATAAGGCTTTTTAAACTCTTTCAAATATATATATATATTTATTCCAGAGTAAGATTAATCCCATATGATAATGGCAGTTTTAGACATACAAAGGACAAGGCATTTTGTAGCTCTTTTTATCTATTTTGCAAAAACCGCACTATTTTTGCAAAATCTAAATGGAATCTGATAATAAAGTCTCTTACATTCTATTGTATTACAAAGAGCTACACGACCCTGTTCACTAAATGAAGAGAGAAACATAAATACTTTTTGGATACAGAGAAGAAAAAAATACAACCTGTAAGTTTGCTGGGATCAGAGTAGAAACTCACTAGCAAAAATCATGAGCATTTGGCATTGTGAGATGAAAAGATTGAAACCCTCCTTAACTTTTAGGCATTTTAAGAGACAACATACTGCTCAGGATGCAAGTATAGTACCTTGACACCTGTAGCAAATACTTCTTTCGCAACCTGCTCATGGCAACTCAAAAATCAGTTTAAAGTGACTTCACCATCTGGACGAAAGAGAGACTGTAAAACCCCTGTTTTGGAAACTGAATGAGAGCAAAGCGAAGCAAACGACTTCACAAGCTGAGTAGCACGTGCTGCAGAAATTATAGATGTTACGATGAAATAAAATAGTTATTTTCCAGCCCTAATTATCTTAGTTAATGTAAATCTCGTTGCCAGTCCACGGCAGAGCACCGTCATGAGGAAGCTGTAACTGCAGTGAGGTCTCTCCTTGATGTCCTCTCCTCCCAGCTGAACAGACCCAGGGCCCTCAGCTTCTCCTCCCACGGCTTCCCCTCCAGGCCCTTCACCATCCTCATGGCCCTCCTTTGGGCACTCTCTAATAGTTTAATGTCTTTCATATTACGGTGCCCAAAACTGCAAACAATATTCAAGGCAAGGCGGCCCCAGCCCAGAGCAGAGCGGGACAATCCCTCCCTGGCCTGGCTGGTGATGCTGTGCCTGATGTCCTCAGGACGGGGATGTCTCTCCTGGCTGCCAGGGCACTGCTGGCTCACATTCAACTTTCCATTGACCAGGACACCCAGGTCTCTTTCCCCAGTGCTGCTCTTCAGCCTCTCATTCCCTAGTTTATACACACAAGCAGGGTTACCCCATCCAGATCTGAATCAAAAGCCTTGATTTCTATCGGAAACATAATTACAATGTCAACACCATTCTACAATCATTCTATACCAAAATTAGCTTACCAAAATTCATAATCAACTTAAAACACTCAACTGAAAAACTACCATATTAATGAAATAGAGAAACTGGCATGAAGTCTACAAAGTTTGTTAAAATTTATAATCTATGTCCAGATCAGTATAACTTGGACTGGAAGAAGATTGTATTTTTTTAAAAAGTCAGAACACACCAGTTTTATAAACCACTGTGGTATTGCTCTTGGTCTGTCCTGTTTGATCATTCTGTTCCTCCTGTGCAAATGACTTCTCTTGCTATTCCCCCACAACTGATCCTGTCACCTCCTTATCCACCAGCTCCAAAAGTGCTAATTACTCCTTTTTTCTCTCTTGTCATCTACTGTATTAGTATAGTTAAATTAAAATATGAGCAGTTGTTTCTAACTTTTGGTTAGCATTGACTTTATTGCTTCTTTGTCAGATATCATGAAATTACTTGTGCCAGAAAGCTTTTTATATCAGGATCAGGATGCTTAATAAAACCTGTTAAATCTCCCTACACTTGTTCTCTTAAGTTCTTAGTACAGCTACAATACAGAACAGCTGTTACTACACATTTGTAGGGCAATTTCTGAGTTAATTGAGCCAATCCCTTACAGTAAAAATAAGTGAGATCTACTGCATTCTGTCTTGTTTAGACTTTTCTGCTAATTAGGATTTTGTTTGATTCTATCCACTTCAAACAAATGGCACATTTTAACAGTCATAATGGGGAAAGTTTAGCAAAGTTAGTGTCATGCATTGAGCCAAAATTCATTACAAGGATCTTCTGTGCAAGAAGACCTGTAAATTTACTTCGTTTGAATCAATTTTCTATTCAGAACAAGAGCCAATAAGATTTTTTTTTTTTATTTCTGGTTGCTTTAGCTGTGGGCTTTCTTTCACTTTTGAAACTTGGGGTAAATAACCTATATTTTAGGTTCTGCAAAAAAGTTTCAAAGCTCTGAAAGAAAAAATTGCAAACTTCTTAAGAAGTAGTCACATAGGGATATATAGGAATATATCTATCAGTGTAAGTAAAAATTTTTAAGAAAGAATTAATTTTCTGCCTGAAGTAGCATGTTGTATTCCACAGACAATATGTTCATTACTAAACATTTACATTTTGATTTCTCTGTCATTATCTTGTCTCTTGCTTTTTGGCAGCTGCCAGAATTTGTAGAAGGAACATGAAGAATTGAAGATCTGTAATATTTTTCTGTTTGCTGTATGTCTTTGCATTCAGTTGGAAAGTGCGGAAAGGCTTTTACAAATAGTTTTTATCTAGGTCTATTCAGAAAAGTTTTCAATGAGACTTTGTCATTTATGTGCTTTGTCATTTATGTAAGAGGAAATCATCAAGTCTTCTGCACACAAAGTGTGTCTCTTGAACACTTATTTCTGTAAAGACTCTTTGGTAATGGGTAATTAGAGATTATTGGTATGGAAGTGGGACAAATAAGTAGAATAAACCCATGGAAAAGAAAAGGGATTAAATGGAAACTGGGCTCATAATTAACTGCCCTTTAAAAACCCATCTTTAAGAAATATCTTGGTGATTCAGACTTCTATGCAATACTAGAGCTCTGCAAGGCTTTCACTCCTTCATCCCTCCTCCTCTTTGCTATTTTCCACATTTGCTATATTTAATCTCTGATTAGATGTAAATGCTGGGAATCAGGCAGGGGTCACCTTGAGTTTGAACAGCACCTAGTTCACATGAGTCCTATTCTTAGTGGTAAAGTTATTACTGGATGTCATAAGATCACCCTCAAAATAGCGCTCCAAGAAATCAATCTCATGGGTCCAAGTCCTGCAAAGACTCTGCCAGAATTAATTGGACCATTGGAGAAGCATGATGCAAAATAAGTGCAAACAAGCCTTTGCAGAACCACAGATGCTCACTGGAGATTAAGAATATATTCTCAGCTGCATTTCAGAGGCAGAAGTCTAAGCATATGGAGCAGGCATGCTGAACTTCTGTTACTTAGCATTTATGGAATGAGCAACAGTGAAGACACTGTGAAAATGTGTGAAGGAGAGAACTAAACTTTTTCATCACATTTTTCGCCAAAGAATCATTCAAGACAATGGAACTAATTTCGCACTAAAGACACAAGTTCTGCTGCCTTTCTTTATTGAAAGTTTCAGCTGAGTGGAAAAAAAAATTTAAAAAACCCACCACATTTGCAGATAGGGAAATTATTCTTGGGTGTGGGTGTAGATAGAAAAATAAAAGTAGCACTTAAGATTAAACAAGGAGTAGGAGGAAATGTCTGTAGAGAGAAAAGTAGAATTTTATATCCTTAAAGTTCAAAGTTAAAAGACATCTGAAATACCATCAGAGATAACATCAATCAAGAGAAGGCAAAATTAGGAAACATGCCTTGATCATTTGCAAATAGGGGTCAAATTCCATTTCATGTTTTCTTGCCCAAAACTGACACTGTTTTCTTTTGACAGTGAAAAAAATTTTATTATCCTCAAATAAATCTGCTCTTCTTTAGTTTGTATTTTGTTTTCTTATTTTTTGAGCTTTATCATAAAAACAGTCAAGAGAATTATTAAACTGCTGCAGAAGGAGTCATAGCCATCAGATGTCTTTCAATACCTCTCAGGATGTGTCGTCTAAATTCATCTCCTGCCTCCAAAGCTCAAAAGACTCAAATCTACAATTCCTGCCTCCCAAGAGAAAGACCTCAGAAGCCTCCATATTCTTTTAAAAAATGGAATGATTCCAGCACAAAGCTGTTTGAAGCAAGATTTCTTTTCACAAGTGGTGAGACTGTTTCCAAGGAATTAGGAGACCATTCAATCTCTTCAAATAACTGGGCAGCACAAAATCTCTAAATATGGTAAAATATGGTAATATGAAGGGATCTTTCAGGAGCAACTGCACGTTAATGTAACAAAATAAACCAAAGGCAATGCAGCAGGATAATTCATGTACCATCATTTCTGGCCATAGGTACCCAAAGGAGAAATTCATGTAACCCTGCGGTGGGAGTCAGATGGAGATGGCAGGGAGCACGGAAGCGGGAGGCAGGCTGCCCAGGAGGAAGGTCCTGGCACATCACCTACTCCCACCTCCTCACCTGGCCAGAGAGAGCTCTGACAGGGGCTCATCTGTGCACTTGGAGCTGTTGCTCTTCACTTTTCCAGCTGCTGCTGTTGCAGGACCTCCTTTTCCCCTCCTCCCCTTGTTTCCATTGATTTCTGGTATCTACAGAAGTTTTCCAGCTCGCCCCTGCGGTTGGCTAAGCTCGGGGCCTAGACTTTTCCGGCTGTCTTCGAAGTACCAAAGCCCCAGGTGCTTCCCAGAGGGGTACTTCAGCAGTGTTGTGCTGCAGCCAAAGGAGGGATGGGAAGGAAAAACAGGAGCCTTAGTAAAGCCTCTGGAAGTCTTGGAATTTTCTTGAGAAAGGGAGAGTAAAACTAAAAAATTGTGATTCTTACTGAGTGTTTTGCCTCTGACTTCAACTTAAATAATATGAAATCATATGGATTTTTCACCCTGGGCATATAATTCCTGTCATTAACCATAACCATCTGTATTGTCACTCTTGTGTCAGTTGGCGTGACATTGTCCGTTTATATACTCACAAACTTTGGCTCAACCTCTTGGCTGCCCTCATGCAGACCCATAAAAACTTTCCAAGATTAGGACTAAAGTCTTTCTAATTTAACCCAATAACCATCCTGCCAGCTATCCTGCCAGGAATATTTCTCCCTCTCTCCAGACAAGCTGGAGGCTGCCCACCAAACCACCACACTTCGTATTCAATTTGCAGGGCCAAAGGAAGTGCAATCACCTGCAAGTTCTTTAGTGTGCTACCTTCACCTTTGAAGAAATCACTACACAACACTTTCCATCAAAGCTACAGCATGAGCAACTGTGCAGAGAAGGGCCATGAATTAAGGACTCTGTTCCCAATGCTGTCAGGTCAATGCTTCTTTTAAGTGCAGTGCTAAATTAATTTATGATAACGAACAGCTGCATGCAGTGTCCTTCCCTCTATACATTACACAGCAGCACAAATCTGACAAATAATTCAGGAGGAATTATTTGTAACATTCATAATCATACTTACTCACAAATATGCCATCAAATGATCCCTGGCTGGCAGTTTAATGCCTTTATCTCTGATTACTGTTCCCATAAAAACCTCAGAGAAACAGAAGTGCCTGCATTTGGATGATAATATCACCAGCTATTTCAAAGACAACTAAAATTTTAAAACAATAAAGATGTTTTTATTGTTCCCTACAGTAAGAACATGACAAACTAAATAACAATACCAGCATAAATTCAAGCAAAAACTCTGTCCAGCAGAAACTGAGACAGAAATCATTGGCCTCAGTCATTAGCTCAGTGAAGTATTCATAGCAATCTTCATAACAATTCTTATTTTAAAGTAAAACTAGCCCATGTTAAGATAAATTTGAGGTACTCTTTCAGTTTTATTGTGTTTCTCCTTTCAGATATCAAAGGTGCTTGGCATAGGGTTTTCAAAATAGTTTTCTACTCTCAGGGCATCCTCCACCTCGCGCAGACACCATAATTACCAGTAAAGCACATCCCCTGTCATGCAGCTTTCCTTTTATTCCAAAATCGCAACTTTGACCTCTGTGCATTCCAGAGCTGGCTGTTATTTGTCACTTAGTGACATCTTAGTCTTCTCCTTGCCCACAGGGAAGGGGAAGGCTCTCACTCAGCTTGTAGCAGAGCTCTGCTGTTCCAAATACACCCCCAGGGCTGGGCAGAAGGACACACCCCACACATGCAGCAGTGGGACAGCCATCACTGGATGTCATCTGAAGGGACCTGGGGGACAAGGTTGCTCCAGGCCTGTGCCGAGTTATGGCATCTGGCTGTGGTTTGTGTGTCATACAAGGTGAGAAATGGTGTCAGACTTGGTGTTTTCATCAGCTACTGCTCATTTTTCTGATATTGAGGGTGGAATTCCTGTCTCCAAAGGGAGGTTTTTACAATGGGATTGGAGTTCAGGCAGCTCCTATATAGTCAGAAAAGAAACGGACACTTTCAACACACCTGTGGCAATTTGGTTAAAATATCTGATTTTCTCTGTGTTTTTTTCTTCTGTTGCTTTGGGCATCTGCACCTCAGGCATATAAAAGGTGTGGGAAAAAGGGGAGATTAATTCCCACCTCCATCATCAACACTGTAGTTATAATACAATAAGTAGGGAAAAATAATTTAAAAGGGGAGAGGGACTTTTAAAGCAGTTGTTATTTTCTAATCACTATTCTTTCTCCTCTTTATTTAGATGTCATGAGGCTGAGCAGAGAATTATTATTAACAAAGAATGAGGAAAAAACAAGGAGGTTCTGTTCCTAAACATAAAACCACAGTGATGTTGCACTAGGATTACTTCTTAGAGGTTCTGTCTGTTCGTCCTATTATCACAGACCCAAAATACAATCCTGTCTACAGCCTCCACAGTAACCAAAACTTCTTTGAACCTTGTTGCCCAGCCCAGTAAAATATCAACGATGATATTACTCCAGTATCTCTATAAGGCAATGCTATCTCTGCAAATTGTATTATTCCTCCATTTTCAGTCCAAGATGTGTCAGTAAACGAATGGCTTTTTATCTCTGGAATTGTATCTCCTCTGCAGACAATCTGAGATGTTCTTGCTGATAAAGTTTTACTCATGAAGAGGAAACCATGATGCCTGGAGTGTTTTGGGCATAAAAAAAGGAAATATGGAACTAATCAGTGGTTGCAGTAAAAAGGCTTGGAAGCAGAAATTTGTATCCCGTTGGAAATTTTAAAACTTGAAATGGTATTTGTTCTTAATTCGAGAAGAAAAAAAATAGATTTGCAAAAATCTTAAAATTAAAACACACAGAGAAAGAGTGATTCACAACCAGCAAAAAACTTGGTTTCAATAAGCTAAAACCACAGAACATGGAAGTTAAAATGATAACTTGAAGGAACAAAATAGGAAATAGATATTTTGCCAAAGGATGAAATGAGCTGGAAAGAATCCTTTCGATAGTTTTTTATACAGAATTTAATCAAAACAAGCACATTCATATGAAGCTTTTCAGTTGCTAAAGCTGTCCTTTCTGAATTTGCTAAATGACATTTCTCAGCAGCAAAATTTGCTCTCCAGTTTTTGAGCAGACCTATTTCAGGGGATCATGCAAAAAAGTGGTTAAAATCTCCCAGGAAAACTCCAGTATTGCCTAAGCCACATCGATCTAAGAATGCAAACAGAGGAGGTTTGTGGAGAGTGGCACAGGTTTCCAGAGGCCAACTGGGACAGCTACAAACACGGCTGAGGTAGAAGGTGCTCTGCAGGGTGGAAGTAAAAGCAGCAATCTCCAAAGGTACCTGCATTTGTTGACAGGTGCATTAGCTGAATTTAGGTCATTTGAGAGAAAACACACCTGGTAGGTCCAGACACACGTGGAGCCCTCGGTGACAAAACAGAAAGGTCAGCGAGTTTTAGGGCTCATTACTGTTTGATAAACAATTAAAGGAATAAGCAGGTTCAGCAAAAAAACAAGGCCAAACCTTTTTTTTTCTGTCTCATTTGATGGATATTTGCACCCACTTCAGGTTAATGTTTCTGTTAAGGATCTGGATAAGGAAATACAGATGTGCTTATACTCTTGATCATCTTCTTAAATAGGGCTGCTGTGAGTGTGGGAGATAGAGCTTTTGTTTAATGTAAATGTGATAACCTGAGAAAATGTTTTAAAATCTAAAATAATCAATTGTGATGAGCATTTGTCCAAAGAAACAGAAATCCAGGAGCTGCATACCAAAATGGTGAAAAAACTTGGGCTGTTTCTTGCTAGGAAAAGAGCTTGAGAAGGTGATATTGGGTCACAAAGTGAGTAAAAGTTAATGGAGTATGCTTGGTTTTCAGGAAGTGTCTGCATAAGAATTGGAAGAGAATCAGCAATGAAATTGTATCCAGTTTTAAACAACATACCCAAAGATGTGGCCTGAAAAATGAAAAACAAAAAACATCAATCAAAGTTTGGGAAAAAAGAAATCCTTGCAGAAAAGTGGATGTTTGGAATCTAAATTTTTTTTGCTAAAGGGAACCACAGAATACTAGAATCGTTCAGGTTGGGAAAGGCCTCTATCAGGATCATCAAGTCCAAATATCAACTTCAGCACTACCACCATATTCACCACCAAGCCATGTCCTCAAGTGCCATACCCACACACTATTTAAACACTTCCAGAGCTGGTGACTCTGCCACTTCCTTAGACAGGCTGTTCAAATGCTTCCTGTGAAAAAATTTTTCCTACTATCCAATTTAAACCTCTCCTGACTCAACTTGAGGCCGTTTCCTCTCATCCTGTCACTCGTTATCTGGAAGAGACTGACTCCACCTGGCTACAATCTCCTTTCAGATGTAGAGTAATAAGGTCTCCCCTCACCCTCCTTTTGTCTAATAAAATATTTTTATTCACGTATCTTAGACCCGTCTTAACTGCCAAAGTATTGTGAATTACCAGCTTCGAACTGACTGCCCTGTTTTTGTTTAAGCTGTGGATGGTTGCTGTGAAGTTTTGACCTGTGCTGAGTGAAGGATTGTATTAGTGGAAGAATTATGCTTAATGCTATTGGTTTAGTAATGCATACAAAAAGTAAACAGAGAAGGAAGTAAGTTTTAAAACAGGGATGTAATGAGGGAGCAACTTTCACTTTTCTGTGTGTCCTCCTGAATTCAGAGATAAGGTAGTACCAGACTTAGTTCCAGATTGCAGAGGAAAAGGAAGAGGGAACCTAATTGTCTTGTTTCAAGTGTAAGACAAGAATTTCAGCAGTTTCATTTGTAACTTCTGACCACAAACTCCAGTGGTGGGAGATTTTTCTCTGATGTCAATGCAACACTGATAAGTCAGCACCAGTAAATTATTCTGCTTTTATTCAGTCATACACCTGCCAATCCAGATGTAAGATGGAGCTTTGCCAAGTGAACAAAACCATACAGCCTCTGACTTGAGTAACTTTTGCTTCCTTTAAGGGAAAAAGGATATAATTAAATGTATTTGTTGTCTAAATGGACCTTATCTCAGTTTCATGGCTGTCCAATGCTGTGTACAATTAACCTTGTTCCCGATATACACTATTGAAATTGTCATCAGAAGCAATCCTGAAAATTTGGTCTATTCTGAGGTATCATAAGACCACAATGAAAGCCATCATGTACAGCACTTTTCTAACTGACTGACTGAACCAGTCCATGACTGGAACCCTTTCAGAGTCAGCTTGAAATTCATTTTTGACAACCATCCATCTTTTCAGAACAATAACCTTTAATTAGGGGCATGTAGAGTTTGGGAACTTTTGGTGGATGTTTACTTATGCATACTGCTGCTTGCATCTCATGACCTTGTGTTGAGAGTCACTGCTGTATCCTCTGATGCTGAACTTTGGCAGCTTTGTCACGCGTTACCGGTGAACAGTGAAGAAGATGAGGCTGGAGGAATGCCTGCACAAGTCGAACCTGCCGCAGGGGCCAGATGGAAGCACCTGAGTAATCTGGCACCCTTCAGGCTGACCTACATCACTAAGTTTTGAGGCCATCCATTTGTTAAGGAGACATATGAGACAACAATGTGAGAGTCAAAGCAAGCTCCAATATGTTCACATAATGTTCCACATTTTTGGAACCTATCCTTAGTGACTCCTTTTCAAAAGGCTGAAAAGAATTTGGTTCTGATATATAACAGGAACTGACAATTGTATTGCCAGTATTTTTGCTACAGATCTGCTTTACTGTTTTGTGCTGAGAACAAAGATGCAGCAGGAGAGAAATCCACTTCACTCTAAACTGGCTACACACATAAAACCCTCGCAAATATTTAATGAAATGAAATGAAATTATTTTGCTTGTAATTTGTGCAGCACTGTAACTTTCTGCAGCTCCTGTAACAAGTCTCCATTTTCATGTCTGCATCTCACATATCAGCAATAACTCATTTTTCTGATGTTTAATGGCTCAAGATTGTCATTTAAATTATACTCTACAGTAAAGTTGGCATCTAAATCCTATATCTTCTGCAAGCCAGGGCAAGTTCTTTCAGCTCAGTCTACCCAACTGGAAAAGGTGGGATAGAAATGATACTTCAGAGAGCCACCATGGTATCAACCCACCAAGTATTCAGTGTTTTGTACAAAAGTCTCACAGCCATGGCTGGGTACTATTTGTAGCAGTGTCAAACACTAGGTTTATTAACAGGGGTAACCACAGGGCAGTCAGGAGGTAAAGGTTTAAAAAGAGACTTCAAAAGAATACTTATATCTGTGGATACTGAAATTCCATTGTTTTACAAGTAAAAGTTTAGGGCCCAGACAGCTTACTCAGATATATTTGGGATTTAATTTTTTTAAAAAACCATAAATTTATGTTAATGCTGCAAATTCTGACAACTCATTTTAACTATCCTGTCCCAGCTGCATTATCTGTAAAGTCCCATGTTTCCTTCCACAGAGCCCTTCATCTTTTGGTCAATTGTACGTCTACTGACGATGTCTGTCACTGATACATTAAAGAGCAGATTTAATACACTAATAGCACTAATACATAAAAGAACAAAATAATAGCACTAATACATTAAAGAGCAAAAGCTTATTCTCCTCTGCTCAACACACGTATGTCAGATCTTGTTATACTGCTTACCCACTTGTAATAGTTTACTTTCCTTGAGACATAAAAGGGAGGAATTCTTTTTTTAAGGGCTTAAAAAGACTGCAGAGCCTTAGCACAGTTTTTGCAGCAAACACAGCTTTGTCTTTTGCTGAGCTTGCCAATCTGCCTTTGCCTTCCAAAATGGAATATTGAACCAGAAAGCACCAAACAGGAATTATTTTAATTTTTGCTTCTTAACAACCTAACACAGCAAAAAACCAACCCCCAGTGGTGTAATTTGCTATGAAATCCTAGTAATACAATTCCAAATTTAGGGCTTATATATCTATATTAAAATCCACTTAAGGTTTTTGGCATAAATTATTCCAATCAATGGCCATCATGTATATTTACACTGCACAAGTTATCCTACATGTTATAGCAATACTAACAGAAGTCATGAGAATATCTAGAAAACAAAGCATTCAGCATTCTGGAAGAATTGTTGTCTCTCTTAGTGATTGCCCTACAGAATGCAATTACAGGCTTATGGTATACGTCCTTCTGCAAACAAGGAGGGAAGGTCTTAACTAGAGGATGCTTGGATCCCCAAAAATCCTGTCTGCTTCCATTGAGGCATTTACAGAAATAAGCTTTTAATTTCTCTGTGGATATGTTAATGCTCAGTGACTCCAACACTAAGGACTGCCATTCTAACAGCTGTGATCTGTAGCCCTACATATTGGAGAGCTTATATCTGAAGACACAATTACAAGCAGAGAAATACAGAAACAAATGTTATGGGCCTGGGTGTTGTGCATGGGTCCCAACTGACATAGCACCATCCACCTGAGTGATACTCAAGTACCAAGGTTAAATGTACTCAGCAAGCAGGATCTGCATAATAACAAACTAGTTTCTAATCAGGTCAAGTTTCTTTTTGACAAGAAGTTAACTTTCTTCCAATCTGCCATAAAATTTCTTTTTAGTAGTCAATTGATATATCCTTCATGGATGAGTCCTTGTCTTCATTCTTAAAAGCTTTCCAATACTTTGAATACCTTTGTTTGGAGGATTGCAGCTGTGTTGTTTAATATTTTCCTTGCAAAACCAAGATAGTCTTGTCTCCTCTTGGATGGATCCTGTCCTTTTCAGATTTACTGGGAAAAGTGGCAATGCTCAAGTAAATCAGTTCAAACATGATCTTGTTTCTTTATATATTCCAAATACAAAATAGCCCTAATTTTCAACTTCAATATATAATTCATAGCTGCAATAAAGACTTGATCTTTTCCTTCAGTTAGTACGAGTTTTTACAAATCAGACAATAATATCATGTTGTATTTACTGAAAATTAGTCTGAGATAGAAATCAGTTTATTAATTGTCACTGCTGCAGAAGAGCACAGAAACTATCATGTTAACAGATTAGTGATTTTATACGGGATGGACATAATTTGATTTAAAAGCACTGACTAACTTAAGTGGTGGTTTCCAAGCAGAATAAATCAGCAGGTGTACTTCTGAGAGTAAATGCAAACACTGCTAATGTGCTTGCAGATTTAGATAAGGAGCATCAGCAATGTTTCCTATCACATCTATTTTATGGTCTAAATAGTATTTTGCGTCAATTTGAAAGCAAAAATATATTTTTTGTTTTATTTCCCAGAACTCCATTTGAATAAAATACTCAATGCCAGGCTAAAGGTGTTAAAAGCGTGCCTTGATGAGAAAAAAGTTTTTATCTTGACCTTTTCTGAGCCTGTAAGATTTTTTAAAGAGAGGCTCTTTCTTTGACCTGTTCAGAACTGAAAATGCAGCTAATGCTTTGAAAATTATTGATGAATCGAGTTGTTGCAGAAAAAAACCCCAGCCATTTGGGGCAAACAATGCCCATCCCAGCCACATAAGCAGAGCATAAACACCTAAACTCTTTATTTCAGCATTGATCCAACCTGCCAGAGGCATTCAAAGCTGGCTACCGGTGCAATTTCAGCAGAGTGTGTTTCACTGGACCCAGGTGCTTTCGTACCAGGGTTCCTTTGTTGAGTCCCAAGCCCTGCAGAGCACGGTGCCCAAGGATGCCTTCTGCCTGCTTACTCTGCAGCACCTTCTCCATCTGTGGGGTAGTTCCACAATGGTTTTCTTACAACTGGTCTTTGTTGACTCATGTTGACTTTTAATACCACTAGGTAAGGCATCATCCCCACCCTACACAGCAACTTCTAGGAAGATCTCATCTGAACCAACTGGCTCAGTGCTGCTTGTGACAGGCAGTTCTTAGTCTTCCCATGAATTACTGCAGAAAAGAGTTCAGCACAGTAATTCAAATATGCCTCAAGTGTCACAAAAATAATATTGTAGAAACAGATATCAGAAAATTATCTAATTTATACCATCATACCCACAAATTAAATTCTTTATTTCTTGTCCTAGTCTCAGTGGATATGGAGAAAAAGAATTATAGTCTGATTTAAAAGGTCTTCCTGCTTGGAAACTAGAGTTCTCACTCTGCTTTCTCTTTGTAGTATTTGTTTGAGCCTTTGGCTATGACTCTGATACACCTCATATGTAGCTCCAGAGACTAACAGTGCTTCAGCATGAAAGCATCTCAAAAGTGGGGTCTTTCCGTCCTCAAATGACTAACATACGTTCATGCTGGGAAAGGCAAGACACAATCAATGAATTTACCCAGAAGCAAATTTTGCTATCTGGAAAACGCAACTGGAGGAAACAGGAGCTGGCTAAGGGAGAAGAGCTGAGAACACATATGCTCAGAGGTAGGAGTGAATGTGTTCTTCACAGCAGGAGTCAGAGACCCCTAACTTGTTTCAAGCTAACTGATAGTATTGCAAATAGGTGTCTTGAATAATAATTGCTAGTGCCTAGTCATGGGGTACAATGCATGCTGAGATCAAAGAATATTGGATCTTAAGAGTACAACCAAGCTCATTGCACAAAATGATAAGCTCATCCTATTAGGGAACTTCATCTAGAGGGAGCTGGTATCTTGTTTCTAACCTTTTGCTGAGGGCCAGCTGGCAACCAAGTCTGAAGCACAGGATGGTGCAGCTGCAGGCACAGTGCAAGGTCTACAGTGTTGTTAAAAGCATCATTACAGCACAATGTTATGTTCATGGTGTCAGAATTGCATCATTACAGAATTACATCACCCATGCAGGATACAGGTGGTTGGTCTAGGCCTTGGTCATGGGGATTCAGATGTCAAGTGAGTCGCAGCCACTGGGAGGGTAAATATTCAATGATTTAAAATTGCATATGCCAAAGGCAAGACAAATCCAACCTGTTGTTGCTCTTACCGAAAAAAAAATCCAGTGCAAATGACTCAGGGACACAGGACATAGTGTACAACATCACATCAAAGGTGGATGGATAGTTTTACCACATGGAAAGGTATGGACTGTTTTGATGAAAATTAATGTTCTAAAGTTGTATTATGTACAGCATGAAATTGTCAGGAAAGCAAATTTCTTGCCAAATAGCCAAACACAAGTTCAAGCAAAGCTTTCTCTCTTCAGATATAAAGAGTAGGCAAAAAAAACCCCAGAAGATCAGCAGCAAACTGTGCGTGAGAAAAAAAATCCAGTTCTTTTGCAAAGGCTTAAAAACTGCAGTTCTAAAGATTGAAGCAGTTTGTTAAATGATCTGTCATCTTTGATGACGTGCTATAAGAAGCCCCGAAGCAGTGAGTAGCAACCCCAGCAGATATTACTCTTAAAGCTGCCAAAAAATGTCACCACAAGAGTCAAAATTCATCAAGAGTGCTTCTATAAAGTCATATGTGGATGGTGGGCAGCAGATTGTCGTGTTACTCATTCAAGTAAGGATCAGTTCCCAGGAAGTTTAATGATGCGAAAAATTTCCTCCCACAGCATCAAAAACCACAGGAGTGACCATCCATATTCCACTGTGCTCAGCCTTGGGAGAGGAATAGGCAGCTGCCCACTTAAGGAGCCTGCTGCAAAACTGAAGGACAGTTTCTGAAGGACAACGGAGCTCTCAGTGTGACTGAGACCTGTCTGCAGCCATCCCTTTTCACAGCTGGGTAAGACCAGGCAAAGTGTTCAGCAAAATAAAGACTAAGATTCAGTCTGTGTCAGATGAAAGCCTTTGAGACTGTAAGTTATGCAAGTCTGGCAGTCTTTGAAAAAATCCTGATGTCCAGATGAGTTTATGAATGCTGCTCACAAGCTTCATGGCATAGAGATGAGGGTTCCTGGTCACGGCAGACGGTCCCAACATTTCACTGGCAGTGGTACCAAGCAAGACTGTATTTTCCTTCATCAGACTTTTGCAGTAACATTTTTATTCAATCACAATGCAAGATGGTAAGCATGTTCCCAGTGCCCAAGCCTTTCAATGATTTACTGAATTTTCTGCACATCTTACACAGGCATACAAACCTGAGATGAAATATAAGGCCTTGTTGTAAACATGTAAATCACTGTACAAGACAGAGAATCAGAACTGACTCCTCCAGCCCCAATGAATAACCAGAATTTTTTACTCCAAGTATCTGAGACTTTGAAGGATCCGATATCTGATATTTCGATAATGTGCTGTTCCAAAATCTTCATAGCAAAATATGAATGTCTGAAAAATATTTTTATACAATCTACAATCAACAAAGAAAGAATGTTAATTTTAAAAGTTTTATCCATTAACAGCAAACAACTACAGTATTTCAGAGCTTCATTCCTGTGACTGCAAACATGATTTAGAGAAGAATAAGTAAGTAAATAACCCGAAAAACTCCTATTCAATTGCCCCGTGTAAGCGCCATCAATTTATTCATTATTCTAGGAGGAAGGCCCTTCCCAAACAGACTGACATAATGCAAGAAAATAAAGGTTTCTATAATATCAAAATAGTTAAAGTAGACTCTGATCTGGTTGAAAAGTATCTAAAGTTAGGTTTTTACAAGATTTTTCATCTTTTCTCCTTGTGAGGTCAAAACCTGCATTCACACTGAAATGCCTGTTTTAATGAAGGCCATTCTGCCAGAGGTTGTTTCCCCCTTGAAATAATTTTATATTTTTGATTAAGAAGTGCAATTCACAGTGCCACTGGGTCTCATTACACAGGTTCAGGATGGCAATGTCAATCTGCACAACTAAGTTCAGTATAACTGTTGATATTAATTTAGTTTTAACATCTCCTCAAAACCTCCATAATGCGCTGATCAAATTTTCTCAAAGCAATTTACCATTAGAGTACTATTATATCAAAATTTTAAAAAGCAGGATATCAATTTAGACAAAAATGTGTTTTGAAAACAGTGGAAAAACCTCTTTGACAGTGTTGAAATATCTTGTTTTGACATTTTCAGCATAAGAAAGAAGGATAGGGAGTTTGCTAAGCAGGAACAGTGTTAAATGACTCTATGCAGTTCCCAAATCCCTATTTTGATAATTTCAAAGCTCTGTTTACAGTCACAAATATTTATAGCAGATTTCTGCAGTGTGGAAGCTATTTCTCTAGGAAATTAAAGTGTTTGGATAGGAACACTGAAAAACATAATCTTAACCCATCCATGCTTTAAAAATTTCTTTAGAAAAAATAGCTAATCACTAGTTATTGTCTGTCATTTTCTAACTTTTTTTAGACAAAATGCAATTAACCCCTGTTTATGTGCACTGTCACCTTTAAGTCACTCTAATAAAGGTTCACTTTATGATTGTCACACTCCCATTCCTGGACTATAAACGCCAATTTCATGTCAAGTTTAGGCTGCCCGTTTGAGTTCAGCAAGGTATTTTTGGTCAGACTACTATCTTGCCAGTTGAAATTCTGCTGATTCAGTCTGTTTGCTAATCTTCAATTTACATTTCAAAGACAAATAAGGTTTTTTAGCAAACAAAATACAAGGTTCTGGAGTGAAATTTCAGGAGAGAAGGCACTTATGTTCAAGAAGTATCTGTGTTTCTGTGCTGCCAACAAATCCGAATGTTAACCTATAACTCAGACTGCATTTTAATCTAGAGTTTATGAACAGGGTTAAGGAACAGGGTAAAGTCTCAGGCAATTGGTATTGCGTAAGTAGTGAGAGTGGACAATGAAACAAGGGCTGAGAGAAGGAAAAGCAACTGTCAAAAATGCATGTTAGATGGGTCTTCTGTCCTTTAGTTCTTTAGTCCCTCTTAGTTTATTTTCTTGCAGAATGTACCTGAATGGACTGTGCAATTTATGGTATGTGGGAAGTTAAGACCTAAAGTCAGGACAATATTATACACACAAATATGACCATATAAATGACATTATCTGATTAAACTTTTAATTAGTGTCAAGATCTTGTACAAAGGAGCCATTTGCCCTTGTGGGTACATCACTGTTCAAAATATATGTCTCATCAAACAAAAAATATTAAGGCTATGCTAAAGTGTGGTTGACAAGATATTGTTATGATTTGATAATGAGGAGAAACAGAACAATAAACCAGCATATTTTCTACTGAAATGAAGGACTGAAATACCTATTCAGTTTCTCATTTTGATAATGTAATCTGCACACTTGGAACATTTATTTGCAACTGAAACTCCTGAGTCATCTTGAGGATGCAATGGGGGTAGTATACAATTAATTTTTAAGAGACATGAAAAGACCTGAGACCATTAAATGTCATACACAGATTTATTAACAAAAATAAAAGAATCTTGTTAAGGCAATTTCAGTTATAAACTGATTTAGGGCATCCAGTTTCATTAAGGCTGTCTAGGAAGTCTCATTCCCACAGAACAGCCAAAGAGGGACACAACTCTCAGAACTCTGCAATTAATCCAACTTGAGCAATGTAATTGCCAGGTCTCAATGTAATTGCTCGGTTGTCTTCTAGCAGCTGCCTTTGAAACACTGAATCCTTTTTAGACAGCCCTGGTCTCATACATCCAGGGCTGATTTTGAGTTGTGATTCCTGTATTCCACACAATAAACCTTTTGCACAAGTAACCTGACAGATTAAAGAGGACTGTAGTTATGACCTAAACGGCCTATTTTATAATTCTCTGTGGGTTTCACTCTGTGTTTGAATCTAGCATCTGGGCAGGTATCTGATTTACTGTCAGTCACTCCCGCATCAGCTGAAGAAACTTCTCACACTACCAGTTGGTTGGAAGGAGAGTCCAGGAACTTCTATGGGCTTCTCTAACCCCAGGATGGAGATGACTTAACGTGTTTGCTCATGTTTAACCTGGTTTTCTTGTTATTTACATTCCAGTTCATATCAGGTATGGGTTTGACTGTTAAAAGGCATTGGAAGGAGTAGAGGATATCATTCCATAGTCTCATTCACTTTCCTACATTAATCTAGAAATTTGGCATTCACTGTTTTCTGAGGCAACAAAGAGCTGAGTTATGTCAGGTAACACAGGAACTAGAACACACACATGGCGTGAGGGGGAGAAGTATTCCCAGGTTCAGATGTCAAGATTTAGACATCTATAAACACTATTTCCAGATGAAGAGTGTGGAATTTGAAACTTATTCTTCAAAAATTCTCTATACTCATTCCAGGTAGCACAGAAGTCTGAAGACTTTTTTGACACAGTTCAGTAGAAGTTCCTTTTCACCAATAATAACAAGTTTCTTTCAATGCCACCAAAAATAAACTGACAAAATTGGATAAGTATTACTTAAATTTAAGAAGAAGCAAGGGAGGTTCCCTGCATTGACATGACAAAACACTCAACAAAAACACTTGAAGTCAAGTGCCTATCAATTCTATTTTGCATTTCAAAGGTAGGCAGAGGCATCTGCATCTTTTCTAGAATATATTAGCCTTCAATGACATATAAATAGTAGTGAATGGATAATTTCATTGTGTCGTGATGGAAAGTGAATGACATCTATGAATCGGTAAGTCAGATATGTACACATTAAAATGTTGTGATATATGATGGGAGGAAAGCACAAAGTAACTACCAATATCAGCATTAATTTGAGAGGGAGCAGAACTGGGTTTGCAGATGCAAAACCCTGGCATTTTACACTGAACCATTATGAATTTAAGAAAAATACAGTCTTAGAGAATACTTAGTAAGTTTTGCTCTTCAGCCACATACGTGCTATAGTTTAGTTTATGAGTTCAGAACCTTGGTATCTGGGTATCAAGGATCCACTTGTGTTTGAAAAGGAAATAGCCAAGGTGTCCTACTCAACTGATCTACCCATGGCATCCACTTAAGGCCACAGTGGCGACAATGCTGAAGGGTACCTTGAAGGATTTTACTCATCTAACTATACAAGGCAGGGAGAAAGAAAAACCAGCATATGGAATAATATTTAATCAATTAATGATATTTCCAAAAAGGAGAAGGAGTCAAGCAGAGGAGGAGCTTATCCACCAGGACAGTGGTGCTGCACTGGGACAGGTAACAGAGAGGCAGTGGAGGGTCCAGCCATGAAGGGTTCCAAGACTCAGAAAAACAAAGCCAGGACTGACTGATGGTCTCGTGCTAGCAGCAGACTTGTTCAGAGTGGACAGTTGGACTGGACACCTCCGGAGATCTTGTCCAGCCCACAGTTGTATGATGCTAAGTAGATATTTTAGACTGAGGCAGGTACCAGAGAAATTCAATTTTGCCGCAGTTAACCCATGAAAGACAAAACATGTTCAGGTCAAACTAAAGGACTCCCTTGAGTTTAGAAAATTAGCTCCTTTACCGCTGAACAAAAACTCACACAATATATCAGAGACGCAATCAGAGCACCATTAAGGTGTTTCCTTGCATCTCATGATGAGGAAATTCTAAAAAACCTTTCAGTTATTGAAAGTAACCACACTGAGACTTTCAGCTTATCTTGCATTTCCTTCTGCTGCTGCTCACCTCTAAAAAAACAGGTTGCAGAGGGTAGCCAAAATTTTTCAAGGGGATACTTGGGCACCTGTATTGATGATAAAAGGTCAGAAAGACCTTTATAAAGTTTCATGCAGTAACTCCATTACGAGAGCAGTGTCCTTCCTTTGGACTTCTTGAAGTCTTTAATTTTCTTTATACTTACTTGTAGATGGTTGGCATCTAAAAATAAAAGGAGACTGATTCAAGCAATAAAGAGTTGGTTCATTATGTGTTGTCATAATGTTGTAATTATTCTGTAATTCCTTTTGCTTTCATAATATATTCCTTCCACTCTCCCCCCACCCCCTGCCACTGAAAATCATTTTATCCGACCAGGCAGTAGAATGATAGGATGGGACTGTAGTGATATCATATACAGCAGAAATAATTTGCCCCCAAATCAAGCAGCTTCAGGAAACGGCACAGACTGAAAATTATTCCTCCTGTCTTCAAAGTGAATATTTTTCAATCATCCTGCCATTCAAGGTCGATTCATAAAATGACGTTGCAGACACATAGACAGACTATATTCGCAACATATGTTATTTGCAGCAGATAATGTGACTCACAACACCAGTTAAAAGAGAGACAGACATGACCCTGTTCTTTGTGCAGATTTTAAGTCAGGCATGTGCCTTATGCCTAACGTGTTATTTAAACTCATTAAAAAAATCCTCTCTTGTAATATTTACATTCTAAAGTATATTCCTTTACTCACTTCAGACACATGGATGTCTGGCTAATGATGTGCTGATGAATGATCTGCTCTGTTGTAAATGGGGCATACAGAGGTGGATAAGATAATTATATTATTTATCAAGTGACTTTTCTATCAAAGTCAAGAAGTCTTGCTAAAACATATCCAGAGTGAAAAATGATTGCGGTGTTCTTGCGAAAAACAGTTAATAAAGTAGGTTCTGCTTGTTCCTGTGAACACACCATTGGAATGAGCTCAATATTTTATATTGGTATCATTCAATGTAAATTCTTTATATCTATATATATACATATATACATATATATATATCTCCATTTCTGTCTCTCCAGATACATTTTTACAGAATTTAAAAGCATACTCAACAACACTGATAATATCAATGAAAATATGTCAGAAAATGTGTGGATCCTTCTTCATTGAATTCATGCTGAGTTTTATATCTTAAAGTTTCTCTCAATTTCTTCTGACACGTAACTGTGCCAATCTGGAACCAAACTACTGAATTCAGTTATGCAGCCAGAGATCTGGTGAATGAAAGACCTGAATAAGCACATAACCATCATACAAAGAAAAAAAGAGGATTATAGTAATAGTCCCCTTAATAACAGTCTCCTTAATATTAAGTCATATTTTCATTGAAGTATAATTTCCTTTTCTAGAGTGAATGGTAATCTGTCACAACTAGAAATATCATAAATAAAAATCTGCTTTCAGGGATTTTACATTCTTTTCAGCTTTTGAGTGAATTTAAGTATATTTATATGTATGTATACATATATATACGTATATATACACATATATATGTATACATACATGCAAAAGAGTTCAAATAGGAGAAGGAAGTATTCATTTGCATAAATAAGTAAACTAGCAACCCTTTCTTAAATATTATTCCTCTTCCCTGCTCATCATCATTCTTTCCTTTTATTTTCTCTTTTGAGACCCTTCTGAGTCCCCAGAACTTCCCCGGTGGACTGCCACTGACTCTGCTCACAAACTGCAGCTGTGTCTGATAACACCAAAACTCCGGGAAGGCAGGTCCTGCTGGGCTGCTTCTGGCACACCCAGAGAAGGTCAGGTCACCTGCTCCAGCCAAACCACAGCAGCAGGCAACTGCTCTTGCCTTAGACAAGGAGCAATGTTAGACAGGAATGGGCAGGTAGGACCAGATTTTGGGACATTCAGGTCTCTGCTCTTTCTCTCATGCAGTTCATAGTGTAGTTTCAAACTCGTCTGCCACTCGGGATGAGCTATTTGGGGAACCGCATCATCCCATTCTATTAGTCGTGGCATATGCAGAGATTTACAAGGCCCCCAAGAGCAATCACTGCAACATGATACAGTTTTTGTACTCAAGCAAAGTGTCCTGCTGTACCTATAGCACTGTATAAAGCAAAAAAAAAAAGGCACAAGACAAATATTATGGTCATGTTTAAGACCTGACCAAACCCTAAGCTTAGGGGAATATTAAGTAAGGAAACTGTATAGAATGGGACGGTAAATTCACACCCAAAGAGCTGGTGAAGGGTCTGGAGCACACGCCTTATGAGGATGTAGGGGTTTGAGTTCTT
>VWPU01005701.1:0-20742 GCA_013398955.1 Callaeas wilsoni | reverse complement strand
CTGTCCAAACCGAGACACCAGGTTACCTAATTCCAGAAGTTCCAAAACAAGTGGGGCATTTTAAACATCAATTACTATTTATGGGCAGATTAGATATTTGTAGATTATGGTTATCAGATCTTCAGGACGATTTCTGTAGATCTGCTTGGGCTCAGCCCAAGCAAAGCATTGCCATGTGTGACTGAGTCTGTACTGGGCCTGCAAGAAAAATGTTTGTGAAGTAAAATTTAAAAAACGAAAGATTACCTCCTGGTAAATGAATGGTTTAGTTCCTTCAGGAAACCACTGAGTATTTAGATCTTTCAGCTTGTCTAAAATCGCTTTGACATCCCCAGGCCACATGTGCTTGGCAGCATCGATCCGGAATCCTGCTACACCAATGCCAATGAGAAGGTTCATGTACTCGGCAATCCTGGAGCGCACATAGTCCTTCTCCAGGGCCAGGTCCAGCAGGCTGACCAGGCGGCAGTCCCGGACCTGGGCAAAAATTCTGAAATGAAACATTTTTCACCTAATAAACTTAATGGAGTGTTCTACACATGTTTTGAATGTTCTTGCCTGCATTACGATGCCAAATAAAACCTTCAGTAGCCTTTGTTCCGTATGCAATTATTTGCCTTGGAAAGTCATCTAGACAGAAGCTGCATTAAGAAATTGCATTTACCCCTTTTTTCTGAAACTGAGACCAAGGAAAACTTTCCAAATTACAATAAAAGGCAAATAATACCTTCTACCTTTTTTAACACACTAAATAGATTTTATGAGCTTTAAGTTGTCTTTATTAATTACCTAAGCACATTTGCCTGAATCTGAAATCGAGCCATTGTCTCAAGTACAGCTATCCCTTTAAGAAGTGGTATTCCTGATAGCAACACTAACCTCTGTTATTAAACTGGATAGGTTTTTTTTCCCTTTTAAAAAATGTCTCACTGTAATTGAGAGCAAAGAAATCACAGCACAGGAACAGATGTACATGAAAATCATAGTTGTAGGTTTACCTGAGATATATCATGATAATTCTCAATGTTTCCACTTCTAGATTTACATTTATGATCATTAAAGTCCCACCCAGAATAGGGCACAGCTGGGAAATCTTCAGTCTTTGCATTGAAATAGCTTCCACAAGTAGCATGGTCACCAGCCCCAGCATTAGCTCCGCACATATGGTTGATCACTGCATCCACATAAATGTGCACCTAGAGAACAGTATCCACACAACAATTTCAGAAAGCTACTTTCCACAGCACCACTAATTAATGTTCTCTCTCCCATACCTCCTGCCCTATCCCCCTACTTCTGGTTGCTTGCTTCACCCAACATTTTATTCAATTTTTTTTTAAATTAGCATATAGCAATGGTGATAAAACATGCAGCTCAAGAGACAAGCAGATAACACTGCATCCATTTTTTAAAATGGTAGAATCACTGCTTGTCTATATCCTTGCACTGTAAACACCCGAAGGTCTTAAAAGTACTTACTCCAACATTGTTGCACCTGGTCACCATGTCTCTAAATTCAGTTTCATTTCCAGATCTTGTGCACAGCTTGTAGCTGACAGGCTGGTATCTTTCCCACCATGGTTGCTGGGGGTCAGTAATGATAATATTTTCATTTGGAGGTGAAATCTGTGAATAAAACAATGGCACTTGATAACAGGATACTGATAATGGTTAATTTGTTTGCCCAGTATTTTCAGAGAAAGAACATAACCCATTTAGATCCTCCATATCCTCTGCTTACACTGTAGTAGGCTGGAAATAAAAGACTTGGGCCTGGCCTTCAACAGGTAGAAACATAGTATAAAAATTAGGTCCATGAACAGAGTGTCCTAATTATCTTTGTGACTGCAGGCCTCAAAAAAAAAATCTGAAATTGCAGAACTAGGTCAGCAAAGGAAGTGACTGCATAACAACTGACATAACATCCTGCCTTTAAAATTGATCCAACTTCCCGTTTTTGTAATGTTTTGGATGAACGCATTCTTGATCTTATTCTTTTAAGTTTCCAGGTGAGTTATACCTCTTCCTTTTACAGACTTTTCAGGATACTTTTTAGGCAACAAGCTTTTGCTGCTACCTCCAAGAGTCTGGGCATAACAACCTGATCCCACCATTCCTTAGGAAGATCCCTACAGCCTCTTAGCTGCCACACCTTCCTGACCAGCTCAGCAAGTCATCTGAAAACACCTTCTCAGACCTTGCCACAGAATGGATTAAAAAGATAATACAGGCATATGCCATAGTCCGAGAAATCAGTTTAAAATCAGTCTGGTCTGTGTGCCTGGAAAGAAGGTTGCAAAGAAAAGATGTATTATTTGAAAGTTATGGGAAGGTTCTCACTCAGGCCAACTTGCCATCTATTGGGCTACAAGAGACAGGCAGACTTCACACCAATTTTTCCTAAGCAATCTGACAGGCAAACTGAAATACTTTACTAAGTGGCTGTTCTCCTGCCATGCTACCCCACCCAAGAGCCAGTACTGGTTCCACAGGAACACGTCTCCGTTTGTCAGACGGAACTGACTCACACAGGGACACCTTCACCAGAACCTGTGCTCAGCTCACTTTGCCTGCTCACGCCAGGCTCCTGCAAAGAAGGGTCTCTTAGTGGTTTACTGTGACACAGAGAGAAGCTGGCCAGTTTGGGTGAACACAATTAGCAGCCTTTTGTACTTAATTGTTTAAAACCTTCAGCACTTTTTTGTTCTCTTTGGAAGCCCTTTGTTCAGTCATAGTTTCATTTTACATTTATCTAGCTCTTAAGAGCTTCCTTTGATTTAAATAATATCAAGCAGATAAACATAGGTTACTCTTCACAGCAGTAAAAAAAAGATTTAGCAAGTGATGTGCAATTCTAATTCATCTAAATGTAATAGCACAGAGTGCAAAACATGCACTTTGGAGCAATCAAATAAATTCATGCTTACTTCATAATAGCTGAAGAATATATTTGTCAGCATTTACTACTTCCATTACCAATTTCTATTTTTTTGTTCAGTACCTGTCCTTTGACGAATTGAACATTTTCTGTGAAAAGCAAGTGATGATCTGTGTAGCTGTTTTACTACCTACTGACAGGAACAGACATACCTGAACTCCTCCGAATCCATTGGGAGCTAGGTAGCGTTCACACTCCAGAGCAATATCCTGCCAACGCCATTCAAAGAGATGCACAATAGATGTTCTCTTAGAGAGAGTGTTGGGGTTGTACTGCCCCCAGCAAAACCCTACAATTAACAGCAGAAAATAGATACCCATCCAGTGCTCTGTGATCAGCTGTGCTCTTCTTACTGTTTACGCTCCTGCAAGAGGGTAAAGTACACATTGGAAAACACACATTTAAAGGTAAACACCCATCTCTGGCATCACATTTATTTACTTGTCATTTTGTATGAGAACTGGATTTTATCTAGATTGTATCAAACTCCCATACTAACAGTAACTTTGTTTTCATGCAGTTAAAATTCAGATGTTGTGTAATGCAGGCTGCCTCCAGAGTGCAAAAGTTGTCGTTTTATTAGTATAAAGTCAAAAACTACCCCAAAAGGCAAAGGAATACTTACATAGACTGAAATGGAAATTTTGTTTCTCATTTTAATGTACATTATTTTACATTCTTATTTATCCTTGAGAGGCATCCTTTTTTTCAAAATGATGTTGCTATGACTTGAAAATATTTGGACAAGACCTTGCAGAGACAGCATATTTCTTACTGTGATTTGTTTTGAAATCCCAGATATTTTGGAGGTCTAACATATGCAAGTCTGTCATTCACGATATGCATGACATTTCTCATTCATGACATTTCTCATTCAAACAACAGCCCTAAACTTGGAAGATCTCTCAGATACAGAAATGATTATAGTGACTCAAACCCAGAAATGCTAAATGTCTGATCTCTGCACATCTGTACCATTTGTGTAAAGATATTCCCCTTCTAAGAATATGGGCAATGGCATGCAGACGTTAGAAGTGCTGTGAAGCTCCATAACCAAGAAATCTCCTTCTCAGTGCCCAAGTACAGAGTTCTGCAAAAGGAACTTTCCAGAAGACTGAAACCAGCTACATTCCCTTCTGATGAGCTAGGCTAGGAACCGCATTTCCCAACTTATATCCTATTTGTATTTACTGAGGGACAAACAAAGACAACAATCCTTATATTAAAATTGCCTCTCCTTTTCCTTACCTAGAGAGATATAACATATAACAAACCAGAAACTAAGCAACTATCAAGGTTTAAGTTACTCTATTGAGAACCTTATTTTGCACTCTTCACATTTAGAAGCTGATTTAGAAAGTCTGAGATACAAAGTCCTACAAGAAGAACTTCTGCAAACAAAAGGCTGAACTAATACTTCCCTTAAATAACAAAATACAGAATCTTGTTACTTTCCTCTAAGTATCTATTATTTATAAAAAGTTATCTTACAGAAACAACATAGAGCAAAGAGCGATTCCTGTCACAGGGGAAACCAAACACTTCAGTGAAGGTTTAAACATGAACACAAGGGCCTTCAGGTTTGCTACACGAAGGAAAACAGTGCTTTTCCTGATTTAATATGCACTTGGGAATGCACTGCCAAAAACTCCAACCTGCTGTGATACAGATACCCAGACAGGAGTTTATATAAAATCTTACACGACTTCTACAAAACAGGCCTCATTTTTGCTTCAAGGAAAGAATGATCCATGTCTCTCAGGTAGTGGAGCTGCACTCTTTGGAGCAAATTTAGACACAAAATATACCAGTTTATAAAGTGTAGAACCTGCCTTCCAGAGCCTATTGCTATCAGCTGTCACTGTTCTTCACAAGCAGGCAGAGTTATTTAGAATTAAGCATTCGGCATATTTAGCTTGCTTTTTTGCTTGTGAACAAAATAACTTTAATACAATTACTTATTTGTAGATCTTCAGTAAAGTATACAGATTAAGTTTTAGCCACAAGCAGTTGTTCTGCTTGCTTTCATTTTCATGAAGGAATGCTTTCTGGCCCTGATAAGAACATATATTAAGAGAAAATGAGCTAAGAAAATTCGATCTTCTCTGATGAGAGAAGCCATTTATCAGATTGGCAAGTTTTACTTACAGCAGTAAATACAAAAAGCAGTGAGAATAATGCACCTTGACCCAACCAGCTCCAAAGCCTAGTGCTAAAAGACTCGACGTAGATTTTCATTTCTCTAAACAGGTTTATGGCTGCTCTGCCTTCAATACAAGCAATAATAATTGAACGGGGATGCTGAAATTCTCACTGCACTCTGAAGGCTCTAGCTTCAAAATGTTTTTGAAACTTCGAAAAATGGTAAAAGGCCATGTGGAACACAGCAACGTTGACTGCAATGCAGAGAACTGGGGAGCGAAGTGTCTCTGCAGAGCCCTACCGCCGTCGTGGCCAACACGGGAATTCGGGTCACCTCGTCTCCTGCCGGGCTAGGGCCTGAGCTGTGACGCCCAGCCGCCATCTCCAACACACCTGCGACCGTGATTCAACCTGCGGGACGCCGGACGCTGAGCAGCTGAAGCTGCAGGTGCTAGAGGCTGTCACAGGGAAGCTCAGCAGCGGCCCTCTCCCTTCTAGCGGCTCCCCACAGAACCCCCCCTCAGCAGCCCCGTGATCCGTGCAGGCGAAGCAACCCCGCTTCGGCCGCTCCTTCAGAGCCGCCCCGGCAGGGCTCCCCGTGAGACGCGGAGCCCGCAGGAGCCCGCAGGAGCCCGCAGGAGCCCGCAGGAGCGCGGTACGTACGTGCCGGGGCCGCCCCGCGGTGCGCCCTGCCCGCCCCTTCCGCCGCGGCCGCGGCACCGCCCGGGGCAGGGCGAGCCCCCGCGGGACACGGCCGCGGGCCTGGCGCACGGTTTCGCGTTACACACGATCGCGCTCATTCAGCATAGAGTTTCGTTCTGGAATCTATCTGTTCTCGAGACTTGAGAATGGAAAGCTCTCAGAACATACACTTCGCGCACTTTTAAAAAAAGTATCTTTGTCCTTGAGCACAGCACCACCTTGCTGTTATCCCACTGCGGCGCTTTGAAAATTCACTGGTGGGCCTTTGGTCCTGGAGCTCAACATGGGTGTTAGGACATACCACAGTAGAACCATAGACGCATTTAAGTTGAAAAAGCCCTCCAGGATTGAACAAACAATTGCACGGTCCCCATGGGAATGCAGCAAGTAAGCTAAGAATAATTCCAGCGAATAGCATTTTAAGGTAATCTGCTAAACCAGTGCGTGTTGGAAAAAAATAGCAAAGATACACTGAGTTTGGTCCAGCCACCAATACTAGTGATTTACTGTTTGCAGCTGGAATAATGACAAAATAAATCTTTATCACCAGACAGCTCCCACACCATCAACTATGATTTAGTCATTTATGGAATAACTTTTTCTCTAAGTCCACTGGACTAGAATCTCTTGTCAATTAAATGTCATTGCAATGTTTCCCATGTGGTTTTAGACAGTTCCAATTGCCCAATATGCAGCAAATCCTACTATGTGAGCACTGTTATTATCACCCTCAAGAGGGCAAGGACCACATCTATATCAGTTTTAACCACTACTCTGGTTTTAATGACTTTAGTCTCACCAGTGACAGTTTTCAAGCTGCAGATGAACAATCAAAATTAATTACTGAGGAAGAAGAGTGCCCAGTTTCACAGAAAAAAAACCAGACCAGTGCACCAGTCCTTCTGCTTGGTCTCCAAGACAAGAAGATCTGTCCCACTCAAACCCCCAAGAATGAAAGACAAAATGAAGAGAAGGCAGCAAAATGAAGAGAAGGGAAATAATTTATTGGATTTCACAAGCAATCTAACATACATTTATGATGTAAGTCTTGTGATATTTAAAGATATGTGGAATCTTTAAGATGGGAAAATTTATTCTCTGCATTAAATACTTTAGAAATGCTACTACGCACAGTTCAAGAGTCCTGATGATTACATTGCTTCTTCCCCAGCTCGATAATACTTGAAAGAGATGGAACACAAAAGGGACCTGGAACATCACAAAGGCATGTTAAAAGTAAGAACTACCAGAAAATAGCAGTGTTATACTGGCTTCTGACAACTAAATTGAAAGATGCTTAGTGTTTTAAAAAGTGCTTAATGTCTGTAAAAAATACATCTTAACGAACGCAGGCTGTATTAATTTTATATTATAGAAAGTTAAACAGTAATGTAGTATGAAACCCACAAGAAACATGTAAGTCACTAGCAACAACACTACCTCTGTGCAGAGAGCAATCTAACAAAACCCAAACAACCAACAAAAAGGTAGCAGTGATTAACAGTTCATTATTAGTCCAGCTCCAAATAATTAATTGCAAGATATTGTTAATTTTCTTCTTTACTCAAAAAAGACAAAGTAAGGAATGTATAAACTAAATCAACTCCAGATTGTTTCTCGTGTACCAGGACAACAATAATCATCAAATGATCTAAAATACTGGTCAACCCCTTAATACTAAGACTGCTCAGCAATGTATTTTAGCTGAAATATTATTATATTAATATGTATTTAAAGAAAAACAGAGTAACTTGGTCAGTGTGAGCTCAGCACAGCTCCACACAGATCAGCTGGTATGAGCTAGAACTGTTCCACCAAGGAATGGGACCACAAATTAGTAGGGCATCTGAGGAAGAAGGTGAAGGCCACCTTTCCAAGACTAAGAACCTTCATGGTGTCTATTCACACAACACAGACAACTCATCGGTTTCTTTTTTCCCCCCTGAGAAAATTTGCTTTTTAAAATTATTAGATTAGCTCAAGCTTAAAACACGTTGTTATCTCCTCCCCACACCTACTCTGTATGAAAACTTAAGATGCAGTTGAGTGCTACAGGAAACATTGCACAAAAAAGGATACAACAAGAAAGGATACACTCTGCATGACAGTATTACTGCAGTATTTACGCAGGAATGTTTCTAAAGAAGAACAGCAGAATGTGGTTTAATTTTACTTGATTCTCAGTATTGCACACACATAACTTTATGCTACCTAGCAAAAAAAAAGCAAATATGCCTCTTTGATAAAAAACAGTTCTAACCTCTTATGAGATTTAATGAGGGCTGAGTCCATGAACACTAAACTTCATATGCAAAAGTAAATACATTTTAAATAACTTGTACTATTAGGACACCAGCAGATTTTCCCATCTCCTTCAAGTCTTTACCATTTTACAGGCTCACTTTATTTCCATCAGGTCCAAAACCCAAATATTTCCCTTTTATGCTGGCTTTCAAACCATTTCTTCCCTATGAAGAAGCTAGAGACCGCTCAACATCAGTTTCTTCCACATAACTTTTCTCCCCAAAAAGTTGTATTTTAGTTACAGGTAAAAGTCACTTTAGATGAACTTTTTGCCAGTCCATCAATAAAAATACATTTCAGGGATCAAGGAGTTATGCAGTATTTTTATAAACTGTATGTATTATTTTTTCAAAAAAAAAGGATAAAAATCTTTGTAGAAAAAGATTTTAAAACCCCAAAGAACAACCTTAGACTCAGGTTTTTATAATGGAATTTTGCGTAATAAATCAGCATCCATCAGAATATTGCAGCAGGAACAGAAAAACAGTCATGCGGAAATAGGGTTCAGCCTAACTATTACTTGGAAAATGAAACAAGTATTTTTAATTAAACCTCATGGATCCTTAGAAACCTGTGTAACTCCATGGCACATTGTTATCATTACAAAATACAAACAGTCAAGGTAGGGGAGAAGTTCTGCCCATGGGCAGAACACCAGGGACACTTGTAAGATGGTAACTCATGTAAGACTTTCGGGTGCACAATTAAAACTTGCCCAAGTATGGTTTTGCTCACTCTAGAAAAAGCTTCTGAGTTGACCATCAACATAGTAACAAATAAGCACTTTGTTATTTTCTTTATGCAGTTCAAGTATTAGCATGTTTAATGAATTCAGAATTAATGTACAAAATTAGTTGAAAAGACATGGAATTCCTAAAAGAATGAAAGTGCTCAGGCTTCATCTATCAATAGGCTCAGGCTTCATCGCCAATAGCTAAAATGCTTCAATTTTTTTAACATAAGAAACCTTACGAATCTTGTTAGACACTAGCTAACATAAAGAGAAGGTTTTTTCTAAAAAGAAAGGAGTGAGAAACAAGACTCAAATATTCTCATAAATACTTGATCCTTATAGAATACTTTAGCCAAGGCTCATTTCTCTCTTTTCAATGACCAGTACAGAAGAATGCCTATAAAAAAGTGATCTTTAATTTGACAAAATACAGATTTTGCAAACCACAATCAATACCACAATAGGAACTAAGACCAAATAGCACCTCAGCTACAAGGGAAACAAGCTTAAGTGTAATCTGATTTTAAAATTCCTTAGACAATGGATAGAACAAAGAACCTACACAATTAAAGTAGCTGTTAAAAATAGAAATACTACCATCACAATAACCATACTGTGGGCTTTACAGCCAATTTGTAAAAATCAAAACCAACTGTTCACATCCTTTATTTCAAATTCAGGTTTTCTTCAGAGTAACAAGGATCAAGCTCCAGATTAAAAACACACCACGGATTCAGAAGAATGTTTCATAAGCATTCAGCCCAAGATTTCAGTTAACTTTAAGCAGAGGCATAACCAGAGTGATCTCAACTGTAACCAGAAATTGAGTCCAATGCCCTTTAAATTTGAGCTAGCTCATGTGGAGGGTGCAGATTGAGAAATAAGTGCTTTTTATTCTTGCACCAGTTACTTCACATGATCATTTAAGTGTTCACTATGCAAATGTTTGCAGGCCATGAAACCACTCAGGTAAATTAGAGCTGGTTTTGCTTGAGTTACTGTCACATAAATGAAATACTCAAGAGTAGGCAGCAGTGAAGTAAAGCTACACGATAAGAAATAAATAACAATTAACTTTCTGCTAGAAATTACTGTCCCCTCATGTTTAAATACTGCCAAAAATCAGGACCTACAATTCCACAACAAAGGAAGCCTTGGTCAATGCCACATTAAGCAGCACTTTCTGACAGAATATCCTTCACTAATTCAGGCAAGTTTAAAGGATGCTGCAACAGGACTAAGAACTCATTTTCCAAAGTTAGCAAAGATCCTTTACAGCTAGCAGAAGTTTATTGCTGGATGCAGTTCTTCAGGATCACTTTACAATGGCAGGGGTGGAAGGGAAGGAGTTAAGAGGTGCTTTTTAATACCAAAATTCTGGAAGATTACTAAAAAGTAAGTGGTCCAATTCCACAGAATTATTCTCCTTATCTTTGCAGATTAAGGATTAGAGAAACTGACAAGTACCCTATGATATCAGGATTAGGAAAATATCAGTCTCTGTGTTTTTAAACAGAATAAAACCAAAGTTTTAAACTTACACCAACTATATACCTTACATTCTGTTTTTCTGATACAAGCACACATTTAAGAAAAGAAATTTGTATGGAACATTTCCTCTCCATCATCAGTATTCCTAAAGAAGCCATTAAAGAGAGAGTAAATAAAACCAAACAAATACTAACAAAACCCCCCCCAGCCCAATTCTTTATTTTTACTTTCAGGCACAGAGTTCATACCTTGTGCAGCGTTTTATTTTTTTCTTTTCCCTTCATTGGCATCCTGTTTTGGTCTAGCTGAACGAGCAAATTGCTGAGATTCTGTTAAGGACTGCAAGTGTATGATAAGTCAATTAAGAAAGACAAAAAAGATTACTTCTGCAAATTAGTCTAGAAGGTGACCTTTATCAGTGAATCAATTCTACTACATTATGAAGTATTGTAACAAAGGTGTCTATTAGTCAAAGATTAGGACCTCGCTGATACACAGTACAGAAGTTATTAGAGAGCCTATAAGGGTCAGATGCGAACAGAGTATCTACAGTAGGATAAATGCTTGATATTTACAAACTTCCAACCCAACATGTTAATTCTTAACTTTCACATCTCAGTATTTGGGAGGAAAAACAGTAAAAGCAGCAGGTGCTGGGGTTAATGTGACTATAAAGAAATTGAAATAAAACATGAAATATTAAAGTGAAAAATAAGAAAGGACTTACAGACAAAAAACCAGTGCTATGCAATCAAGAAGTGACAGTTCCAGCTGGAAAACCAGTCTAGAGACCATTGACTCCAATAGGAACATTTCTTATGTTCTTGATTCTGTAAACATGGACCTAACCAAGCCAAAAACCTCGTATTCAATTTAAATTCAGTGGTCATACAAGCTAAATTATGTTTTGCATTGTCTTTGCAGGATCAAAGATGTAAGATCACCAAATTTTGTTCTTAAATAAAGCACTTTTGCTTTCCTATTTTAGAAGAGATGCCTGTTTTTTTCAGCTACCATAAACTGTGCACTAGGTTATGCTGACTGGTTTTCTTAAGGCATTTTCCATTTTGCAGAACACTATGACAACAAAACTAGAGATTGGCAGAGATTACAAAGAATATAATGTACATGCTTGAAGAAAAGGATACAACCACCATGGGTTTTTCAAATAAGACATATCCATTTGCTTCTTTTAGTGCTTTAGCAGCTGCTTTCTCATTGGGAAGTCCAATGAAAGCCTGTCCCTTCATACGGCCTTCTTTCATCAGACGGATGTCAAACCTAGGGGCACAATGGAGAAGTGGGAATTACTCATGTTTAACAAACCTTGCAGATTTCACAGTACAAATGCATTCTTATGCTTCAAGTGGGAGAAACAGAAGCAAAGCCTACAAGCAGGAATGATGTCCTTGGAGAGCATTTTGCTTAGGGAAACCATTTACTAAAAAGTAGTATTAGACTGCAGGATGGCAAATTGAAGTGCAGTACTACTAAACAGGACAGAGGCAAAATGATCAGATACACACAGTCAGCTACACGGTTCATTCTGCGTCACACCGCCAAGAAAAGCAAATCTGGGAATGAAAATATAAAGGCAAAATAATAGGATCTTCAGTCACTGTTCATTAAATAATTCTATTTCTTCATCTTCATAAATGAAGATTTTTAGGTGTAACACATTTTTTGTTTATGCAGAAACACAGAAAATGTAAATATGGCTGTTTTTAAAATCAGTTTTTGGCAGTGTCACAGAAGTTAATATAAAAAGCTTAATTTTAACCAAGTATGGCATTAACTCACATATTGCGTTCCACCTCTGATTGGAAGTCAACGTATCTTCCAAAAATGAACTTGAGATCCTGAAATTAAAGAGTAGGTGTAAGAAGAATGCTAAGAAAAAGCCCTTTTGATATATATATGTAATTTGCTTGTTTACCTACCTTTTCTTGAACTTGTTTAGCTAAATTCTTCACATATATCCTGCAATTTGGATCACCTGGCTCATAGTTTTTGAAAACAGAATATTTTTCCATTTCTTGAAGACAAAAAAAATAAACCATGCTTTAGCTCATTTACTTTGCACATTTGCTCTCTATAATTTACTATACGATCAATTAAGAAAAGAAACACTTATTTAAGATATTTGTTGCAAATCAAAAAGCTGTTACTGGATAATCTATTCTCACAGTTATACCTTCTCTAGAAAGTCTGTTTTTTTCTAGATCCTTTCTAGAAATAAATTCCGATGGTATTTCATCATCCTCTTCTTCAGTTTCCATTTTATCATGTGAGCTAGGAGCTGGGAAAATCCTTCCAAAGCCTGTATTATTGATTTCTTCTGTGGTTGCATAAAGGTCTGAAATTTCAACAAGTTATGTAAGTGGTTTGTACATTTATTCACACCAAGGTCAAGAGCCAGCAAGAAAACCATACTCTTTCCAACAACACTATAATAGCGCGGACTTTGTAAGGCAATTTGAATACATCCCTAAAAATGAGTCTTAATCCCTGGTTTGATGAAAGCACCTGTTCTGTACAGTCCTATAAAACCCCATATAGTCCAATTAAAGGCCATGGCACTACTTAAAGGCACTACTTAGCGTAACACTTGCCTTGCTGGTCAAGCCTGTATCCATTTCACTATTTTCCCTTCAAGAAAACGGATATTAATGTAAAGTACCAAGAACTACAGATTGACCATAACCCTCTAAAAAGCCATCACACCTCATTACTATCATTGCCCACCATTTTTACGGCAGATAATCAGAGCACCACAGAGAAGGGGTTGGCAATCACTCGAATGCTGCTCTTTAAGAGCTGGAAAAGGAAAATCTGAAATTAGCCTGATATATTCATTTCCACCATAAAATACTGAGAATGCATTTGTTACATTTGCATCCTGACATTTAAAGGACAGTGCAATTCACCATAAACCTACAGAGCACCTAGGAGAGAGACCTTTAAAATCCTCTGGATCCTTTCCGAAGCTTTTAACATGGGAAAAACAGCAGATGCAAACATGAGGCTACTTGGTGTTGAAAGCGCCAATACAAGAGAGGAAAAGAATTTCCTGGCGTAAATTTCAGCACCTTGTGACACACTGAAGTCACAAGATTTTAACATTAAATACGTTTGAAGTAAAAAGTCTCTTACCATTTTTTTCTTCTTTTTCTGAGTTTATCTGAAGAACTGCTGGGATCTCAGTACTAATATGAAACTCTATTTTTTTATGACCTACGTGCTGCGGCTGCTCAAAGACATCTGAAGGTGACAGTGTAGGGTGCAAGTTACTGTTTAAAACAATAACACGTTAATTAAAGATTCAGACACTGATGAATGCATGGTCAAATATAAGATTTCTTCCAGTTAGATTTTATGCTGTTGTTCACCACAAACACATGTTCTCCATTTCATACATTTCACCCAACAGAGTTCCAGGTGATTAGAACACTGCAGATACAGTAGGTATGTCTGGCAGTGGGAATAAAACCAAGAATCATATACTACAGTACAATACATACAGGCATTTATTAAAAGCTTCATCAGTAACTTAAGCATGAAAAGTAACTGGCCTTGCTGCTGCTCTCACCTAGTGTATAAAGCATACTACATTTAAAAAAAATACAGCAAATCACTCGGAGGAAGCAGGCAGCCATTAGTAAAAATGCATTCACAATCATTCATCACAACACAGAAATACTGCACTGCTGTCTACTGTGGCACAAAACTGCAGTTCTGAGACCCAAATTTATTTTAATCCAAGTCAGTTTCTATTCTTCCAGTATCATACTTTTAACTTTTTGTTTTAAGAAGCAGTACAAACAATAATTCCAAATTGCTTCTGTCACAGCTGTGATGTCCAACTAGTTATCTTTTCATGAAAATGAATTTCTATTAGCTTGACAGGAAAAGAAACAGAGCTTGAATCAGGCACACTTTAAAGTTGTTCAGCAGACTTTAGTTGAAATTAGAGGAAAATTTTAACTTTTAGAGCAATAAAACCAGTAAGTGCAAATAAGGATAAGTGCAAAAACCACAAACCTGTGGGAAGAACACACAGGAACATTCAGCATGTCTTTAATTCTTTGCTTTTTTCTAACACCACGTTTCTTTGTGTTTATTGGTCTTTTAGGCTGAAGGGTTGCTAATTCCATCAACTTGGTCATTCTATTTTAAACAAAAATAAAAACAAAACAAACAAAAACAAAAACAAGAGGTTTACAGTTTATTTGAAAATACTCATTTTGAAAACCCTCCCCCTTTTCTTAAAGCCCTTGACACAGAACTTTTCAGAACAGAATTAGAAAACTAGCTACCTTAAAAGTGCAACTGTAACACACAGCAAATCAATATACACAGAGCACTGTGTATATTGACTGACTGACCAAAATCATAACAGGTCAGTGATGCCCTTCCTTCCCCAAGCATGCTCCTTACTGGGACACTGAAGCTGTGAGAGAAGCTGTGATGCCCCAAGCTGAACCTGATTTTATAACACTCAACAGGGGTACCTTTTTCCAAATGATGTATTTTTCCAAATAAAGCGTAGGGACTTTCTGATTTACTCCTCCGCTTAGTCAGCAAAGAAAAAAGATGCTTTTTAACTTAGTGTTAGTTTAAAGATTAAAAAAAAAATACAGTTATGATGCAATTCCGTCCCAAAACTGCAAGAGAATCCTCAGCAGAAATAGTATCACCCTTAGCAATACATGCTGATGTACAAAGAATGTTCTGGAAGTTGGTGTGCATATATGATTCAGGCTGAGCAGTCACTTTAGTAAAGATGTGGAGCAATGAGGACTTCAGAAAATAAACTAATTTCTGCTTTCTTACATCTGCACTCTTCAAGTTGAGTTTTTGTTTAGCTGGGTTTTTTTGGATACGGGAACAAATGATAATTTGCACACCAATAGGCCACTTTCCTTTTCTTACTGCATTTAAACCAGCACTGTCCTTCTGTACTCTGGAGTTTCTCTAAGGATCTGGAAAGATTCCTACATACTCTCTGCTAGATACCTACACCTATATACTGCAAACATAACTATCTGCTGAGCTAGAAGCTAGAAAAGTAAAACCACCACTTTAAGTGAGCCCAAAACCTTGCAAATGACTGTAAAATGCATACCTCTCCTTTTCCTCATCATTATCACTTTCATATTCTGATTCATCCCCACTAGACAGTCGTTCTTCTTCCTCTTCGGGCAAAGGAGGCTCTTCAGGAGGCAGAGGTGGGATTGGGGGAGGTGGCACAGGCACTGGTAAATACTCTTCATACTAATTATGGGGAAAAAGTTTAAAAAAATAAACTTTTTAAAGGAAAAAACCCAAATGTCTCCTGTTTACTTAATAAAAACAGTCAAAGCAATACAAGATAATTAAACAAGAAGTATTTTCTCAAAGCATGCTTACAGGAGTCTAGATGCCATTTTGGTAAGCTACATTACTAATTAAAAACTTTGCACAAGCAAAAAAAAATCTGCTGCTTTCTAAGCATAATAGTGAATGTTTTAATTCTTTTAAGTTGAGGCGATAAAAAAAATACAGCAACGATGGTCCTGGATTTTCACTTTGCTTCAAGGACCTTCCTAAGAAGAATATGGTCAAGACACATGGGTGGAGGCTTAGGCTCCAAAGCCATCTCAGTTTCAACAGTGAACCAAGTTTGAAACATTCCAGTGCTGCTGCCATAGATGTGTACTTCTTTGTTTGAAATACAGTCAAAAGAATTTCTGTAAAAGACCAACATGTACCCACTGAAATGCAGCAGGATTTGCAATCCTCTTAGAACTCACATCTCCTACCATGCTGCTAACATTTAAAATTGTGAATCAATTCTATAGTACTGAAAACATATATTTAAAAAGTTACCATGGGAGGGCGAGCAGTAATTGGTCCAAAAGGTGGGGGAAGATTCATTTTATTCATCAGATGAAGAACCTGAAATGATTCAAAATAATTAAGGTTTCCTTTAAATAAATAAGTGATAACAGTTCCTTGCTAGGTAAAACAGCCAATCACTCCTGGCAGGTGTAAATCAGCACAGTTTTAATGTTCATGAACAATGTGAAACCTGCACTTGAGATCCAACACTAATGGCCAATATAAGCAACACCCTAACAAGGTTAATGAAAAAAGTAAAGCATCTTCTCAGAATGAAATTCCAAGTACTCAAGTCACAGCTAATTAGGAAGAGCATATCCAGCTAAGTCTTCAGTGTCAATTAAGTAAGCTACCTCAGGTTAATAAAATCTCATTACCTCAACATAGTAAAAAACTAAGATATGTTAACACTATCACAGAAAAACCATCTTAATATTTACTATGACAAAAATAATTACTTCTGTGGATAATTAAAAGAGGAAAAAATAGATGGTTTTCATTTTATACTCTTTTTTTTCCTGGTTTTTACTTACCTGGACATAAAATTTGGGCACACTTGCCAAGGCATTTGCTATATTTGCTAGAATTGCACTTGAAGGTGGTGGATACAAATATTTGAGGCAAGAATTGATGGGAAAGGTGAGGCTGAGGAGAAAAGATCGAAAACAAGACACCTTAACATTACTGCCACTTAATTACTGGTAACAATTAATGACTACTAGAGGTTTAACTATTGATTACATCTGAAGTAACACTGAAATATTATTTCCCTAGAATACTTTTGAGCCACTTAAAATGTCTTTAACATCAAGGAGTAGTCCCAATGCATGACAGATTTACTGGGCTTGGGCATAATGAAAGTATCAACCCATGCAGAAGCCTGAAGCAAACAGAAACAATCAACATGTCCAAAACCAAAAGCACAGCATAGCAGGCTGTACGAATATCATAAACTCAGTGCTCAAAGGGCTGTATTAGCTTCCAAAAATTTACTTCTTCCTGTACCCTAAAATGAAAATTGGGGAGGGGGTAGGGAAAGGCAAACACCTGGAAAAACAAGTCAGTGGTATTCTGCTGTTAACGCTGGGACAACCTCAGCCCTCCAACCCCGAGAAAGCAACGCCTAGTGCTAGAAGGCTGTTCTGCAACCCACAACTCCACAGCTCAAGCACCAGTCACTACCCAGCTGGGAGGATTCTAAACCCGAGAAACTGAAACTTCATCTTTATGACAACTCCCATAGCTATGCCTAAAGAACAGCAGCATGAGGATACAAAATTCTTCTTTAGCAGTACGTAACACAATTCAAAATAATCTCTAACAGAATTAAATAATTACGACAAATAAAAACCCAACACTAACCCATGGCTGGGTGCAATTCCAGTCTCTATTTTAACACAGTTTGGTTCTATCTTCTCTTCTTCTTTCACTGGTTCTTCTAAACTGAAAATTAATTTAGTCTTAATTAAAACAGGGCAAAATTTAAGTATGCCTTATGTAATATATAAAATATGCATCATCTATTAATAAATACAAAAAATAAGTTAGCACAGGTATTTTTATCATCTTTTACCAATTGTATTACTACAGCTGTTATCAATTCTTCCTAATTAATACATGTGAATAATTACAGTAGTGACAGTCTTCTAAATAAATAGTTATGTAGACTTAAGTAAGTCTCCCTAAATTCAAACACTCCAAACTTAAACCCACTCACAGAAAAATAACAGAAATTATTTATCATGCACTCTGTTCAGAGACCATAAATTCAAAGGTATTAAATTATTGATTTGTTCATATTCAGAAAGCGGAATAAACAACTTGAAACCTCTACTACAGTACTTTTAATTAAGCATTATCACATAGCTTTTATCACTTATTTACACATTCCACAGGTAATGACACTGTTCTACTGGGAGGAATGCAGGCACTCGCCTATAGATCTGAATCTGTTTGTTAAGACTTCCAAGTGGTTACAATTTATCCTCTGAGTTAAAAGTACCACCAAAGTATCATGCATCCAGAATCCCCTTTCCTTGACCGGAAATACAACACGGAACTTATTCTGCACATACCTTTTGCATTTGTCTGAGACAGAAGGCTGGCTAAGTACCTGTGCACTCTCTTGCTCCTTCGCAAATTCAACTACTAACGTGTGACCTAAAAGTTTCAGCTGATGCAGTCTTGATAAAGCCTTCATGTAATTATAGAGGAGAAGAGAAAGAAAGGGAAGAGGACAAACATGAGAATTATTTTAAAGCATAACTGTTTTTCCTTTGATTGGTACACTGGCCACAGGGTGCAGTCCCAGCTGCTTTAAGCTAAGTCTGCGCTACTATGGACACAAGAGTTCTGCACTGTTTGTGTCTTCCCCCTGCTTTTAGCAGCATTTCCTGCTGGCAGGAAGGAAAGGGACAAGGCTGCACAGTCAGAACCACGGCAGTTTGGTCACCTGAACACAGCAGCAGCCTTAACAATCAGACTTTTCACACAGCCTAGTAAATCTCTGTGATTTTAAGTAACCAACCTTCTGCTCATGAAGTACAAACATGCTAAACTCTATCAGTAACAGCTGGGAATTTTAAAATCAAGATTCTAACAGTGGCACTAGGAAAATCCAGCATTCTTCAAGTCCAGAACCCAACAGGCGCTAACAACTGACACAGGCAACTAATTCACCCCTGTTCACCTCGCACAGTTCTTAACATTTTGAGCAGTCCTTTAAAGTGTGGCCTAAAAAAAAATTGAAGCAATGCAAAAAAAAATCAACCCAAGGCATAAGGGGGAAGTTCTGGACAGAGGCTTTTTAATCAGACTAGTATTTAAAAAGCATTATTAGTATTACCTTTTTGGCATCCATATCCCCTATTAATATGGTAGTTTTCTTGTCAAAGTTGGGCATTCAAGTCAGATTTGAATTGTGAGTATCACTAGGGCTGACATTTATGGCAAATACATAATTATGCAGGAGACAAGGAAACTCTGTTTGGTTTATAGTTTGTACATAAATACACACACATCCTAAACAGGGCTCTGATCAGTCTCACCTTCTGTAAGTTTGCCAGGCTCTATGTGACAGTTTGGATCAGACGACTTCCACAAACCCTTTTCAACCCACCTTTCTTAGGACTCTACAGAAGGGATCAAGAATTTCATCAAGTTCTGCAAGTAAATCCTGAAACTGAACTCTTAACACTACATTGTGCTGCTTTGTTTTTTCCCTAGCAGGAAGTACTGGATGATGTGTAAAACATATTAGAGCACTGGCAATTCAGAAAAGTGCTTTGCTGAAACACTGAATAACAAACTCAATACAAACCTTTGTAGCTGCATTTTCACTGGGAAAGGTAGCAAAAGCAGTATGTTTCTAGAAAACAAACAAACAAAAAGTTATAATGTATTTGAATCAAAAAGATAAGAGATTGTATGTAAAACACTGAGCCACAAGCACTATGTTAGTTCAAGTTTACATATTTGAAAGCTTCCAGGTGGTAGTCACCTAACTCCCATTGAGGGCAAACATGAAGGACTAGAAAACATTTTTCTGATGAATTTAGGAAAAGTACCTCCTGCAGTCAAAATTAACACAGGAACTCAGCAGTTTGAGGAATACAGGACTAGTGGTTTTTTTTTCTAGTGAGCAATTCTAAACTGCAAGAAAGTACATATGGATAAAGAGATCTAATCCTCTTCCATACCAATTTGAGCACCTCACAAAACATTTTCATCAAAGTAACTCTTGAAAGTAATACTATTCCTGCTACAAAAGTTGCGACTATTGTGCTCTGAATGTTTGAGTGGTTTCTAACTTTTTCCCCTAGTTTTCCAAATTAAATAAAATCCTCATAGAATACACCTTTCAAAGTCAAATTTGTTTTAAAAAACTTTATCACCCATCTTGTCACTACATGATTCCGTGCCCAAAATCATTGTAACAAAGCCAGTATATCTGATATCCTATAAAGAAAGCATGGCCCTGATAAAATATGCAGTCATCATCTATCTGCAGTTCTGCAGAATACAAGGCTCTCTATGAACAGTATTTCTCACCAAACAAATACATCCATGTTTTCGTAATCTGGAGAAAGAAGAAAGCAAAGCAGAGATCTAGAAAACCCTGTGAAACTGCATCCCCACCGGTGCCAAGAGGTCCCTCTGCGCGGCTTTAGCACAGCCTCACTGCCAGCAGCGAGCGGCCAAAGCCGCGGGCACCGGAGCCCAAGGCCAGCCGCTGTCCCGAGCGCCCCGCAGGGCTCCCCGAGAGCGGGACCCCGCGCCGAGCCCTGCCTGGCCCCAGGCTCGGCCCTACCTGCGGCCCGCCCCGGTCCCGGTCCCGGCCCCGGCCCCGGCCCTCACCAGCCGCCCGTGGTCCGACAGGACGCGCACGGCCACGGCGCCGAAGTGCTGCAGCAGATCCTCCTTCTCCGCCGCCGTCAGCTCGGCGGGCAGGTGCCGCACCAGCAGCGTGCGCCCGCGCCGCCGGGAGACACCGGGGTGCGGCGGGACGCCGGGGTGCGGCGGGACGGCGCCCAGCCCCGAGCCGGGTCCCGGG
>VWPU01005699.1:0-48876 GCA_013398955.1 Callaeas wilsoni | reverse complement strand
CCCCCGCCGCCGCCGCCGCTGCTCCCCCTCCTGCTGCTCCTGCTGCTCCCCGGTGGCCGCCGCGCTCTGGAGGGTGAGTACCGGCCGGGCGTGCCCGTCCGCCGCACCGGGGCCCGGGCGATCGCGCACGGGTGCACGCATCCTCCGGGATGTCCCAGGCCCGTCGTGGCTCAGCGCGACGCGTCGTCGCGCCGCGGATGCCCGGTTGTACTCGCGGAGAGCTCGCCGCCGCAGCCCCGCTCCCAGCACTTAGCCGCCCTCAGTAGGTTTCAGAGTCAACGCCCCGTGGAACCGAGCCCGGCGCGGCAGAGCCGCGGCATCCGCGGCCGGCGGCTGCTGGCAGGGAGCGGCGCCTCTTTGAATACTCGGTTCACGTTTCGAGGCTTTTCGCCACGACCGAGAGGACTGGAAAATTAATATTTCTTTCAGTGGAAGCTCACGGCGTGCCAGAACTGGTGGGGCCGCGGAAGGAGTGTCCGTGTGCCGTGTCCGGCTCCATCGCTTCCCCAGCAGGGCTCGCCGCGCCCGCTGCCTTAACCCCCGGGGCTCCAGCGTGGGACCTCCGGGGCGAGTGGCCGCGCGTGCCGCGTGTGTACCCCCGACCGGGTCTGCGCTCCGCAGCTCGCACATCCTCGAGCTCCGATGGAGTTGGGAATAGAACGGGGAGTAATTCTTTCCCCCTTGCAGAGAGAACCCAGGTCCGCGGGGCAGCGTCGTTGCACCCCCAGCTTTGAGCGAGAAAGAGGCTTTTGGCCCCGCTGGCGTACCGGGGGTTCCCGGGCGGACAAGGCGGGTCGCACCGGAGAGAAGGAGGAGAAGAGGGCCCGGACGGGTTTTTGTCTTGGCACAAAGTGTGCGGGGCTCCGGCCCGAGTGCCAGGGGCGGCGGCGTTCCGGTGTCCGGTAACCGAACCCGCTGCCGGAGCTGCGGGAGGGGGCTGGGGACGGAGGGAGGAAGGGAAGGGCGATCCCCCGGTCGGAGCGGAGCTGTGGGTGCCCCCGCCCGGGCAGGGGGCGGCGGGGGCTGCTCGGAGGCGGTGTCGTGCTCGGGCTCCCGCTGCCGTCGGCCCGCGTTGCGAGGTTCGGGCCGCGGCGCCGGGGGTGGCCGTGGGCAGGAGCCCTCCCCCGCTGCGGTGGTTGGGGGACGTCTTTCCTCCCGCTTTGGGCTTTGTAGAAAGTTTGGGGGGTGCTAGTTGTCCGCGTTCCTTTTCATCCTCTCTCTGTGCGATTTTTTGGGTTTTTTTGTTCTTTAAAAGGAAAAAAAAAAAAATTCCTCGTCCTTTGTACGCTGTAGGAATCAGAGTTGTGGGCCTGCCGGTCCGTGAGCTCCTGGCTCAGTGGGAGCCCCGCGGCAGGAGGGGAAGGGAGAAGCGGCCGGCTCTCAGCCCTCGCGGGATGGAGGCTCCCGAGCACCCGCCCGGGGATCCCTGCCTTCTGGAGAGGTGCCGGAGGATGAAGCTGTGGGCAGGGAGCCCGGCGGGGCCCCACGCTGGCTGATAGCCCCTCGCAACCTCCTTCCCATCAGCGGTTTAGGAATTTGGGAAGGATAGCTGGCATGGGGGCTGGCAGCACCGATGTGCATCACCTGGGAACAGTCCCTCCAGTCCCCGGGGAGACAGGGAGCCCCAGCCTCTCCCCCACTGCCGTCCGAGGATGGAGCGGTGGGAAGAGTCGGATGGACAGAAAATAAACAGCCGCTGCTGAGGAGTCACTGGGTTTTTTCAGCTTCTCGAATGTGTGGAGGGGTCAGGGGCTGAGCACGCCGTCTGAGAGGTCAGGGCCCAGCTGGGTGCAAGCCCGGTGGGACCACTTCGAGGCTGGCTGTCAGCTGCCCAACAGTTTTCGGGCTGGCCTCAATTTCCCATGGGATTCTCTCTCTTTTCTTTTTTTTTCTTTTTTTTTTTTAAATTTTTTTAGTTTTTTTTTTTTCCCTTTGCTCTTGTTCGATCTGGAGGGAAAGTTGCAGCTGGCCTGGAAAGGCTTCTGCCTTGCCCGGCTTAGGGAAGCCGCTGCTCACATCGGGGTCAGCGAGCTCCCGCTCTTCTGCTGTGTTGGACATTTCTGTCCGCACTGAACGCTGCTTCCTGACGGGGACCGGTGCATTCCAAAGGTTACTGTAAATCTCATGTGCACGTTTGTTTGGATATTTTAGTGCTGATCATAAATCTGGCGTGGCCATAAATCTGTACGCACGTCTTGCAGACAACGGCAGCGAGCAGTCCCCAGACCCGGCCACTTTACCGTCCCCTCCGAGGTGCAACGGGCTGGGCTTGCGGCTGGTGCTGGGCTGGAAGGGCAGGGGGCTCTGGGGCTGGATGGCGCTCCTCATTCCCAAGGGGATGGCGGGGAGTTGGGTTTCTTTACAAGGCCCCACGGGGGTGGAGGAGAAAAGCCGCGCTCGGCAGCAGCTCAGTGAGGGCTTTGTGCTGCCGAGGAGAAAATGGTTTCTCTCCAGATCCTGTAAGTGCGCTGGGTCTGTTTGAAGTCACAATGTGTTTTTCTTCTCCGGTTCAGCAGTCCCCGGGCCGGCTGCAGAAGGAATGCTCTATCTGGGGGCAACAGCAGATCCTTTCTCCAGCACAGGGGTTTGAGCCGAGGAGGTTGTCCCAGCGGGGCTGTGGGAGCAGAGGCCCTGTGGGGAGTGGACGTGGTGGAATAGCTTGGGGAATGTGTTGCGTTCCAGGCCCTTGCCGACCATCCAGGGGTAAAACCCCAGGCTTCAAAACACCCTGGCTTAAGGGAGCATGGACAGCCACAGACTGGACCTGCCTGTCGCCCTGGGGGTGCGGGTGGACTGGGACGGGGACCTACTCTCCCTGGGAGCCACTGTCCCAGGCTGTTCCTGCCCTGAGCAGCCTCTCTGGATTCAGGACTCCATTTAAACTTGGGGTTTCCCACGTGCTTCCCCATGAACTCCCATGCAGAAGCACTGTAGTTTGCTGCACCTAGTCCTGAGCAGACTTGGGCTCTAGTGAAATAGCCAAACCCCCCAACACAGCAATATTTCTAGGGGGGGTTTTCTTCACCTGGGCTCTGCCCAGTGGCACCTCCCAGACCCCAGCTGGGTGTTACACAGATTGACCACGCTCCTTTCTGCACCGGCAAACCCCTGCTTAATTGACCCCTGTGCTGGAACTGCCAGGTATTTTCTTGGCAGAGAGATTTGCTTTCTGTTTAATTACTTTTCACAGAAATGGCATGTTTCTTGGCGGGGCAGGGGGGAAGTTGGCCCTGCTGTTTTATGGATGCTTGGGGTAGGGCTGTGAGGGAAAGCGCATCGTGGGGCTCCGCAACACTCGCTGGATTCATTAAATCTCCTGTTCCTCGGTAAAAGCTGCGCTCGAGGAAGCCTTCCCGTCCGTGCTCCCGAGGAGGGGAGGAGAAGGGCTTTCCTTTGTGTCAAGTGGAGCATGCGGAGAGCCGGGGAGAGGGAAAACTTGGAGCACCAGGGTCCGTTTGCAGCCCCACGTTTCTCCCTCAGTGTACAGTGAGGCTGTGGCTGCCAGGCCATGCCTGCCCAACCCTTGTGATTGGGAATAGCGGCCTCTGGTTTTTAAGGAATGAACCGAAACTCCTTGTTTTGTTGTGATGACTTACTGTAAGAGATATTTGGGGAAACCAGTTTGTTGCATTTTCTTTCCGTGAGCCGTTTGCTGCTGCCGCTGGAGCAGGGGAGCTTGGTGTTTAATTAAAACAGCCCCAGCAATCTGAATCACAGACTTGCATGTTTTTAAAATTGTAGCTGTTCCTGTTGTGCTGAGTCAAACTGGTTTGTCGGGATTAAGCGTCTCCGCCTGGGAGCCACGCTGGGGGAAGGGTGCTGGGGCGGCCCCAGGGTCGGAATCCCCATTCCCAGCTGGTGCAGACCACAGGGTGGGTGTCAGCCTCCCCCGGAGGAGAACCCTGGGAAAGGGGGACTGTACCCAAGGGCTGTGGTAGAGCTGGTGGTTGCCGTTGCCACAAGCTTCTCAGTGGTTGAAACCATAATGAGGTGCTGTTGTTTCTGGGTCCATCGTGTTCCCATGAAGCATTTGGGGGATGATGGGGATGGGGGTGCCCCTCCATGGCCAGGAATCTCCTTGCAGAGCCCCATGCCCCAGGGGATGGGCTACCATCTTGAAGGCCAGGCAGCCTGTTGCAGTGACACTCCCATCTGACTGGGACGTCCCATTTGAAGTCATGTTTTGGTTTTTTTATTGCATTTTTGTTGTTGTTGTTGTTGCTCCAAACCCAGCCCTGTGCTCTGGCTGGGCGGTGCTGAAAGTGAGGCATGGGCCGTTCCCTCGCAAAGCTGAGCCCCAAGTGGGAGCCATTTTGTAGGGAGGGCAGGTGGGCATCCTGCCTGTGAAGGGACAGGCTTGGCACTGTTGGTGAAGCCTCATCCTCCTGTGCTTGGGAACCATTATCACCTGCCCTCAGCATGGCCATGGAGGAGTCATGGAGCTGAGTTTGAGAGTGGGGCAACGTCCCTTTCCCACAGTGCCACCACTCCCAGAGGGGCTGCATCTCTCCCCTGGTGCCCGCTTTCCCCTTGGCGCAGCCCAGCCCTCCTCCAGCCTGTGCTCCCTGAGTCGGGAGGTAGCGAGCCCTGTGCTGGCTTCGCATGGCCGCCCCGCTGAAGAGGAACGGGAGCCATCTTGGGAAGAGGCTGGAGCGCAGCGGCAGGGCCGAGCACCGGCCCCATGGCCGCTCTCCATGCACGTGCCAGCGTGTGCTGGCTGAGGGTCCCAGGCTGGGGCAGCGGGGAGCATTTTGCCAGGGGTTTCTCTTTATTTTATTTTTGCCCATTGCTAAGCCCTGCTGCACTGCGGGGCCTGGCGTTTCTCATGCATGTGGCAGGAGCTGTTGACAAACACCTGTTTCTCGGCCCCCTCCCCAGGAATGCCCCGGGGGCCCTGCGGGGGCTGCAGTGTTGGATGGGTGGGCAGCAGGGATGTCCCCTCCCAGGGGAACCCTCCCCCAGGATTCTCCTGCCCAGCAGCAGCTGCAGGGAGATTTGAGCCTCCCTGTTCCTCTGTGAGGTGTGGCTGTTGCGCAGGACCGCCGAAATCCATCCGTGTCCCGGGGAAGGGACGCTGCTGTCGCCATGTCCTCTGCACCCAGTCCTGCATCTCTTGGGTGCTCAGTGCCTGCCCAGCAAGGGCTGGGGCGCAGGGGGACCCCGCAGGGAGGGGGGGCACGCACACGCGGCGTGCTATCCAAGGCCTTTTTTTATTAATGAGAAAAATGTGCAGGGCTTGAACGATCGCCAGGAACAGATTTATTCTAGTTCCCCAGAAATTAAACCGAAATGAAGGAGCGAGTCAGCCCGGCCCGGCACCCCCTCCTGACTCTGTGCTTGTTTTAACTTTGGAAGAATCTGACTTTGGGGGTGGGGGAGGTGGAGGAGGGAGGGGGGGCAATGTTTGGGTTTAAGCAGTTCCAGATGGGCTTGGTGCGAGCAGAGAGCTGAGGAAGCGAGCAGAGAGCAGCGCGGAGATTTGGGTAACTGCCCCAGGCAGTAGAGAGGAGGGAGATCTTGGCAGAAACTCCCACTCTGTGCTGCTGGGATGGGATGGAGCTTGGCAGCCAAGCTACCCGTCTGTAGGGTGAGCCTTTGGATGTACACCGAGTAACCTTTTTTGGGGAAGGGGTGGGTTTTTTTTTTTTCTTTTAAATATCATTACTCCTTCTCTGGGCACTTTCCAAAAGTACAACCTGGAAAAAAATGGAGCTGGAGGGGGAGAGGGGCCTTTTGGATCTCAGCCTGACGCAAACAGTTGCCCTGCGGAGGCAGGTCTGCAGTACTGACCGCCTTTTCTTCCTTCCCCTGGGGACTTTGGGGCTCTTCATCCACCCGCACCAGCTCAGCTTGGTGGCCCCGTGGGGACACCTGCCCCATGAAACCATGGCCACAGGGCAATGGGGTCACAGAGAGAGGTGGCAGGAGTGTCCCCATCATAACATGTCCTGGAAACAAGGGTGGCTTTGCAGGCTGATTTGCTGCCTATATCCTAGTCAATGGCATTCGTGGCTCGAACAGGTCTGGTGTCTCCTGATCAAATGAGTTATTTCTGTGGCAGCAGAGAACGGCAGCATGGCCGTTCCTGCTGGGTACAGCGACCTATAAATCTGTCCTGCCTGCTGGCCATAGAGCTCCTCCTGCCTGCCTGGCACGAGTGGTCACATTGTCCCCATGGCAGAGAGCTGCAGCGGGCAGCCCCTTCCCCTGGGCCAGGCAGGGACATTCCTGTCCCAAGTGGGCAGTCTGGCAGCAGGCAAGGATGGGAAGCTGTGTGTGGGATCAGGCCATTCCCCTTTGCACACAGCCGGGCACAGCAAAAGCATCTTTTCCCCCTGGGCAAGCTGAAGCAGCAAGTACCAGGGCACATCCACCACGTGGGCAGGGATGGCAGCCCTTCCTTGGCCAGGCTGACCCTGGCGTAGCACACTGGGCTCTGACATCCGAAATCCCCGTGGTATTAATAGAACAGTAATTGCAGTGCAGGGCTGGGCTCAGGCAGCTGGCTCCCATCCTCTCCCACCGTCGGTACGGCCTTTCTGCAGGACCAGGGCCTGGCAGCAGGACCTGGCAGGCTTTGGGCAGTGGGCTGCATGTGTCCTTGGCGTGCAGCTGGAGGGCAGAAGCTGCTGTCCTGCAAGTGTCCAAGGTTCCGAGTGCTGTGCTTTGGAGAGGGGTGCACACAGTGTGATGCTGATGGGTGCTGGAGCCCAGCTTGGCACGAACCTGCTCATAAAACGGTAGAAATCTGCCCTTGCCGCCTTGGTCCAGTGTATGACCAGGCAGAAAGGAGCACCCATCCCTCCCTGCATCCCAGCCGCTGCCACTTGATCTGCCTTTTGCAGAGCTGGCACCTGTCCTCTCTCACATGCTTCAGTCTGTCTTGCAGCCGTCAGGAAACAGCTCCTGGTGAGGAGCACGTGGCCGGAAAACCCTCTTCAGCCAGTTAGCGGATGGTGGGTTGGCGAAAGGGCAGGGATGGAGGGAGCATTCCTGTCCCCCTCCACCCCACGTGCCAGGAAGCTCCCAGTCATCTGGGATCTGGATCTGGCCGGTGCAGAAGGTGCAGGACGTTGGGATCGGATGGGGAGGACTGCGAGAGAGATGCAGTAGGCCAGTGGCTCAGAGCCATGGGACCATCTCCTGGCTTGAGGTTAATACCCTAGTGTAGATGTGGGATTGGGAAATGAAGGATGCATCCTTGGAGCATCATTGGAATTGCAGTTTTGGGCCCTGCTGTGAGCTTACCATGTTGCTGGCAGGGCTGAAACTGGCAGTGGTGAATGATGCTGGGACTGGCAGTGCTGCCCACCCCTGGCTGGGCTCTCTGGGCAGGGACTGCCTGGCTTGGTGTGTGCATGCGCCCTGTGTGTGCAGAGGGGCCTTAATATCAGTTGGGGCCTCTGGGCCCTGCCATAATGCAGAAATAATGAGTCTATTATTAAGTGCCCACAGTACTTCTTCACTCCGGTGGCTCGCCTCCAGCAGCAGGCAGAACCTGCCCCGCTTGAAGTGGATGTGTCATCATTTGCCTCAGCAAATCCGATCCCCTTTGATGATGGGCCAAACGCCCTTGGCATGAAGGGCCACAGCTGTGATACAGGCCCCTTTTTTTCTTTCTTCCCCTCCTCTCTTCCCTTTGTTCCCAGTTCATTGACAAGTTGCCGGCTTGCCACTGACCTGGGAGAAGTGGACGTTGGTGGGCATGGGCGGTCAGAGCCCCTGGGCCCCCCAGAGAGGGACAGGGTGGGGGGCCAGCTCCCATGGCACTCTGGCGTCTCCCCCCTCGGCGCTGGGGAGCAGCAGGCGCCCTGCTCGGCATAAGGACAGGTTCCCAGCGTGGGCGGTGATAGGGAGTGCTCCAGCCCTTCCCTTGGGCTGAACCGCACTGCCTGGCCTGCCCAGCCTGACAGTCGGGGAGGGCAAGGGTGGGACCAGCACAGCCCCCTGGCCTTGCGCTGGGCACTAGGGTAGATGGGTGTGCAGGGGGTCCCCAGAAGAGATGGGATTCCTGAGGGAGGATGAGGGCATGTGGGTTGTGCAGCATGCTGGCAGTGCTGCCAGCCTCATCCCTGCAGAGGGAACTAGCAGGCAGTGCCTGCCAGAACCTTCCCCAGGCTCCCAAACCCCATGCCTGGCACCTCCACCATGGGTACCCCCGACCACCAAGGATGCCTGCTGGTGCCCTGCCTGCTGCCTCCCACGCTGGTTGCAGCCTTCCTCCCTGCTCTCCTGGCTCTTGACTGCATCAGCAAGAGCCTGTCCTCCCTGCAGTGCAGCTCCGGCACAAGGGGCTGCCAAGTGCTGAAAGCTCCCAGCACACCACACCACCTCCTGCACTCCAAAGCTGCTGTCTGTGGTGTGCTCCATCCACGGAGCACATGGGCTGAGTGGGACGGGAGAGCTTCCTAAATGCAGGCAGCATTTGGAGTCCCCTAACCTTGGAGCAGGGATATCCCCTGCCTGGGAGGAGGATGGCTACAGGGTTTAGCTGGGGTCAGAGGGCGAAGAACCCTCCTGGCGGAGGAGGAGGAGGAGGGATCTGGGTGAGCCACATGCTTCAAGAAAACGTGTTGCAGGGTCTCCCAGACCTGACGCGCTCACAGGGCGCTCCTGTGGCTCAGCTTTTGTGTATGGAACGCTTGTCAGCGGGAAAAGTGCAACCTCAGGTTCTCTCCCACAGGCAGCTCTTTGTTCCCAGATAAAGGACCTTACACCAAAGGCCCTTTGTGCCGCTGCTCAGAACAGTGCTGGGATTAATTGTACCGATAGGTGCTTGAATGGGGAGCACGCAAGGCCACTCACTCCTGGTGTAATTATCCTCAAAACTGAGAAAGAAATTAAAATATGCAGAGATGCCCCTTTTGGTGGCTTTTTGACTAGCAGGCAGTCTCCAAGATTAAAAGTGCATCTCTAAACAAGCAAGCTTTCCTTCCAGAGGAGAAAAGCATGGCAGTGAGGGGAAGAGGCATCTGGCACCACCATTTGCAAGCCACTGTGGTGGAAACCAAGCCATGCCATGGGGCAAATGGCCCAGCCATTGATGGTGTCTGCAGGAGTTCAGCATGGGGCAAGTGGCCACATAAGGCTGGTCTGGGCCGCTTGCCCCATGCTGAGCTCCTGCAGACATGGTGCCATGGTGTGTGTAGCTCACAGAGAGCATGGGCACGTTGCAGAACAGGTTCCTCTGTTTGCAGCGGAAACTGTGGGTGTCTTTACTAACTTTTCTCCCTTGCCTTCTTCCAGGATGCTCTGGACTTGCATGAGCTGCCTTCTCATCGGGGCAAAGAGCTGGCATCCTATATTGCCAGCGTATCCTGATAAAAGCCATCAGTCTACGTATTCAAAGGAGAGAGCGTTCAAAGTGGAGCTTATTGGTGGAGACGATTGAGTCTTCCCCAGTGGCTTCATCTTGAAAGAATTTTGATATTTCCCCCCCTTTTCTGGCTCAGCCATCGCTGCCGCGCACGTCTGCCGCTCAACAGCGCGAGACGGGCTCTCTGGGCCTCTTAAGGGGGGAGTTCAAACGTTTTCACTGGCCTCAGACCATGCATGCCGCATTCCTGAGCCTCAGCACCGGGAGAAAGAGGTCCCCGGCTCCAGATGGGTCCTTGCCAGGGCTTCAAACACCTAGTTGAACTTCAAAAACCTAGTTGAACTGGGGACTCTATGGAGGTGATGGGAGGGCTGCTGGTAGGGGACTGCTTGTCTTTGCATCTCAGGGTGTGCTTGGGAAGAGACATGCAGGGGAGGGAGGAGGCAGCCAAAATGATGCTCACAGCCCTGTCCAAGGAGTAAGAATCTTTTCCTGTCCAGGGATCCCACTCTGCCATGGAACTCCTGCTTCTATGTGGAGTCAGCCCTGGTCAGCTGCGCTTGCTGAGCATAGCAAGGCTTCTGCTCCATCCCTTGCTTTTGCCCAGCTGAAGGTAACGAGAGGACAACTCCCAGCGCTGCAGACAGTGATAAAGCAAGCCTTAGGGTGACTTCCCCAAGCTGGCAAAATTGGGAGCCAATTTCCCGTTGACTAATGGGACCAGGCTCTTGCTGTGGTGTGCGGGATTGAAGTGGCTTTGACTCACTGTTCTAGCCAGCCCTGACACTGTTCACGTCCCTCCACAGCACCTGCAAACCTGAACTGTGACGGGAAATCACCGGTGACACCTCTCAACCCACCTCTGGCACCATGGGCCAGAGGGAGAGAGCAGCTGGTTGATCCTGAACCACTGATGCCCAGTGCTTGGGCTCTTACATGCCCTTTCATGGGGGGCCAGTGCTTGGTGTGCCCCAGTGTTTTTGGGAGAGAGGACCAGGTTCAGGGCCAGGCCACAGGAGAGCTCTGCGGCACCTTTAAGGGCTGAGAGCAGTTTCTGTGGCTCAGCTCAGCATGGGCCACTAGCCCCTGGACCACACAGCACAGAAGCCCACAAGGCCTTCCACCCATGACCTTCACAATGGCAGGCCGCAAGGGTCTGGGAGGCTCCATTTACCCCACCTGGGTCACTCCTGTGGCTGCAGGAAACCCCTTCTGCCCTCTCTGCTCAGCCTGTTTCCTTTAGCTGAGTTGCTCAGTGATTTTTTCTTTTGAAATTATTATTTCCCCCTCCCCGCTCTCTCTCTGTGGTTTACGTGGCTCTCACGCCAACAGCCGGCTTGGCTCTGTCAGTTTTTTCTCTCCTCTGCTGGTCAGATGGCAGATGCTGCCAAATTAGGATGCAGGCAGCGAGCCTCCTGTCCAAGCTGAGGTTCTGCCCACGGCTGACACTCGAGGGGAAGGATGCTGCCGGAGGGGACAACGGCCATGGCGGGGGCTTCCTACGTGGGGCCTGCTGCCGTGCAGGAGAGTTCCCGCATATCCTGGACAGGTTTGGGAAGCAAACATCCACCATGTGTCTGGTCAGTCCAAGCTATGCTGTGGCTTGCCACAGCATCCTTGTGTCGCTCTATTTGCGGGCACACCCTGCCACCCAGATCCCCATCTCCCCAGCCTGACTCACCGCCACAGCCGCTCATCCATCAGCAGCCCCAGCCCTGAGAACACAGGGCATCCCTTCCCCGCTCCTCCTGCAGAAACACCCCGCAGCTGGCCGTGCCGGCAGCAGGGCCCTGCACTGGCTGGACCCGCACAGAGTATCCGCACCAGGAGTTGGCAGCCCCACACCGTGAGCGCTGAGCACACGCTTGGCTCTGCTCAGCGCCAGCACGGCGTGTCTGGGCCCTCGCGGCACCGCTGTGCCCTTATTAGGGCAGCCAGCGCGGGGCCTGTCCCTCAGAGAGGTGTGGGCAGCCCCCTTCTGGAACCTGCTCCCCCATCATCTGGCACTGCCCGCCCGCCCTGGCAGCCACCCCGTGCCGGGGTCTGGGAAGCGCAGCAGCGTCTCCAGTGGTCTCGTGGCCATGCAGAGGCACGCTTGGGGTCCTGCCGGGGTTCAGTAACTGATGGTGTGGGAAATGGGAAGGGAGAGAGATGGCGGCTTGCTGTGTCCCCTGGGCAGGTAGTGCCATGGGACCGAGCAGAGGCTGCCTTATGGGTGCACAGACCCATTCTGCCCATCCTGTGTCCAAACCCTCCTGCATTACCTGCTTGACAGAGGGCTTCCTCCTTCTCTTCCTCTGTTTTTGCCAGATGCCCCTGGTTTGTGTTCTTGAGAAACAGCAAATAACCACTGCCCAGTAACCATCTCTGCACTGGTGTCTGTTGTAGATGCTGTCCCTCTGCACCTCTCCCAATGGGAAGCTGCACCATGAGAGGTTTTCCTCCCTCTGTCCCCAGTGCCATGTCCACTGCTAGTGGAACCAGCCCACAATGGGACTGTGTTTGTGTTTGCTCCGGGCGAACAGCCTGGGCGAGAAGCAGGCTTGCTGGCCCAGCTGGGAACCTGGCGAGCCATGAGGCAGGTCAGAGAGCCCACATGTCCCCAGATGTGCTTTTTTATCTGTGCCGTGGTGGCACCCACAGCCTGTGCTCCCAGCCTGTTTGTGGGTGCTGGCTCGGGAGCTGCTGGCGGGTCTCCTCGGGGTGGGACGCGGGAAGAAGTTGTTTACCTCCGGTCAAGCTTCATCCGAAACCCTGCGATGCGTGAATGCTTCCTTCCTCCTCCACACTTCCTCCCTGGCTGGGTCAGCCTGGGGTTTTCCTGGGGTGGAAGGAAAAAAGCTGAAACCGCCTCTGAAAAGCTGTGGGGCTGAGCCATGGTGCTGGCACAACTGAGCTGTCATGGCACGTCCTTGTGCCCCAGCTGGCGATAGCGAGCAGTTCCCAGCCTGCTGCTCGGTCTAGGAGAGCCATGGCTCCCCACCCTTCATCTCGAGCCTGGGTGGGCTGAGAAGTGGACGGATGGATGGGCAACCCTTGGGGAGCTGCATGGGGTTTGGGATGGGACCATACTTGCAGCTGGGGAGAGGGGGTGCCCTGATCAGGGAAGTGTTTTGGCACTGGTCCTGGGTCTTGCTTGGTGCAGGTAGCAAAGCCCCCCTGAGCACACCAGGGTCTCCGGGCATTTGCACCCCTCTTCCGCCAAACCCCCTCTAGGCAGGAGAAGGTCCAGAGCACCCCAGGGTGCCTGCTCCCCTCCAGACTGCCTAAGGGCCATCCGTGGAGCAGGGCTCACAGGGCCAGCAGCTCACAGAGGGGCCATTGGCCCCTGAGCATGTCAGTGTGCTCTCATCCTTGTGTTTCACTCCTGGTTTCTGCGCGTGGTGCTCGCGCGGAGCCACGCGGCTCTGCCTGGGATTAGCGACAGCTGCCTGCAATTGCAGCTCTTCCCAGACAAGCGTCTCGCTCCCCCAAGGCTGGGGCTGGGGCTGTTTGGGGAATGCTGCCGGGGTGGTTTGTCTTGTAGTCTGCTCCAGGAATGTTGGCCAGACGGTCAAATTCTTCTCCCCTCTTGTAAAATGAGTGATGTGGGGCGTCTCTGGGAGAGCAGCCTGCCAGTCCCTCCTCCTCTGGATAAACCTGCCTGGCCCGCACCACCCTGTCATGGGAACGGGCCCTTTCAACCCCAGCCACAGTAAATACTTGCCCTGCCAAAGCAGAGGGGGAGGGTGCGGACAGGGGCGCCCGGTCTTCCTCCTTTGGCACCCCCTGCACTGGCTGGGGGGCACGTTTGGCTGTGCTAGTGGCTGCGGATGGCAGCCTGTCCCCATCTCCCCCTCGCCACCTGGCCAGCTCCTCGTCCTGCCGCTTGCCTGCTCCAGCACAGCTCTCCGGGGACGCCTCGCTCTTCCTGTTCTCTTGACAGGAGAAGAGAAATCTGGAGTCTGTCTGCGCCGCTCCCCCCTCCTCCCACTATGTCTCACCCCCCAAGTTGCTGTTTTCCACAGAAATGTCAGGCTCAGCTCTCCTCTCCCCCACTCCTCCTGGTTTCTTTCCCCTCTAATCTTGGCCTTCATCTCCAATTACTTCTTTCTCTCCTTCCTTTCTCTCCAGAGACCCTGATGGACACAAAGTGGGTGACCTCTGAGTTGGCATGGACAACTCATCCGGAGACAGGGGTAAGTTTGGAACCAGCCCTGGTCCTTACCTCCAAAGGGCAGAGCTGGCCCTGGCCCCATGGGAATCATGGTTGCTCACCAGTGCCTTTGTGAAGCTGGCTGCATCTTTCTCCTTCCCTCTCGTGCTTATCCTCACCTCATGAAACCATCTCCTCTTGGCTCTGTGCCAGCGGAGTGGGAGTGCCATGGTCCCAGGCCTGGGTTGGTCTTAGTCACCTTGATGACCAGGAGGGTTGTGTCGGGTGGAGGTGCAGCTGCTGCTCTTCCCTGTTGACTGTTGCCTGTTCCCCCCCACCCTGTGCCATTCATGATGTGTCCATGGCACTGATGTCCCTGGCTGGGGATCTAACCCTTTCCCTCTCAATCACAGTGGGAAGAAGTCAGTGGTTATGACGAGGCCATGAACCCTATCCGCACGTACCAGGTCTGCAACGTACGGGAGGCCAACCAGAACAACTGGCTTCGTACCAAATTCATCCAGCGCCAGGATGTCCAGCGCGTCTATGTGGAGCTGAAGTTCACTGTGCGGGACTGCAACAGCATCCCCAACATACCTGGCTCCTGCAAAGAGACCTTCAACCTCTTCTATTATGAGTCAGATACAGATTCTGCCTCTGCAAACAGCCCTTTCTGGATGGAGAACCCCTATATCAAAGTGGATACAATTGCCCCAGATGAGAGTTTCTCCAAGCTGGAGTCTGGCCGCGTGAACACCAAGGTGCGCAGCTTTGGCCCTCTCTCCAAGAATGGTTTTTACCTTGCCTTCCAAGACCTGGGAGCCTGCATGTCCCTCATCTCCGTCCGGGCTTTCTACAAGAAATGCTCCAACACCATTGCTGGCTTTGCTATCTTCCCGGAGACTTTAACGGGGGCCGAGCCCACTTCCCTGGTCATCGCACCGGGCACCTGCATCCCCAATGCGGTGGAGGTGTCTGTGCCCCTAAAGCTGTACTGCAACGGCGACGGCGAGTGGATGGTACCCGTGGGAGCGTGTACATGTGCTGCTGGATATGAGCCCACCATGAAGGATACCCAGTGCCAAGGTATGTGCGTGGCAGAGTGGTCATGGCTTTTGTCCCCATGGGTGCATTGATGTGAAGGAGGTGGCTTTGCATTGAGCTCGGTCTGGTTTTGAAGGCTTTTCCCTGATGAGGGAGCAGGGCGATATCTCAGAGAACTGGTCTGCAGTTTGACTCCGCAGCCTTAAAGCCTTCGTGATCTGGTCTCGTGCAGTGTCTGCTGGGACACGCTGGTGAGCCAACCACCAGTGCTACCGTCTGTGAGATGCATCTCCTTGCACAGAGCTGCAGCTCAAGGCATAGTCCTCAGCAGGGATCCAGCACATTTAAGCCCTTGAGCATTACCAAAATCTCTCTCTCACCGCTGCTGCCGTATCCAGCATCTTCCCTCTCTCCCTCCTGCAGTGCTTGTGGCTGGGGCGAGTGATTGTTCTTGGCAAGTGTGATTTCATGCTGCTTGTGCGGAGGCACTCGGAAGCCCTGGTGGTGAGCAGGGCTCCGCTGTGGGAGAAGCCATGCTGATGCATGCTCCCCCTGCCAGCACTGAAAGCTTGCAGCAGGGATGGTAGGGAGCAGCGTGAAGGCAAGAGATCTGAAGCTCCCTGTTCTTGCTGGAAGGGAAGGAAACATATCCTGCACATGGAGATACTGGGCATGGAGAGCCATCCTAGCAGCGGGATAGCTCTGCGTGGGTCCTGCAGCTGCCATGCTCTCCCACGATTGCTTTGGTGTTGCTGTTTAACCCCAGTTCGGGTGTGTTGATGCGGAAAAATCTGTCTGGATGGATGTTGCACTCCCTTGGGGTGATTTTTTTCTTGAGAGCTGTCTCTGGCAGGCAGGACCCTGCTCTGGGGTGGCTGGGGTTTAGGGCAGAAAGGTTGCCGTTCCCTTTGGCTGCAGGCATTGCACAGGGAGCGGGATGCTGGCTGGGCCCCCAGCACTGGATGCCTTGTGCTCGCCGATGACGGGATGCTTGGCACCAGCCTTTTGCTCTTGGCAGGGGCCATGTGATTTGGGATGGCCTGTGATGTAGGGCTCGGGCCAGGCTGGCCTCCCCGTTGGCTTTGGGAGCAGTGTAGCTGACAGCCATGCTGCTGTGGCTAGTCGGGGAGAGCTCAGTCTTCACAGGGCCGCAGTTCTGCCAGAGATCCAGAGCCTCCAGCACCATCAGTGCCAGCACAGCCCTGACTTCAGTGCCACAGCCCCCTGCACCAGTCTCGTGAGCAGCCAATCTGGTTCTTCCTGAGCAGATGGACACCAGTGCCAGACATCCATCCACACTTCAAACTGCACTGAGGTCCATGCTCCTGGGATGCTGCTTTCCTACTTGTTTGGACTGGGGGATCTTAGACCATACACGATGTTGGCTCTTTCTCAGCAGAGAGTGGGCACGAGGTGACAGAGTTTCCAGCCAGTACCAGGTCTGTGCTCAGAGTGGGCATCCCAAGGCAGGACAGAGCTCCTCAGATTAGGTTCAGGAGCCTGGGACAAGGTCCCATCTCCACATCCCCCAGGCTGGACAGACCCCCATGTGGCAGCTTTCCCAGCGCCTTTGATTTCCCACCAAGCCCCAGCTTCTGCTGCTGTGGCAGGGAAGCCACGCTGAGCCGTGGGCACGTCTCCATCCGGCAGCCTGCCTTCTTGCTGGGCAGAAGCGGCGGTGTCCTCACGTTTCCCTGGGAAAGTTGCGCTGCTCTTGTAGGATCAGATTTTCCGCCATATGATCGTGTGTTTTAAGTGGAAACAGCTGAAGAAGGGCTGGGAGAAGCTGGAGCTGCAGCTCCTTTTCTCCTCTTGGCTGGTTGTTCCCTTACCCCATTTCCACAGTCCAGCACCACCGAGAAGTCCCCCAGCCCCTGGGTCATGGGCAGCAGTGTGGATGCAGCCCCCCAGAGCTGGGGTTTCGTCACTCCCACCCCGGGAAGCCCGCAGGGGCTTCACCGTGCAGGCGAGCAGCGCTCCAGAGTGCCAGATGGCATTTTAATAAATAACAATACGCAGTTACTGCTTAGATGGGATAAGCCCTGTTGTAAATCTCCCCCTTTTCCCAGACTTTCAGTGGCCTTTGAAGATCTCCTCCTCCTCCTCCTCCTCTTTATCTCCATCCAGAGCCAAGATTAGAGCTCGCATTCAGACCTGTTACAATGCAGCTTGTATCCCGGTCCCTCGGGAGCAGAGGGCTCATCCTGCCCGACTGAAGACAGTTTCTTTGGCATGCTTTGTAAGGCGATACGCCAGGCTGGTACCTGGCGCTCTACTCCTGAGTTGCCACAGCACTGATTTGGCATCTCGTTCTCAGCCTCATTATCTTTATTTAATTAGCACACGGCCCTTCTGAGGGTTGTGCCGCTTCCCACACACTCCCTGCCACGCAGAGCTGCAGAGGCAGCTCTCGGAGGACAAGGAGATGCTGCTGGCCAGGGAGGGGGGCAAAGGCTCCCACATGCCTCCACAGGCTGGGGTGCACTGCATTCACACCCCAATTGCATTGCAGCCCCTGGGGTTCAGGCTTTCCCCCAGCCCCATCCCTTTTCCTTTTGGTTAGGAGGCACCCAAATTGTTCAGGAGATTTTGTGTCAAGGGGTTCCCCAAAAATGCTCCCGGGTGTGTGCTCCATGATGGATTTGTTGGGATTTGCACCCCTTATGTTGCTGGCTTCATATGAAGACAGAAAGGCTGCTGTGCTGGGGTGAGCAGTGAGCCCCCTCCTTGCATGTCCCTCTCCTCATGTGGGAGCCCCGGAGGAGGGCCACAGTGCCCCCAGAGCCTGCACCCCACTAGGGGAGGGGGACTGAGTCTGTGTGATGCAGTCCATGGATACCCAAACCATAGGAGCACCGGAGGTGACAGTGTCCAGCATGACACCACACCTTCTTGAGACCCATTTCTCAGCCTTTTTTATGTTCTTTTTCTCGTGGCACCAGGCATTGAACATTTGGGCACAATCAGTAGGTGACTGCAGGTCAGGCTGGGGCCAAAATCAGAATTTTTGCAAAAATAAATTTCCCTTGCAATCAGTGACTAATGAAAACATCACCCTGAATTAAAGAAAAAAAAATTGCCAAGCAAGCATTGCACTTGCCAACTGTTTGCAGCTTTGCATTGCAACATGGGCTTGCTGCATGAAACCCAGGAAGTGAAACTGCCTGGGATTAATTGCCCGGGCTTCCAGATCAAAGGCAGCAGCAGGGAAGGCAGGGAGAGCTGCCGGTTTACAGCCAGGCAGCTCCACAATGGGTTACTTGTAACACAGTCGAGGAAATCTGCCCCTGCCGGCCTGCCTGTGACCCGCTGTGGCTCAAGAGGCAGCTTTGCTTATTGAATTTTTTTTCCTTTTCTTAAAAAATAAAGGAAAAAAATTGTTTTCCTGCCTGTTCCTTGGATGCCACTTCAAACCCCCAAGGGCTCTTTCCCTTCTCTCCCTTCAGATTTACTCCATTCACTTTTGGACTGCACTAGTGTGAAATATTTTCACCCAAAGGGTGATTATTTTACTTTTTTTTAAATAACTGCCTTCTAAGAGAGACTTAAAAACAGAGTTACCGCCTCGGCTGTAGCCAGGCTGTTGCTTCCACAGCTCTGCTCCATCTGTAGCCACTTACGACAGCGAGAAGGGAGCGAGCTGTGCAGGTTCATAAAGCACAGATCGTCCCGAACAAACCTGACTGCTGCCTCTAAAGAAATTACAGGGTTGATGGGCAAAGGGATATGATCAGTTTAATTTATCTAGGCTCAGGCGAGGCATCCTGCTTCAGCCCTACAGGGAGAGAAATAGCTGGAAGGGTGCTGGAATATTGTAGTGTGACTGGGAAAGCAGTCGAAACATGAAACATGGTAGTTTGGGGCTGGTTTTTCACAATGTGTCACAGCTATCCCTGCCTTCCCCAAGGGAGGAGACCCCAAAGTTTTGGGGATGCATGCGTGGTTCATTGCTGCTTGCCTGCATCCCATGCAATAATGGAGGCTGCCTACGGGATGAGTCACTGCTCTCTGCTGCTGCCAGAAGGGTTTTATTTCGGTGTTTTTTTCAGCTCCCTTCCTTGAACTTTATTCACCAGGGTGGGGATTGTGTTTGGGAATAGCACCCTCCTCTTCCTCCAGCTCTATGCTGCAGCCTTTTGAGACAGGATCAGGCCCCTGGAGGGGCTGCCAGAAGCAGCCGGATGGCCGGGTTTGCCATGCTGGGTGTGCAATGCCCCATAGAGGGTGCAGGGGCAGCTTTACAGCAGGACTCTGTTACTGTCCTCCTCCCTCTCTCCCTCCCACACCCCACACAAATCCCCTTTGTGGCTGATCTCCGCTGTCAGGCCAGACTGCCTCTCCCTCCCATCAAACCAGCGGCTCTTCTTCAGACAGGGGAGCTCTGCTTCGGTTCCCTGACCTGTTATCCTGTGGCTGTCACTGACTGTCATGTTCTCCCCAGAGGTGACCGCAACACAGCGCCAGGAGATGTGATCTGTGTGCAGAGGTTCAGAGTTGTTATTTTATTTGAGGACACTTCAGCAGGAAAAGTGCTTATGCAAAGCTCTTGGTAGGGAGAAGGGAGCCTGGCTTCCCGGCTCCGGCTGGATGGAGTCACGTTCCCACTCCAGAGCTCCCAGGCTCGTTCCGCAGCGTGCTGGCCAAGACAGTGGTTGTTGTACAGGCAGTTTCTTGCAGAGAAGAGATGACACAGCGGCTTATCCACCAGGGACCTGGGATCAGCTTTCAGTTCGGTTACAGCCTTCAAATGTGGCGGCTGAGAGCTGTCACGCTGCCACCGAGGTCTTTATGCTCTGATTTATTAAGCAGAGTTGGAAACTTAAACACTGGAGTGCATCTGGGCCTCAGTCCCTCTGCTGCTCTTCCCCTTCTTAACAGGGCTGGTTCATGGCTCCTCCCACTCCTGCCCGGGTGGCATGAGGATGCAAAGAAAAGGCCTTCATCCCTCGTGCCTGCGCTGGGCACTACTTAGGGGTGGCAGGCAGTTGCCGAAGGACAGCTCTGCCTCTTCCTTCCTCCTGTGTCTGGGAGGCCACTGTCCCCTCCGTGCCCGTAACCCACTGGGCACTGGCTGGCGCTTCATGTGCAGGACACCAAGCGCGCTCATCCCTCCTGCATCCTTTGCAAGCACCTGGCTGTCCTTGGCTGCCATGCCATGCTTGGGCTGTCAGCTTCACACAAGCTCTGGTTGCTCCGGCCTCACTCTCCCCCCAACAAGCCTGTTCAAGGGGTTTTGTCCCTGATGGATCTGGGCTCCTCTCCATAACCAAAGCATGTTTGGCAGCTTTCTGAGCCCAGAGCATTCCTGTCCAAGAGGTTTCAGTCATCTCTCATTCCTCAACAATCTGGTTCCTTATGTGTGAATCTGCATCCACCCAGTTTGAACCGCCCGGGACTCCAGCCGGGGTGGGTCTGCCTGTGCTGAGGCTGCTCTGCGACCTCTGGGCCTCTTCTGTCCACGCAAAGACACGTTTTCTGGTGGCCTGGTTGTCCCAGGCTGGGGAGACAGAAGCCCTGGACCTGCTGGCTTCCCATTGCTCACCAAGGAGCAGATCTATGCACTCCTTTGTCTTCCAGCCTGCACGGTCGGGACGGGCAAAGCTTTCATTTCCAAAGGGAAGGCCCAGAGGCTGGGTGAACTCAGGTCAAGGAGCTGGAGTCAGTTGAGCCATGTAGTCAGTCCTGTTTTGACCAAAGAAGAGTCTCATTGCCGGAAGGCTTGCACCCTGGGAGCAGGAAGCAGCTCCTGACACCCATCCAGGCAGAGGGGCTGGAGAGCAGGCAGTTGTCTCTGCGAGGGGCTGCTCTGACGTCCCCCTGGCCAGCAGCACTGCACTGGAGCGGGGCTTCTCCCTTGGGGTTGCTGCTGCCTGGTGCCTGGACAAACCAGGGGCCCAGGACAGCACCTGGAGCTGTGTGCGGGTCCCCGTGGGGCCGGCCCAGCAGCGTGTGACTCACAGCACTCCACGCCCCGTGTGGGGCTGCAACCAGCCAGAAAACTTCCACAGAGGGTATCGGGAGATGCCTCATAGCAGGAAACTTCCACTTGCCACAGCCTGGTGAAGCACCAGGAAACCTCCTCCTGTTTTCAGGATGATGTGTGACAGGCGTGGGAGGTGGGAGGGTAACGTGCCCTCGGAGCTTCCCTAACATGGTGGAGCGAGGAGGATGTGCCCTCCTTTGGGGCCATCAGTGCTGATGCTGCCCCGGCTGTGGCAAACAGGCTGATGCTGAAGCAGAGCCGGCGCCAGTGGGTCTCTCACCTCATCCAGCTGCAAACACAGAGCACAGAATCCACTTCCTTGGGCAGCATTATGGTAAATTGGGCTATTTTGAGGTGTGGATCAGGTTCCCGAGGCCACTTGGCTCAAGTGCTGTTAATCCTTTCACATGCCCCTCATTACAAATAAACACCTTGCGGTGCCAATCAGGCCGTATCCCAGGACTTGTGGCTCCTTGAAGGATCCTGATCGGAAGTGGAGGAGGGAGGTGGCAGTGATGCTGAAGCAGCTCTTCAGCCAAGGACCTGCAGGAATGTTTTCATCTCGCTCAATGCTCCACTTGAGCTGACCTCGTGAGGTGCCGCCGCCCCGGGACTGAGAAGTGGCTGAAGAGCCTGAGGCGGAAGGTTTGGGGCTGAGTGGCTGATTTGGGGTGGTGGAGGCCTCTCGCAGGGGCTGCTGCAGACAGGGCTGAGGAATTCTTTCCTTCCCACCCTTATTTCCCAGAGGATGGACCTGGCACTGGGAAGGTTGCCAGGCCTGGAAGCCAGCATGGTCTTTCTCCATGGAAGAGAGCGTGGTAACACCCTTGGGAAGGGCAGTGAAGAAACAAAACTGACAAATGGACCTCCTGGATGGACCTGCCCTGCCCCTCTGTAGTGCTGGTGGTGACCAACTCTTCCTACCTCCAATTACCTCAGCCTGCTGCTGGAGCACAGCATTTCCTGGCAGAGCTGTGCCTGAGCCCTCTGGTGCTTCCAGCAGCCCACTCTTCCCACCCTCCCCAGTCAGAAGCACTGTGTCCCTGGGCATGGCTGATGGTGGTTGAAAGGCTTGTAGGAAGCCCGAGGTCTTCACTAATCAAAGATTTGGCAGGGCAGCAAGGAAGGGTCTGCCCAGCTATGGTAGGAGCAGTGAATGTTTTCTGGGTTTGCTTTATAACTCGAGTCTGTTATTCTCTCCTCCAGCGTGCGGCCCGGGAACCTTCAAGTCTAAGCAGGGGGAAGGTCCCTGCTCTCCCTGCCCTCCCAATAGCCGGACTACCTCTGGAGCAGCAATGGTCTGCACTTGTCGAAACGGCTTTTTCCGGGCAGACACAGACCCCGCAGACAGCGCCTGCACCAGTGAGTCCTGCTCTGGGCAAGGAGGGGAGGCAAGGGAAGCTGTGGAGGTGATGGGGGTCTGTGTCTGGGATGGGGGTATGTGCTGTGCCCATGCCAGGGGTGAGCTGGACATGAAGACACACCATCCCTGCCCCTCACATTTCCCTGCAGGTGTCCCCTCAGCCCCCCGCAATGTCATCTCCAACGTGAACGAGACGTCGCTGGTGCTGGAGTGGAGTGAGCCGCAGGACACGGGTGGGCGGGATGACCTGCTCTACAACGTCATCTGCAAGAAGTGCAGCGTGGAACGGCGCCTGTGCACCCGCTGCGATGACAACGTGGAGTTCGTGCCACGCCAGCTCGGCCTCACTGAGAGACGCATCTACATCAGCAACCTGATGGCCCACACCCAGTACACCTTCGAGATCCAGGCCGTGAACGGCATCTCCAACAAGAGTCCCTACCCTCCCCATTTTGCCTCTGTCAACATCACCACCAACCAGGCAGGTCAGTGGAGCCACCAGGGAGCAGGGGCTGTATCTCCTCCTCAGAGCGGAGTGGAGCAGAGATTTCTTTCTGACAGCCTGGGAGGCTGCAATCCTTTGTGGTGCCGCCTAACTGGCTCTCTGGGCCTGCATCTAATCCCCTGGGTAAACTGTCCTCTATGTTTAAAGCATGTCCCTAGAGGAGATGAGATCAGAATGCATGCAGGTGGAGAAGACTAGGGCTGGCAGATGCTCCAGAGAGCTCTGGATCTCCTAGACCTACCCCAGAGATGCTGTGCCTGCTGCGAAGGGAGGAGGAAGGAAATGAGATTTCTCTCCTGTGTGCCTAGGAAGCCCAAGCCTTCGCAGGCAGCCAAGTGCTCTGCCATTCCCTCCTTCCTCCCGCTCTGGCCCCACTCCAGCGTGCTGGTAATCTTCAGCCACTGCGCTCTGATCTGATTTCACGGGTCTTGCTGCTGGGGTGGAGCACAGAGCTTCTGGCGAGTGCAGGAGGGGAGGGAGCCCCAGTTTGGGCTGGCAGGGCCCTTCCCCAGACCAGTTTGCAGCTAGGCATGGGGTGAAGCATTACCTCAGTGCTATTTCTGAGGCTCCCCTTGGTATTGAGATCACACCTCCTTATGGAGACTTGAGGGAGGCCAGTCTCAAACTTTCCATGCCTTTCCACCAAGATTATACAAGCAGGTCGCAGGCAGAGCATCCCCTACACTGTGGGATGTGGAGGGGGAAACCTGGCACAGGTGGCTCATTCTTCCTCTGCCCTCCTTCCTAGCCCCATCTGCTGTGCCGACAATGCACCTGCACAGCAGCACCGGGAACAGCATGACGCTGTCATGGACTCCTCCAGAGAGACCCAATGGCATCATTCTCGACTATGAGATCAAGTACTCAGAGAAGGTAAAGCAGGAGCAGCCTTTTCCCTCCTCTGGCCCTTCTAGTTGGCCATCAGCACCATGGCAAAGGGGGTCCCTGCAGACATGGTGCCTGGGGGATGCGGGAGCCAGGAAATGGAGGGTGGCTTCACAGAGGTGACACCCACATGTCTCCCCTACAGCAAGGCCAGAGTGATGGCATCGCCAACACAGTCACCAGCCAGAAGAACTCGGTGCGGCTGGATGGGCTGAAGGCCAATGCTCGGTACATGGTGCAGGTCCGGGCGCGCACCGTGGCGGGATACGGCCGCTACAGCCTCCCCACGGAGTTTCAGACAACTGCTGAGGGCGGTAGGTACCAGCACTGGGCTGCCTCCATCGCCCAGCCCTCCCATGCGTGCTCCTTTTCCAGCCTGACTTTGATTCCTTCCTGTCCCTCCATCAGGTTCCACCAGCAAGACTTTCCAGGAGCTGCCTCTGATCGTGGGTTCGGCCACCGCAGGGCTGGTGTTCGTCATCGTGGTGGTGGTGATCGCTATCGTCTGCTTCAGGTACTGGCTTTTCTGGGAAGAGGGCTTCAAAGCTGGGTTTGGGGGTTGCTCATGTCTGCCACAGAGCTTTCCCCCTCACCTGTGGGCAGAGCTCTGGCAATTCCAGTCACAGTGAAGGACTGGACCAGCCACGCGTGGGTACCAGACCACCCACACGTGGGTCCTGTGGGAGGATTGTGCCTCTGCTTCCCCAGCACGAGCTGGGCTCTACCCAGGCTCCTGCCATGCGCTCAGCACAACTAGGCCATCTCCTCCCATCGCACCTTGGGTGGAGGGATGGCTCTGCACACAGACTGCCAGAGGGAAGGCTCTCTGGCAGAGGCTGTCTGTGCTGGGATTTGAAGTTGGCAGTGAATGTCTTTGCCCCATCAGGAAAGGGATGGTTACTGAACACCTCCTCTCGTCTCCTTTGGGCAGGAAGCAGCGCAACAACACCGACCCTGAGTACACAGAGAAGCTGCAGCAATATGGTGAGTGTGAGAGCCCAGCAAATGGGCTCTGCCTGCCCTCTCCCAATTCCTGTCCTGTGCAAAGGGGCAGCCTTTGCTAACATGGGGTGGGCTGACAGCCAGCCAGGTGGCTTTGCATCTGTCACCCTTGCTGCATCCCTCCTGGTGATGACTTCTGCCCTTGCAGTTACCCCTGGGATGAAGGTGTACATTGACCCCTTCACCTACGAGGACCCCAACGAAGCTGTCCGTGAATTCGCCAAAGAGATCGACATCTCTTGCGTGAAAATTGAGGAGGTCATTGGAGCAGGCAAGTCCTGGGGCTGGGCACAGCAGGTGCTGAGACTGCTGCCTCTCACCCTGTCCTGTGGCTCACCATGCTGCTCCCCTCCCTCCTGCCCACCACAGGGGAGTTCGGTGAGGTGTGCCGTGGGCGCCTGAAGCTGCCTGGCCGCCGCGAGATCTTCGTGGCCATTAAGACACTGAAGGTGGGCTACACGGAGCGGCAGCGGCGGGACTTCCTGAGCGAGGCCAGCATCATGGGCCAGTTCGACCACCCCAACATCATCCACCTGGAGGGTGTGGTGACCAAGAGCCGCCCCGTCATGATCATCACAGAATTCATGGAGAACTGCGCGCTTGACTCGTTCCTCCGGGTGAGCATCCATCCCCTCCTGCCCTTGGCTGGGGGCTGCAGTGCATGGAGGGGCAGCAGCTCTGAGCCGTTCTCTATCCTTCTACATTGTCATGCTAGTGTCCCAAGGGTTAAGCTCTTCACAGTCATCATGAGTGGAAGAACAGGGGTGGCTCTAGGGAGGAGGAAGGTGATGGTAGCACAATGGGATCCTTCCTCAATCTGTTCAGGTTGTTGCAAACCCCTCTGATCTCTCCTGTGGCAGTTGAATGATGGGCAGTTCACAGTCATCCAGCTGGTGGGAATGATGCGAGGCATCGCCGCTGGCATGAAGTACCTTTCGGAGATGAACTATGTGCATCGGGATCTGGCTGCCCGCAACATCCTGGTCAACAGCAACTTGGTCTGCAAAGTGTCTGACTTCGGGCTCTCTCGCTTTCTGGAGGACGACCCGGCTGACCCCACCTACACCAGCTCACTGGTATGGGGCACTCATGAGGGATCCACTGAACTGGGGATGGGGGGAGACACCTCAGATATGCACTAAATCATGGAGCTGTGTATCTGTGCAGGGGGGCAAGATCCCAATCAGATGGACGGCTCCTGAGGCCATTGCCTACCGCAAATTCACTTCAGCCAGCGACGTGTGGAGCTACGGCATCGTCATGTGGGAAGTGATGTCCTATGGGGAGCGACCTTACTGGGACATGTCCAACCAGGATGTAAGTGCTCTCTGGGGAGCAGGGAACTGGGAGCTGTGGGCTGCTGTGGGCTGTGAGCCCAGGTGGCTCACAACCTGCCTCTGCCTATCTCTCTGCAGGTGATCAATGCCGTGGAGCAGGATTACCGCCTGCCACCTCCCATGGACTGCCCCACTGCACTGCACCAGCTGATGCTGGACTGCTGGGTGCGGGACCGCAACCTAAGGCCCAAATTTGCACAGATCGTCAACACGCTGGACAAGCTCATTCGCAATGCTGCCAGCCTGAAGGTCATCGCCAGCGTCCAGTCTGGGTCAGTGACATCCTTGTTTCCAGCTAGCACTTACCCCAGTTCCAGGGAGCACTGGAGTGGTTGGGAATAGAGCTGTGGAGGGCAGGGATAAGAACTCTCCCCTGCTTCCAGTTACACCTCTCGATCCCCTGCTCCCTGTGACCTATGGCTCTCTTGCCCTTTAGCATCTCCCAACCGCTCCTGGACCGCACTGTCCCGGATTACACCACCTTCACCACCGTGGGAGACTGGCTGGATGCCATCAAAATGGGACGGTACAAGGAGAACTTTGTCAATGCTGGGTTTGCCTCCTTTGACCTGGTGGCACAGATGACTGCGGAGTAAGTCCCTGCTTGGAGGGGAGATGGGAGCAGACTGGGACTGGGGCTGCTGCACACTGCCTGTGTGACAGCCACCTCCTCCCACATGGGTGTGTGGTGGGCTGAATTAAGGACTGAGATTCAGCATCCAATCCCAAGGGAATTCAGGTTTAGAATTCAGCATCCAGTCCCCTCTGGTGTTAGAGGGAGCACTGGAGCTTGGCAGAGGGCTGTAATGATGGATGGGTCCCTTGCCCTAGCGGGGCAGGGCCATGTGTTGATGTTGCTGGTGGCTGGGGGCTGAGACTTCGCTCTTTGCTTGCAGGGACCTGCTGAGGATAGGGGTGACGCTAGCTGGGCACCAGAAGAAGATCCTGAGCAGCATTCAGGACATGAGGCTGCAGATGAACCAGACGCTCCCAGTGCAGGTTTGACCACAGGGGACTCTGCATTGGAACGGACCAAGGGAACCTGCCAACCAGGTTCAGTTTGCGGTGCAGCCCAGCTTCCTGTTTTCCCCTCCACATGGCGCTCCTCTGCCTCGGACGGTCGCCTGGGACGGGATGGGACGGGACGCCCTTCCCTGGATCGAAGGCGCTCATGCTGAGAGGGAGCCCAGCTTTTCGTCCCGTGTCCTGGAATGGCGAGGCAGCAACACATCTTCATATTGAAGATGGATTATGGGACAGAGATGGCACATCCCACTTCCCACCCTGTCTTGGTGCTCATCGGTTTGAAGAGTTGTTCTGCTTCTTGGATTTCTTTCCACCCTGTTTTCCCCCCAGTCCTCACTTCCCTCACCTCCCCGAGGCCACAGACTGTTGACCCGTCCGCTGATTCCGTCAGACACGTCCGAAGCCTTCCCTAACTCTGTTCCCCACATGGAAGCAGCTGGGGGAGGCTGAGCCAGCGACAGGGCTGGGGCCACCAGCCCCAGACAATCACTCCTCTCCTCCAGCCCTGGCAAGCCCTCCACCCAAGGGTCTGCACTGGAACGTGTCCGAAGGGAAGGCTTTGCTCCCTTTCTTGGCTTTGCACGCCAGAACCCGAACCCGATTTACTATGCAGGGAGTTAGGCAAAAAAAAAAAAGAAAAAAAAAAAGAGATATATTAAAAAAAATAAGAGGGAGCAGAAAGGGGAGGGAGGGGGACCAGGTGCCCGGCTCCTCATCTCTTACCCTCTTGGTTCTCCTGGCCGGCTCTGGACTGCAGAGCGAGGCCATCAGCACGTTTGCACAGGGACCCTCCGCCCCCGGACCGACGGCAGCCACGCTCCCCCCGAGGGGCCGGAGAGCGGGGCTGGGGCGGGGGCTGCGCCGGGGGCCGCAGCTCCCCCAGCTTCCTCTTTTATGCAGAAGGAGCAGGTGCCGCCGGCGCGGCTGCCCGCTCCTGACACACGCTGTGATTGCTGCCAAAAGACTCACTCACCTTTCCCTGAGGATTCACTGCAGCCCGGTTCCTCCGAGCCGAGGGAGAGACTCCCAGCGTGCCTGAGTGTGCGTGAGTGTGTGCATGCGTGCGTGGGTGTGTGCTGGCCGCAGGACTGTGGGAGGCAATGGGCAGAATAAAGGCAATAAGAATTTTACCCGAGTTTCCTTTGCTCGATCGCGCTCTCATTGGATGGGCCCGGCTGCCTGCAGCTTCGCTGCCTGCCAGGGTCATCCTTCTCCTCCTCCTGGCCGACCCCAAGCTGGCTGTGTGCCCCTTTCTGCTACCCCCTTCTCTTCCTGTCACATTTTCAGGTCGTCCCACAGGGACCAGGCAGTGATGCTGTACCAACCCTGTGGTGCTGGGAGACCCAGCACACTCCCCATGGGGCACATAGGGTGGAGGCTCTTGAGTCCCAGGTCAGAGCCAGTCAGGAAACTCTATTTAATGTGCTAGAGATACTCAGCATTTTTCCCCCATACCCTCCTCAAGTCAAGCTGGAACTGTGAGAACCAAACATGGAGTGTGAAAGCCAAGCAGGGAACAGCCATGCTCACTGCCCATCCAATGCCAGAGGGTCCCCACAGCTCTGGGGCTTCTCCATAGGGCACTCCTCCTCCCCTGCTCCCTCTGGGCAGTCTGGCCCCCAGCAGCCCCCAGAACCCCTGGATTACTGGCCTCACTCCTTCTCTAAAAAATGGCTCTTGAGCAGGGGGGAGCATACCAGGGTGAACAGACCAGCTGCAGGTGGCAAGGTAACCCCTTGGGAGAGCAGGTCTGGGGGGACCCATGCCCTCAGTCTGGGGGAGATTTGTCCACAGTAGCAAAGTGGGACCCCCGTTGTTCATCCTGAGTTTCTCAGGTCCCCCTTGGCTGCAGTACACCTAGCTAACTGGCTTTTGGGGTGCTTTGCTGACAGTTCAGAGAGGCAAGTAGTGTCACCCCAAAATGAGGGGGTGCCACCCCTATGCTTCCCAGTGCTTGACCCCAATCCCCTCCTCCCCAGGCTGACAGGGCAGGTGCTGTTTTTCCCCTTTCCTTTGAACAGACCTGCACTCGGGTTTCTCATTAACCCCATCCTCCTCCGCAGGGTAAACAAGTCCAGGAGGGCAGGTGGCAGCAGGTCCTGCAGCAGGAATGGTCTCCCCACATCCCACTGTCTGCTCTGAGAGGTATCTGGGATGTTGGCTGACAGGGACACCACAGCCACATTTTGCTGGAGTTTCTCATCCTGGCTTGCTCCCTACCCTGGCTGCTCACCAGCCCTGCCATGATGGGACCCCAAACAGCAGCGCTGGGCAGACCTCACCCCTCTCCCAGATCAGGAGGAGAAACCTGGCATTGAGAGGCTTTTAAGAGCAAGTGGCTAAAGAGATGTGGGAGCCTATTTGGGGCTTGCTAACCCCCCACAGCTCCTCATGCAGAAGCACAATGGGGCACAGGGGCTGCCCCTGCCTCCCTTGCCCCCCAGCCCCTGCTGCTGCAAAGTTTGGGGTCCCACCAGCCCTGGTGCATCTCAAACATCCCCATCTCAGCCCTCCACCCTGGCCTGGCTTTGCTTTGAGGAGGGGTTCTTCTCACTTTAAGCAACAAACCCCTTCTCACACCCTTCTCTATGCACCCCCTGCTCCCATGGGGCAGGACACACCATCCCTGCAGCCAGCCCCGGGTCTCGCCCCAGCCACAGGGGTGCACCCAGCAGCTCTCCACATCCTGTACCTGCCTCCTCCCTTTCCATACAGATCTGGGGGAAAGCTGTGTTCCATGGTGAAAGAAAAGCAACAGTGAAAAACAGCAGCCAGGGAAATCAATGCGAGCGTGCGTTTGTAAAAATATTTTTTAACGGAAAGACTTTTTTTCAATTAAATTATTTAAGGAATTTTATGGAGGTCTGTGGTGCCTGCGTGGTTCTTGGGGGCTCTGGGTGGCAGGGAGCCCTGTGCTGGGCAGGTGAGGGTGCGTTTGTGTGTGTAAAAGTGGGTCCATGGCAGTGAGCAGGAGGCACTTGACCCCACGTGGGTGCAAGCCCAATCCAGTTCCCCCCCAGAAGATGCTCCCTGCCTCCTCCTAGAACATCCAACGGGTGAGGACGTTTTGAGGGGCTGAGGGGACCAGATGATGCTCTCAGGGCCGCCAGTCCTCAGGTGCCACTGCAGGAACATCCTGGGGCCATGGGGGTGGGAGCAGCGTGGGGTGGCCCTTGGGGAGCATGGTGGCCAGGCTGGGCTGGGGGGAAGGCAAGCCCTGCCTGCACCCCTGCCTGTGCTCTGCCTGCGCCCTGTGCTTCCCCCCTCCCAGCCCGTGCAAAAGAGCCTTTTGTGCTGCTGGGTTTTTTCCCCCCTTTTAATTCCTAACCAGGAGATTAAGGGAAGACAAAGGCTACGATTGTTCCCGCTCTGCAGAGAGCTGGAAAGTTCGGGGAGGGGGGATCGTCCCTTTCCAGACAGACCCAGAGGAGGGGGACATGCGCCCCAGGTGGAGGGGCCGAGATGGGGGAACACGCTGGGAGCGGCGGTGGGGGGTCCCGGGGGCACAGCTGGGATGAAGGCACACGGCTGTTAAGGGGGAACCCTGCTGGGGTGGCCCGGGGGCTCAGGGCTCCAGCACGAGGGTGGGAGGCTCTCTGCAGTGGAGGAGGAGGAGGAAGGCTGAGGAGGATGGGTTGGCCGGCTCGCCGGCTGCTTGGCGTTTTCCCTGCTAACTCTTGGCTGACACCTCAACAACTTGGCAGGGAGAGGATCCCGCAGCCCCGTCAGCCGCCTGGGGCCGGCACAGCTGGAAGGGATCACGGCTCGGCATGGCTCAGCACAGCTTGGCACGGCGCATCTGTGACCCGTCAGGCCAGCACAAGGCACGGGGCAGCGAGGGCACGGGCTTTCTCCACGGCATCCACCATGCCTTGTCCCCACTGCCACCCTGTGCCCAAGGGAATGGCCAAGCACAGCCGTGCTGGGGGACACATCCTGAACCCACTCAGCCAAGGATGGGTCGGACGCCGGCCAGGCCGGTCATTGCCTCATGGCTGGAGCCAAGGACACACCATGGCCCGGGAAGGGGCTGTCCCCACAGCACAAGGGACAGGACCTAGCACATTTTCCCATGCTCACAAGAAGCCACGAAACACCCACGAACACCCCAGTTCTGCTCCTTCTGTTTCCCGTTAAGATTATTTATTGGTAATTTTCAAGACCACTTACAGACTCTGTTCACGTGCCAGGACCCTACACGGCTTTTTCCCAGGGCTTTTTTTCATTATAAAAAAAAAAGAATTGTTTTAATAATTTTCTTTCCGTTCCTTCCTTCCAGTCTCCTTTGGTTGCTAGCAGAGGACTTGCACATGGTGCAGCATCCGTCCTCATCTGCCACCACCACAGCCCATCCTCCCTGCCCACTGCTCCTGGGGCTGCAGCCTCACCCCCTCATTAGGGCTGAGCGTCCCCACAGGGGGGCCACGGTGGTCAAGACCCCCAGAAGCTGCCAGCCACTCTGGGATGTTCTGGAAAAGGGGATCTCAGGGCAGGGTGGCTGCTTTGGGGAGCAGGAGGCAGCTCTCTCATGGATGCCTGGGAGCTGACATCGTCTTTGGCAGCACAGCCAGCAAGCAAATGCACCCGCATCAATCACCCCACGCTTGTTTGCCGTGTTTGGGGAGCAGAATCTGACCCAACACTGGACCGGGAGGCAAAAAGCAGCTTTGGGTTATTAAACAAGACCAGGGCAATGCCTTGACCCAGTGCAGTCTGGGAAAGGCTGGATCTTCAGGGGAAATCAGATGGAAAGCAGTGGTGGCCTTGCTGGTAGGGCTGGGGCTGGTGCCAGGGGCTGCATTGCTCCCACCAAGTGCTGTCCTGGCTGGAAACCTTGGCTCCTTTGGGAATGAGAGGAGCAAAGGACTGCTGCATGGCTGGAAGCAAGAAGCAGAGATGCTCCTGTCCCTGCTAGCTTGCCTTACCCAGGTTTTGCTGGCCAACACCCCTGCCCAGTCCTGGAGCACCACAGATATGATGCCTGCGCCCCACATAGCAGCATCACCCATGCCACTGCCCACCCAGCCGTTCCTGCCACCTAAATCTGGCATCTTCAGATGAGATGTCCTTCACCCTGCCCCAGTCCACCAACAGCCATAGCCCAGCTGCTGCTGAGCCCCCTTTTTGCCCCTCTCCCGCTTTGATCTCCCTCGTAGCCGGGGCCAGTATCGCCGCCGGGGCCGGGGGCCGCCCCGGGTGTCAGACTGGTTCAGCCACACATTTCTGGCTAATGAGAAATTTCCTCTCCCCGGCGCTCGGCCAGGTTTTTTTTTAGCTCCGGTATCGCTACCCCACCTCTGCCTCCGCCACGGCAGGCTGAGTCACGGGGGGCCCCGGGCCACCTCCCGCATGCCGGCTTCACCCACCGGCACGGCGCTTGCCAGGCCCTAGCAGCAGCCCCTCCCCACGCGTGCCCCTGAAGATGGCATGACCAGGAGCCTGGCAAAACCAAAACTCCGACGACTCATCCTGTTGCAAGAGCCAAACGCTCCGGAGTGATGCCTTGAAGCCAGGCGCTGCTCTGAAGCCGGGGTGGACGGGCTGAGCCTGGGGAGGGGGTCGGTGCAGCAGCGGGTGGGGAGTTCGGCTGCCACACCCTGCTGTGCCCCACCGTCCCAGCTGCCCTGGTCCGTGCTCGGGGGAACCACAGCTCGGGGCAGCTGGGGAAGTTCAAAGGGAAGAGGAAAAGCAGCAGTCCCCGCTGTGTGTGAGGGTTTGGGCTTGTATCCCCACTGCCCGTGTCACAGCCTGAAGTCATTTCGTGCCGTTAACGGGTTTTCTCGCTCTGAACTCGCTAATGAGCCTGCGTGGGAAGCAGCGGGGACCGAGGGCCTCCAAACTGGGGCAGTGGAGGGAGCGAGTGGCTCCTAGCAGAGCATATTGGGGGGAGAGGCAACCATCATCCACCCTTAACTCCCCACATGGAGTCCTGCTTGCTCTTGGTGCTTCCCAGCCAGCCCCACAGACCCCCAGCACATCCCTGACACCTCAACAGCTCCCACACTGGTGGCTGAAAAGAAGGGTGTCTCATGTCACCATCTTACAAGGTGGCTCAGCTTCTGCCACCTCTCTGGTGTAGTTTCCCCCTGTTCTGCTGTCCTCATCGTTACCCAGGCAGGGAACCAGGACTGCGCCCCAGGAGGATGAAGCTGAAACCATGACCCATCCCCAGGGCAGTGAGTCAGGCTGTGCCAGGTGACTTCTGCTGGAAAGCACCTTCCAGCACCATCCCCATTCCTGTCCCTATCCGTGTTCCTGTCCCTGTGCCTGACCCCGTCCCACAATGTCACAGAAGGACCCCACAGGAGGCTCTGATACAGAGGGAGGTAAAAACTCCATGGAGGTGGTGGATGTTTCTGACCACAGCCCAGCCTTGCAGGAAGCGGAGAAGGAGGATGAGCCAAGCCTGGGGCAGGAACACTGGAGCAGGAATGCCGAGGTGTGTGAGCCAGCGTCACCATGACACCCTCAGCTCTGAGGCTCATGGGGTCAAGGACCCAGGTGACAGAGCCATGGCACAGCACATCTGGGGGGTGGTATGAGGCAGGAGCCGTTCCTGACAGTGTGATGGCAGCCGTGCTGTGGTCCCAGCCATTGTCCTGTTGTCCCTTGGGCCCAGGCGGCAGGCAGGGGACAGGGTGGGCTGGCACCAGGGGTGGGGGCTCCTGTTCACATGCTCCTGGCGAGTGGGCAGTGGGTGATGGACGAGGCATGTCCTGGCCTCCGCGCCGAGATAATCCTGTCCCTGCCGGCCCGCGGTCGGCATTTATCTCGCGCCAGGGCTGACGTCACCTTCCAAGACCCCAGCCAAGGAGGCCTCACTGCTCTTCCTGGCTTTTCCCAGGGACAAGGGGCTTTGGGCCCCTCGCCCCAGGCTGCGAGCAGGTGGATTTATGACCACAGCCATGCTCCGGCATCCAGGGGACAGGAGAGGCAACGAGACCTTTATAGCTTTAATACACCTTTCTGACAGTGAAGTTTAAATGGCCTCGTAAACCCCCTTGTCACCCACCCCCAGCAGAAGGCAGCAGTTTATTAGGGCTGTAATTCTTCTCCTGGCATTCCATCAGTGTCCTTTTAATCTGCACTTGGGGTTTTTTTATTTCTGCTTAATACTAGCAGCTGTAAATGCTGTTAGGGATCGTCTTGTGCAGGGACCCTCCAGGGGGAGACTAGGCACTGGGTCATGGATGCGATGCAGCAGGGGAAGCTGGAGGCTGGAACAGCCCAGTTCCAACTGAGGGGTCAAAGTGGTGGAGCCGAATTTTCCTGCTCCAAGCACATGCCTCCTCTGCAAAGCAGGCCCAGGCAGGATGCATCCATGATGCAAGGAAAGCCTTTCCAGGGAACCTTGGGATTTCAGCAGCAGAGCCGGCCGGGAGCTAATCCTTTGTGCCAGGCTTTCCATTTTCATCTCATTAACTCCCGCTCTCTGTGCCGCTGCCCTCTCGGTTTTTCTGGCGGGGAGATAAGTCTCCGTGCTTGGTGCGGTGAATCCTCCGCGCCTGCTCGCCCAACGCTCCCGGTTGCGCTGACGCTGGCAGGCAGCTTCCATCCAATTACAGCGGGGTGAAGCTCATTTTAATTGCATAGAGCAACTGGGATTACGCAGACTTTATCTCCTAATTCCCTCTTTATCTCTTAACTTCACACTCACTGCTTGCATTGAAGGCAGGACAGCTTGTGCCGGGGTTTGCAATTTCTGAAGTACCCTTTCCCCCTGCACCAACCCCTTGCCCAGATGGGGTTGGCCCCAAAATGCCCCTGAATGCTGATGTTGGGGAACACTCTGTGTCCCATGGAGCTGCAGCCTTCAGACATCCACACAGGATTTGGGGGGTCAAGCCCACCTGCCGGGGAATGGCACCCATTACACCAGCTGTTTGGGAGGAGAGCTCACCCTCAAGCTGGTATCACACGTCACCTGGAGGCAGACACTCTCTAGGAGTGGCTGGGATGGGCACAGCGTGAGTAAAGGGCTTTTCCTCTTTACAGCCCATGATAGTAGATGCCCAGCACCACTGCTGAGGCTGCTGCAGGGCTCAGGGTGGCCCTGTGAGGGAGGGACAGGGTGCTTGCCACCAAAAATGCACACTGAGGACAGCAAGCATCTCAGCCAGCTCCTTGGGGACTTTTGAGGACCCTTTATCTGCTTCGTGCACTTATCCAGGATGAAAGCTGCTGCAGGGCTCTGAGGGCTTGTTAGTGGAGTTGAAAGATGTTTTTTAATCTCTCCAGGCATGAATAGCACCCATGGGTCCCTGACTCCCCCTACAAAGGGCAGCCCCCACCATTCCTCTCTGCAGCAGGAGCAGGCAGAACCACGGCACTCTGCTCTTCCCACCTCTCTTTATTCACGCCCTGAGACATCCCTGGGTACCCCCAGCCACCCTGCCTTGGGCATCCAGCAACACCCTCTTGGTGTGCGGACATGTCCACCCCGACCCAGAGCAAGCTCTTAAGATAGCGAGATAGCCAGAGGCTGCCCCAGAGGGGGCACTTGGCAGGGCTGGCCCCGATAACAAGCCAGCAGCTGGTCCACTCTCCCTGCAACATTTCCCTGTTGGTTTGATGCCTCTTGGCTTCATGGAGCACCAGGTGCCAGGCTCACCCTGCTGCAGGTGGGTAAACTGAGGCAGCAGGGCAGGGGTCAGGTGCCTGGCTTAGCAAGCTCTGCATCAGCACAGCTGGGTGTTAATTAGATACCATTAGCACACGCTAATTAATGTAATTCCAATGACCCACAATTCTGGAGCGTGAGAGCTGCTCCTCACCCTGCGCCATCGCTGTGAACAGCTGTGCCCCTGCCATGACTGGTGGCAGCAGGAAGGGGACCAACCAGGCAGCCACCGATGCCAGTGCCAGTGTCACGCTACCAACACCCTCCCAGGGCTCCTTCCTGCAGGCTGGCACGCTCCTGGCCCCTACTCCCCAGGCACTGCCAACACAAGCCAGACGCAGCAGATCGAGCATTTCGGGTGCTGGCAGAGCCACACTAAACCTGTCAGTTCTGACTGCAGGGGTGCCCCAAATAACCATCTCCGTGGCATCCTGTTGGCTGTCCCTGCTCATGGATGGGGGGCCGAGCATACTGGGGCGGGGGGCAGATGCTTTGGCACGGGGGCTGTGGCAGCGAAAGGGTGACTCTTAATCCGGCAGCAGCTGCGGGGCCCAGGCTTGCTTGTTCAAGGGATATGGCAGCTCGGTCAACAATCCCTGGCCCGTTTCGGGGGGGATTAGCAGCCCCCCGGGGAGGAAAGGGGCCCACATGAATATTGGGCGGGTGGGAACACAGCCCAGTGGGAACAAAGCCAGACAGGGAGGTAGCAGGGAGCAGGCACCCGCCATCCCAAGGCGTCTCCAAGGTGGAGGACAGGCACTTGGGGACTGTCCCTGTCCCCATCCTACTTTCACACTACAAAGTGCTGACAGGAGGGAGCTCTGGTTATCATCCCACGCCACCCCAGCATGATAACCCCGTACCAGCGTCCAGCAACCCCCTTGACCCCCCGTCCATCCTCATGTCCCACCATCCCAAGCCCCAGAGGGAGGTGGCACGGGAAGTGCCTAAATGCTGGCACTTGGGAGCTCCTAGCAAACAAGGACTAGTTTATACTAGTCCTTGTTTGCCACAGGTTGGCCAGCTGGGGATAATCCAGGCTGGAGGAGGCCGTGGGGTATAAGGTCAGCCAGGAGGAGAACTGGGCTGTCTAGGGATCTCCAGGGGTGGTGGGAGTCTCCCACACACCCAGGGGCAGTCTCAGCCCACTAAAACACCTGTGGATTCAAACTGGGAGGCTCCAGCTCCTGCCCAAGCAGCAGGTAAGACCCATGAGAGAGGAGGAGGACAGTTTGCCTTGGTTACATCCAACCCTATGTTTCCCACGTGCTCAGCACCCCTCCATTCCTTCTGCATCCTGCTGTGCCCCATGCTTGATCCTGGTGTGGGACCCTTTGCCCAGTGTTTGGGGTTGTTGGTCTGCAAGGTCTCTGGGAGCGGCCCTGTGACCCTCAGTGTTTGCTGAGATGAGCCCCAGGATCCTGTCTGCCCTGGGCTTACCTCCCTGGGAAACAGAAGCCCTTTCCAGTCCCTTGGGGACTGAGACGGTCCCCAGGGTGAGTGCAGGTCCCTTGGGGCCACAAAGGCAGGTGAGACTGGGGCATGCACCCAGGGAGAGGTCTCCTGGGTGGTGGTACCAGGAGGGAATAAGGCCCCACCCATGGGGATGTGTGCTGGGTGCACATATGGGTGCATGTACACGTGTAGCTGGGTGCTCCCTGGAGGTCCCCTCACTCTGTTCCCCATGGGTGCTGAGCAGGGGCCGCTTTTCTGCTCCGTTAGCCACGGCCGTGCCGGCACACAATGACATGGTAATTGTGAGCGGAGGCCCGGCCACACGCACTGCCCAGCTCCCTGGCCAGCCCTCCCAAACCTGGGGTAGCTGCTGCCCAGGGGGTCGCACCATCTTGCCCCTCACTTGCCCATGGGACCCCCATGTCTGGCTCCATGCAGGACTTGCCCCAGTGGCAATGCGGGGGAGAAACCCCCCAGCAGGCTGCGGTCACCTCCTCGCCTGGGAGCTGGGAAACCTGTTCTTCCCCGTGGTGTTTACACGGGTAAGAGGGGTCCTCTGCCGCTGCACATCGCATTTTCTGCTTGGTCACTTCCATCTGTGTCCCCGCATAATGATTTTTTCTGCTACATTAATTTAACACACTGCGGCGAGTCGAGGCGCTGGGACCCCGGGCTGCTTAATTGTGTCAAAGGAAAGGCTCCTGCTCCTGCTTTCATTGGCAGCCAGGGCTGCTGCGGGGTGGGTGTCCCCGCGGGGGGGTGGGAAGGGGTCTCAGGGTGGTCGTAGGGGCTGGAAGGAGGCGGCAGCGGAAGGGTGCAGGGTTGACATGAGCCCCCCAATCCTGGGGCAGGCAGCAAGTCCTGACTCAGGCTGTGAGTTGGGGGCTCTGAGGTGAGGACAAGGGGTCCTGGGGACCCTAAACTTCCCTTCCAAAGAACCTGGCTCCATGGGGTATCTCACATCATCCCTTCAGATGCTGCAGCAGGATGACAACGGCACATCCTGGTGCCCAATTCTCTGCTTGGGCCGGCAGTCCCCGCCCGGGGCCGGCGGGAGCCAGAGGGTTAAGTGCTGTTTGTGTTGGCTGAATGAGGCGGGAGCCGAACAAGCCCCCACAAATGGAGGTGAAGGGCTGCCCAGACGGGATGTGACAACCCGATTTCAGGGCTGTCAGCCCCAGCATGGTGGGCATTGAGCGGGGACATTCCTCCCCGGCACTCCCTGCTCCCCTGGCTCCAGCACCGAGACACTGACAAAGGCAATGGGCAGCCCCTGCCCACCTCGCCTCACCATCTGGGGTGCCATGGGGCATCCATGGGGCACTGCGGAGCTCGAGGAGCCCCCGCTCAGAGGGGGATGCTGGGAACCCCCCTCACCCTCCCCGCTGGCGGCCCCGCCATAAGTGGCCTTTGGTATTTGCAAACATTGTGGCGAGGGGCTGGGAAGGTCTCAGCCCACCCCAGCAGGGGCCTTTGTGCTGTGCGGACCCCCGGGGACTCATTTCCATCCCGCCCGGGCGCTCGCCTCGTTCCTTTCAGTGCTGACAGGCCTTGCTCCCTGCTCCACCAGCGTGCCCGAGCCTGCAGCAGCAGGGCCAAGCGCACAGCTGTGCCCAGCCTGGCACTGTCCCCATCCCGGGGGTTCATGCCCCATCCCGGTGTGCTGAGCTGTTGTGTGTGCCACTACCCAATGCAGTAAGTTGCTGAGCTGCTCTGTCCTTGACCCAGTGAGGGTCTGTGCTCACCTGCACAGGGTGTCAACGATCAGAGGGGTGTGTGTGTGCGCGCTTCCCACGTGCACAGCTGCACCCACTGGTGCACACCTGCCCACTCACCTGTGGCCAGCTCCAGCTGTGTGTACCCACTCTGCCGTTTTCACACCCCCATGCGCACCCCCTACCCTCAGGGTTCCCCAAATCCCCCCACCCTAGCTGAGCAGGTTGCCTGGGGCTGGCAGGCAGCTCTGTCCAGCCCAGCACAGCCAGACCCCGTGGCACAGGGATACCATGAGCAGCTCTGGGCTCCCCACAGCTGCCAGCATCCTCCCTGCACACCCAGTGAAGGGGTCACCCCATTGACGCCACAGCCACATCCCTCACCAGACCCCAGGGACGCAGCCCAGCGCAGCTGGTTCTCCGGCAGTGCCCGTTTGCTGGAACTGATGTTTTATGGCCCTACTCAACACCTGCAGATCAATGCCAATCCGCATTTTATTTGGTTTTAGAGTCATAAAGGTGAATTGACCCAGCTGTGCCTCTGCAACTGCTCTCCCCTGCTGCCAGGTGCAGGGTGGAAGAGAAGGGAGAGACAGGGCACCCCGGGACACAGTGCCCATCCCTCACCGTACCGGGGAGTGCCCAGGGGAGAGGGGTTGCTCTTTTCTCGTGCTTTTTGTGACTGGAAAATCTCCTCGGGGGCCCCCGGCGGTGACCTCTTCCTGGGCGCAGCGCTAAGCCCTTTGTAATGGGATTTTGTGGCAGAACCGGCAAATTAGGGGCGAAGTGAATGTGTTAAGCTGCTGGTTTCTTTCTGGCGGTTCCCCCTCCCCAGCCCACGCCGGCCGGAGTTCGAACAAAGGCGACTAGCTCTGCTTTTATCTCGGGTTCTTAGAAGTCAGAGCTGTACGGGGCTGTGCTTCCCCCTCCGGAACAGGCAGGCTGGGACAGAGATGGGGACATGGACGAGCAGAGCTCGAGGCTCCGGCAAAGAAGCATGGGAGGATGCTGCAAGCGAGTTGTGCCAACACATTGACTATGGGGTTAAATTTAGGGAAGGGGAACAAAAGGACTCATCTCCAGGTCAGGGAGATATGGCACCGAGGGATCCCTGTGGCGTGGGATCCCTCAGCATCCACGACAGGGAACAGCAGTGGGAGGCAGCTGTGATTGGGAAATACACGGGTATGGCCTGACATGAAGACAGTCCCCGGGCCACGCTGGGGTTCGGCAGCGGTAGACCCGCCTCTGCTTCAGAGTTAATATTGTTACAGTGCAAAGGCTTCATTAACACTGACAAATACAAGCCATAAACACTCCTTAAAATCCCACATCACTGATGGGATTGGCAGCCGGTGTGTGCCATTTCACTTCTTGTCCCCCAACTATCTGGGGTCCCTTTGCCCCCCTTGGAGAGGGCAGGGAGTTCTGGCTGCCCCTCGAAAGAGAAGAACGGGCAACCCCCAGCCTTGGGCATCTCCCCCAGGCACAGCAATCCCCACCAGGAGGCTCCTTTCAAGGGTGCCCACCATCCCTTCCACTTAGGTTGAGGGCTGATCCCCTGGGACCTGCCCTGATGCCCTGGATGTCTCTCAGCACCCTCAGAGAGGAACAAAGTACCGTGGGGCTGGGTGGGAAGGATGTTGCTTTGACACCCCAAAAGCCCCCAAAGGCAGGCAGGGAGCAGGCAGGGGACAGTGTGCTGCCCCCAGGGCCCCTGTAAGGGCCTGATTTATTGCTGTCTCCTGAAGGATGCCATTAAGACAGCGTCCGGAGCTGGGAGCACAGCTGCCGGAGCAGATCAGCGCCTGATTAATGTTGGGCAACTTGTTATATTGTCAGATAATTATCCCCAAACTGTATGACTTTTCTGCTAAGTGGCAGCGCTTAATTGCGTTTTTAATTACACTGCCATCTCCACAATCCCTCCGCGGGATGCAGGGAGCCAGGCAGGAGCAGGGTAGGAGGCCTGGGACCCTTCGCAGAGGGCATGGCAGGGGCATCCCGCTCTCACAGAACCCTCCTGGTGTGGGGCACACAGCTGTGGCATGAGTGCTCCAGGCAGCGAGGTTTTGGAGTGATCCTTCTTGGTGCTCCCCAAGATGAGGGGCACATGGGGTGCAGAAAAAGGGGGAGTAAGGCAGGGTGCCCCCTTTGCCCTCCATGAGCTTTGAGGGCTCACCATCCCCTCTGCCCCCCCCGTCCCCCATCCAGCTGGGGGCAGCTCAGGGTCTGGCTTCCCCTCGCAGGCAGGGACGGGTCAGGGGTCAATACATTTAAAATTCCTCCTCGATCTCAAACTCCGGAGAGCGGCCGGCAGGCAGTGGCTGCACGGGGAGCGCCCGCCGGCACCCCGGGCAGGCAGAACACATGCGGGCAGGAGCCGGCTGTGCCTGTGTGTGTGAGCTCGTGTGTGTTCATGGGTGTGCATTTTCGGGAGGTGCATCTTCACAGGGACCACCTGCATGTGTGCATGGGCGTGGGTGTACAGCACGTGGATTTGGGGGTGTGCGTGCACGCGCATGAGTGCCCTTGTGTGCACACCCGCACATCTGCTGATGTGCACAGCTGGATGTGTTGGTGTGCGTGTATCGGCGTACATGTGCTGCCGTGTGCAAACACGGAGGTCTGTGCACACCTGTGAGCCTGTCTGTGCGTGTCTGAGTGCCTGGGGGAGGAGGAGGTGCCTGTGTCTGTCCATGGGACATCAGTGCCACGTGTAGTCGTGTGTGTGTGAGTGTCTGTGTGTGCAAAGGTGTGCCTGTGACTGCACGCCTGGGTGTGTGGACAGCCCTGTGCCCCCACCCAGCTGGCTCTGCCAACTGGGGTGCTGCAGTGGGTCCTGACTCTGTCCCCCACCCCAGCCGTGCCAGACCTCCCAGGGAGACTCCCCAGCTGACCCCGTGGGGGCAGCAGGGACAGGACCCTCGGGGCTTCAGGTGCAGAAGGCACCTGCAGGTCACAGCAACTCCTCTCCCTCACCCATCCCTCCCTGGAACAGTGATGCTCTCAGTGCTGCGAGGAGTGCAGCCTGGGACCCCCAGCACTGCTGGAGTGCCAGACCCCTCTGCTGTGTCCCCCAGGGCCAGGGGCCAGCTGAGGCTGTTCCTGATGGGGTACGAGGTGCTGCTCCTGGGCAACCCCCACACCACATCCCTCCTCACCAGCCGGACACTGGGCTGTGCCGGGAGGAAATCCAGGCGTTATCAGGCAGCCGGCTGCAGCTCTTGCCGTGGCCTCTGGCCCGAAATTTCCTGGCATGGCCATCGCAACAGCATTTAACCTGGGCTGTGCCTTCCTCACCAAGGTGCGGTCCAGCCAAGCTTCCCCTTGACAACTCAGGGGTGAGGGGATGTGGTGGATCAGGCCCCCCAGATCCCTGTCACACCAGTGGAGAGGAAGAAACATGGATTTTGATGGGAAAGGAGCCAGTCCTAAGCCTCGCCTTGGTGCTCCTCTGTGCCCCCCACTCGCACAGGGTACACGGACTGGGGCGAGAATCAGGCTTGCAGGACTAATAAGCCCCCTGAAAGGCATCCGGGCCCCCAGCAGCCCCTCTACAAGCCTGTCTTATCTTCATGGCAGCCGGATGGGGTCTCACCAGAGAGAGGCTGAAATTTCCAGGAAAAAATGTAAATAAAAGTCCCTGTCCCGCCTGTCCCCCTTATCTCAGGAATCCGGAGCGCGCCGGGTCCTTCTCCCAGCCATATTTCATCCCAGCCATTCCTGCTGGCTGCAAACCAAAGCAGCAATGATGGGGATGTGTAAGAGACTTAAAGATCACGATTGCCTTAAACATTGTCAAGGCCACAGAATGGGGGGAGGCTGTTTCTCAGGGCCCGTCAGAACCCCAGGACCATGGAAGCCACAAAACACACTGGGCTGGGGTCACTTTCCCACCCCACATGTCTGGAGGTTCATAGGATGGTCAGAGAGGTTTGGTACTTCAGACCTCAGCACATACTGGCCAGCCATGGGGGTTCCAGGATGGGAATGCTTTTGGGTCTCCATTGCCCACCTGGTATCCCCAAGCAGCAGGGTGGGGCCTCGGCTGCTTCCCCTCCCTGCTCCCAGATCAGCTGCTAATGATGTCTCCTGACCCTGCTCTTAAATTATTCAGCTTCTCATCAGGGCAATTAAATTAGCTCGTCATTGCAGGCCATGAATATTTCAGGGGGGCAGGGGCTGGGGAGTTGGGGGGGCCAGGGGTGGCAGGGCTGGGGCTGAGCCCCATTCCTTGGCCAGGAGGTGCAGCGAGTGTGTCCATTCTCAGACCACAGGGGCAGAGAGGGTGGGGAGTAGGGGCCGGGGGTCTCTGGGCAGAGAGCTTGAAGTCTGGTGCCCAGATGTCTGGGTCCCATGAGGGCAGTCTGTCCCGTTGCCCTGTCTGTCTGGGTTACTTTCCCCGCTGCTGACAGAGGCCAGGTGCCAGCAGCCAACCCCTGCCCCACTCCCAGAGCACCTCCTGCATCCCACATTCCCCCCTGCTTTTTCAGGAGGACACCTGGGGGTTGGTGGCACTGCAAGGGGCTGCCTCCACCCTAGAGATCCCAAATCCCCCCTGCCTTCCCCTTGCCGCAGGCTGTGCCAACTCCTGCCCGCTACCCTCCCCAGAGCCTGCGGGTTCTCCGTCAGGATTTCTCTTTCCTTTCTTCCTCGCACTGAACAATTAATAATTTATCCCATAATAAAAGAGGAAACAGTTAATGAGATGAAAACAAGCCAGAAACATCTGCTGGGGCTGCTTTCATCGCCTCCCTGGGCCGCCTGCGCAGGAAGCGGGGGTGGGAGGGGGACGGGGGCGCCGGGGGGGCCACGGCAGCAGGAGGCTGTCCCCGCACCCAGCCTTCCATGCCACGGCCCCCTCCTCCTCAGCGACCCCCAGGCCAGGCACTCTCTCCCCACTGCACCATTAAAACCTGGCTGAGAGCTGCCAGGCTCGGGTCATGAATAGCACTGGGGGTCCTGCAGTGGGGGTGTCACCCTAAAAAGGGCAGTGAAGCCTGTTGGTCTGATGCTGCCCAGTGTCCCCAGAGATGTGCCTGGCTGCTGAAGGGGGACGGGGTTGTCCCCTCCATTCCCTCTGTCCCCAGGCCCCATGCCCAGCTGTTGTTCATTACTGGTGATCTGATCTCCAGTGCGTGGGGCTGCCCCCAGGACCTGATACTATCGGAGTAGCAACACAACCCTCCTGGGGTGCCAGGGGGGACACGTGGGGATGGGGCAGGGCACCCTGCCAGCAAAGGGGACGGCAGGACTGACCCCATAACTCAGTGCTTTGCTGAGATTTATGGAGTCCAAGGAGGAAGCTTATTTTGGGGCCGCTTATTTCGGAACTGTGGCTTCATGGCATGTGAGGAGAGGTGTGAGGGGACATGGCTGGGATGCAGTGGGGATGCAGGGTGCTGGGGAAAGGGAGGGCAGGGAAAGAGGGCACTGAGAGCGGGCAGGGGGCGGGCAGGGGACAGGCAGGGAAAGGGAAGGGGAAGGTAGCAATGCCCGGAGGCTTCTAATGGGTGGCCAAGACCCAGACTGGAAGAAAGAGCCAGCCCTGACCAGCCCCACCATCAGCTTGGTCATGGGAGGTGACTGTGAGTACCCCATAGAGGCACCCTGGGCTGCAGGGATGGGGCTGGGTCGGGGATTTGGGCAGGGGCAGTGGAGCTTGGGCAGGATGCTGCCGCCCGCCTCTGTTTCCAATTTAGCTGATCCTTGCCCCGATCCCTGCAGCTCCCTAATCTGTTTATCTTCCAAAGCCGTTAAGTTAATTCCGAGCCCAGCAAAATCCCACGGCTTTCATCCCAGCCCACCCTCCAGTTCGGTGGGTCTGGCAGGGGCATGGCAGGCAGCTGCCAGATGCTGCCAGTGTCCAGCACGGAGTCCCTTCCATCATGAAGGAGCAGGAACTCGTTCCTGCAGGCTCCTGCAGCCCCCAGGTCCCTCCTGGGGCCGGGTGCTGCTAAAGGCCATCATGGGGACAGGCAGCTGTGATGACAGCTGGGGAGATGGCCTGTCCCTCTGCCAGCCCGGACAGGCACCCGGCCCCACTCTGAGAGGTGGTGCGGAAAAACTGACATCAGCATCGGCCCGGAGGAATTCAGCCTCCCTGGCCCATCCCAGCTGGGGACAGGGACAGAGACAGGGGCCTCTGCCATGCACCACAGCAGACTTGAGCAAGGTGAAGCAGGAGAGGGGGTGGTATAAGCCCCCTTCTTTGCTGTACCCCTTCCCGGGGGCCAGGAGCAGCCAGAGTGTCTGTGAGTATCCCCAGGGTACAGTCACTGACTCTGCTTCCTGTAAGCACAGCCCCCTTCAAGCTCTGAGTTGCAGAGAACAGCCAGCTCATGACACTGGTGACACCCCCTGTGCCAGTCAGGGACAGTGATTTGAGCTGAATTCCTCAGAAGACCTTTTTTTCACTCAGGACCTCAGTGAGGAGAAAGAAAGTTCTAATCTCTTCCCAGGTGCCTTGGGGCTTCTGGTATAGTCGTGGCCTGGTCACTCCTTGGTCACTTCTGTCCCCCACCCCACAGGATGTGCCTGGTGGTGATGAGGAAGTTGCAGAGAGATGGTGACACCCCCCAGTTGCCTCCATGCTGGAGACCCCGACATCCTGCTCCCCTCCCCCAGTCACGCTCCATCATCTCCTCATTCCCAGCCCCGGTAATTGGTGGCCTGGTGACAGACGGGCTCATTAACAGCTTAATTTCGGCTTCATCTCTTCCTGCCCGACCCCCAGCCCAGGTGGGGACTGGCCCAGCAGGGTGCAGGGATGAGCACCCGGAGGCCGCATTGCTGCATCCCATGGGGCACCTGCGGAGCTGGTGGGAGAGCACAGGAGCGCACAACACGGGCTGGCAGCACTGCCCTGGGCAGCCAACTTGGCCTTGGCTCCCCAACGTCGGGGTGCATGGGGGGACCCCCGTTCCTCGGCATGGGGACAGTGCCACCCTGCTCCTTGCCCCACTGGAATAGGCAAGGATGCCACCATGGCAGGTGCCGGCAGGTGCCGGCCGTTGCCCACCTTCCTGGCCTCACCCTGCCCTTGTTTGCTTCCGTAACGGTGGCAGCCTTTCGGCTCCTTTGTGCGGGCAGATAACAGGAATTGCCGCTGCCTCTGAAGTACCGGCCACCAGCCCCACACCTGAAACTGGACAGCAGGATATGGGCATATGAACAAGGGATCCAGGCCAGGGCACGGGCGGGAGTGCAGGCAGACTTGCAAGCAGTAGGTATGGGCATGGGGTGCAGGCAGGTTTTTCACCCCCACTGCTCTTCTGCTTTGCCTTCGGGTCCATATTGCAGCCCAGGAGCCCATCTCCAGCACCCCATCACCAGGGCAGTGCCCAAAACCCTGTCCCTGTCCACCTCCCAGGAAAAGCAGCTGGTGGCAGCCCACGATGGCTGATGTGGGGCCCCCAAAGGCCGCCCCACCGGATGGAGGCCTGGCTGCCTTTCAAAGGCACTTGTGTTGTATAATTTATCAGCAGGAGATAACAGACAAGCGGCTAACGAAGGAGGGGGCTGTACCCCTGCTCTGGGGAGCCTGGCACCATAGGCACTGGTGCTGCCAGAATTCATCACACCTCCCTGGCCAAGATGTCGGTCCCATTTTGGTTTGGGGGTGCCCCAAGGCAGAGGCAGAGATGGTCCCACTCTGTGCCCTGCTTTGGAGCTGCTGCCTGGCTTGCACAGGGACCCCGAGGGCTACTGCATGACCAGAGGAAGGGGAGCCTGGGTCCAGTATTCAAGGGGTTCTTCACCCCAGGGACACATGGACTTCCCAGCATGGGGGAAAGGCAGCAAGCATGAAGGGGCACAGGGTAGAGAAGGGCTGGTCCCACGGGCACAGAGGCAGCACCTGGCTCCGGATCTGAGGAGAGTTTGTTTAATCCCAGATAAGGAGGCGACGCCAGGCACCTGGCTGGCAAACCAGCACTCCCTGGGCAATGACAGTGAAGGCAGTGCCGACCCCCCAGCCCCCACCAGCACCTGCGTCAGGACCGTCTGTTCAGCCCCGGCTGCACAGGGCCGGCGTTAGCTGGGTACATGAGTCCCTCTGGCCACCCACACTCCTGTGGCACAGCGTGGCATGGCATGGCACATGGCACAGGGTCAGTGAAGCAGCCGGCACACGGCACAGCCAGGGCAGATGGGCATGGAGCGCAGGAAAAAGCAGGGCGTCCCATCCTCTGCCAACCTGGGCCAGATTTACACCAGGGCCAGCAACCCCCCCGGCCAATGCTGCCCCAAGGGTTGCAGGGGCACGGGGCCAAGGATGGGGGCTTAGGGACAAGGACGGCTCTAGGCACTGTGGTGCTGCTACACAGCCAGTGCCCAGGAGGTTCAGGGCTGTGCCAGTCTCCTGCTGCCACCCTGATCCTGTGGCATCTGCGAGGCATCTGGAAATCTGCCCCCCCTTCCCCATCTGGCCCTGCAGGTGGCTGTGTGCCCATGACCCTGCCCAGGGTCGGGGCTCAGGTGTGCCCTGTCCCGCAAGGGCAGGGAGGCAGATGGCAGTGCCGGCTGGCAGGGTTGCTGAGGAGCCGCACCCCTAGGGGCTGCCTCGCCGGCTGGTGAGCATAGTCCCAGCTGCCTGCTGGCCTGTACCGAGTGTGCCAGGTCTCAGCAGGGGCAGACAGGGACAGCCAGGTGGGATCAACCCTTTGTGTCACCCTGCAGTGGCCCTGAGAGCATCCAAGCAGGGGGCGCAGCTGTGCCACAGCCCTCCAGCCTGAATCACATCAGGATCTCAACGGGTACCCCTGAAAACAGAGGGGCTGGCACATGGACCCCTCCCCGAAAAACAGCCCTGGCCCCCACACCACTCTGCCCCGGCCTGCTGGTGTCCGCCAGGCAGGTCACGTCCCTCCAGGACGGCACCCTGAGGATTCTGGAAAGGGCAACTTGTCGTACCGGTGAGCCTCGCTGTGGTAGGACTCCCTCCGTTCCCCCACCCTGGGGCTGTCCTGCCATGTTCGGTGTGTTGCTGCCACCGCCTGGCAACCTGCACAGCCCCGCGTGTCCCCGAGCCCCTCACGCAGGGGTGTCCAGGTCCCCAACAGCCCAGTCCTGCACCCCAAACAAGCGGGCAGGGGCACGCGGGATGCAGGATGCCAGGAGGGCACAGGAACTCTGGGGAGGGGTCCACACCTCGCACCTTGCGCCAGAGGTGTGCCTGTCTATGGCCACCACATTCCGGCAGGGAAGAGGTTTCTGCCCCTCCCCGAGGAAGGGTGGACGAAGTGGGGAGGGGGCTGCGGGGCTTGGGAGCATTACCCGCCCAGGCGATGATTAGAAGGAGCCGAGGTTCCGTCCCAGCGCATTAAGACTGTCCCCGCTATGTGCCACCACCGCGGGGTGACCCTGCCGTGAACCGCCCACGCCCCCCCGACAGGCCACCAGACCCCTCGTACCAGCACCCCCCTTCACGCCAGTGTCCCCGCTGCGTGTCACCACACTGCCCGTTCCGCTGCCTGCGCCTCAGGCATGCGTGAGGATGCGCTGGCACCGTGTCACGGAGGGGACATGCCACGGAGAGGTCACACCTGTGTGGGTCTGGGGACCACAGGCATCTCGTGACAGGCCTTCCAGTGCGGATGCTGGAGCACCTCGGCTCTGGGTGCCATCCCGGACCACGACCTGGAAATGTCTGGCTCCCAGGGACAGCATGGCCCACGAAGCCACCTCGCTGCAGGCATAAGGGCGAGCCATATCCCATAGATGGGGATCCATATCCCATAGATGGGGATCCATATCCCATAGATGTCCCCGCTCACGACCTCGTGGTCCCTAGGGAGATGGTGGCATGTGACGCACACACAGCGCCGTGCCACCCGCTGTCCCCAGTCCCCATCACACCGGGACACCTGCCGGCTCCACCAACCTTCTCTGTGCCACATCTGGGCGGGCACACGCTGCCCAAACGACGTGCAGGGTCCCCACTGCCAAGCCTCTCCTGAGGCAGGGAAGAATTTGTTCAGGCAGGCTGGTGGTGGCATTCGGGGAACGAGGACAACAGGGCTGAACTCTTGAACCCGCACCGGCAGCTTCCGACCAGATGCCAGGCGTGGAGCACCCCGTGGCGCCCAACGTGTGAGCAGCCCCCGGCCGTGCCAGACCTCCCTGCTCCCCTCACGGTTCATCGGCAGGACACGGGGGGCAGTGTCACACGTCCCTCCCCGCCATGGCTGGCGCGCGAGGAGGAAGAAGCCGGTGGGGGCTGCAGCCCCGAGGCCCATCGCTGGCTGAGTCCGCGCAGCTCATCACACCGATGTCCAGCTGCGATCGGGGGGCGCGGGTGAAGCCCCTCTGTCCCACGCGGCGAGGGTGGCACGCGGGACATGCTGGAAACCCCCGGGACATGCCATAGCCCCGGGGACACCCCGGGCCCCTCCCGGCACATCCCGGGCCCCTCCCGGGACACGCCGTGCCCGCCGCGCGGGGGCGCTGCCGTGCTCGCTCCGTACCGGGGGGAGGGGGCGGGGCCG
>VWPU01005698.1:0-91087 GCA_013398955.1 Callaeas wilsoni | reverse complement strand
CCTGTCCAAACCGAGACAATGTTCCAGCCGTCTCCATCCTGTTGTGGCTCTGAGCACTCTCCTCTCTGACCAGGCACAGTTCCAGCCCTTTGAAGTGACTCCCTTTGTGCCCAAGTGGCCTGGCGCAGCCTCATTTTGCAAGTCCTGGGCAAGGAAGTCCTTGCCTTGCCCTGGAGACCAAATTGGACTGAAAGCATGGTTAACTGCAAACATAGGCAACTTTATTTCAGCAACTAAGTCAACGTTAGCATTTGCATACATGCAGAGGAACAATGTAGGCAGGACAGAGCAGGCCTTTGGCACTGAGGCAGCCTTTGGATCAGCAGGCATTGCCTCAGCAGGAAACGGTTGCGGTCCCATGCAGCCTGCACTGGATCCTGTCCATTCTCCTGCTCAAACTGTAATTCCCTGTAGGTTCTTCAGGAGCTCCTGGATCTGAGTGAAGAATTCCATCAGCTTCTTGAGTGGAAATGGGCAGTTCTTAATCTCTTCCACTGGTGTTGGTATCAGACTTGGCTTCTGAGTGGGCGTTGGTCTTGGCCATGGCTTCTGAGTGGGGGTTGGTTTTGGCCATGGCTTATGAGTGGGCAGTGTTGTTGGNTGAGTGGGGAGTGCTGTTGGCCATGGCTTATGAGTGGGGAGTGCTGTTGGCCATGGCTTATGAGTGGGGAATGTTGTAGGCCATGGCTTATATGTGGGAGGTGGTCTCGGCCACAGCTTCTGAGTGGGAGGTGGTTTTGGCCATGGCTTTTGAGTGGGAGGTGGTTTCGGCCATGGCTTATGAGTGGGGAGTGCTGTTGGCCATGGCTTATGAGTGGGGAGTGCTGTTGGCCATGGCTTATGAGTGGGGAATGTTGTAGGCCATGGCTTATATGTGGGAGGTGGTCTCGGCCACAGCTTCTGAGTGGGAGGTGGTTTTGGCCATGGCTTCTCAGTGGGAGGTGGTTTCGGCCATGGCTTCTCAGTGGGAGGTGGTCTCGACCACGGCTTCTGAGTGGGCCATGGGGCATTTGTATGATGAGTCCAGGGTTGTGAGGCGGTTGTATAATGACTCCACGCCCGAGAAGCCTCTACTTGTGGAAGCAGTTCCATCTGGACCAGAATCCAGTCATAGAAGTGCTGAACAGAGGTATATATTCCGGGCCGTTTTGCTCTGGCACAGCCTCTTCCCCAGCTGGTCACTCCGACAACCCAGAAGAAGTCAGCGCTCTTGTCTTTGCACATGAGAGGACCACCACTGTCACCCTGCAGAGGAGCAGACAGGATTAAGGCGGTCTTGGGTGGCCCGTCAGCACTGGGGCTGCCTCCTTCTCTCTCTCAGCCCCTGCCAGAGCTGTGTTTCCAGCAGAACAAAGCTCTATTTGGGTGCTGGAACCTCCAGAAGCTTGGCTGGGAGTGGGTTGGGAGCCTGTGAAATCAGGTTCTCTCTCAGCTCTGCACAGTGATCCTGGATGTGCAGAGGACAGACGTTTCAGCATTGGCATCTGGACCTCTGGGCTGCCACAAGCACTAGCAGGGCTTTCTGGGCAGAGTGCCAGGCCTCTGGGGCAAGGGAGGCACCGGGCAAGGCCTTGCAGATAAGGAATGCGTGGGAAGTCCCAGCAACGATGGGGAGCTGGGGCAGAGAGTGAGTGGCCAGGGAAAGCAGGGGCCAGGCTGTGTTGGGGCGGTGCTGCCCGTGCTGCTGGGGGCTGAGTGACTCGTCACACGCTCCTACCTGGCAGGTGTCGATGCCACCCTCCGGGTAGCCAGCACACAAGTTGTGGGTGTGGATATCCCCTGCATACCACTCGCTGCTGTTGCAGACCTGGACATTGATAAGGTGGACCTTGGCCTCTTTCAGGACATCGCTTGATTTTTGAGCTGTGAGCACAAAAAGGAATGAGGACCCAGCAGCTCACTGCCACTTTCCCTGTCTGAGGGTGATCCCTTTCTCTAGGGCTTGGCTTTGCCTCTGCAGAGGCGCTGGAGCTCTCTGTCACTGCTGTCTGCCTTTAGGGAGTGGACAGCCTGACTCTGGCTTTGGCCTCTGCTGTCAGCAAGCCCAACCCATCTTCCCAGTGTGTCGAGCTTGCCCTCCATTTTTGGAAACTCACATCTTGCAGCGGTGGCACCCCAGCCAGCGACATAGCAGGTTTCCAGCTCTGCCACATTCAGCGTAGCATTCGGCACACAGGCCAGCTGGATGTAGGGGCTGCACTGGACAGGCTCGTTCAGTTCCAGCAGTGCAATGTCGTTGCTCTGGTTGGCAGAACCATATTCCTTGTGAACCAGCAGCCGCTTAATCAGGCGCACCTCGGCCCCAGGGCCTGGCTCAGTCAGCTGGGTGGCCCCGATCAGCAGGCGCATGGCGCTAATGTTCCTGAAGGCATGTGGAGAGAGGGGTGAGAGGGAGCAGAACCTGGGGCTGTGGCAGCCCAGCAGTGACCAGCCTTCTGCTTCTCAAGGCAGAGAGGAAAGCAGCACTATGGAGGCGGTGACTGCCCTAGCGTGCCCTAGGCTCTGGGAACGTCATCTGGAGGCTTCTAGGAAGTAGTGGCATGTGCCCAGCCTTCTCCTGAGCAAGCTCTCAGCTGGGCTCTGCATTGCCCAGGCACTGGGCACACTGCAAGGAAACGAGATGGGAGCAGCATACAGTACTGCTGACAGGGCACCTGCTGATGTTGTGGGGCTGTCCCTGTTCCCTGCTCCTCCTTACCTGGAGTCGGCAAAGCAGTGGGCTGCAGTGAGGACCCACTGTGTGCTGATGAGGGACCCTCCGCACAGATGCCCCGTGCCTGCTACCGAGGGATCCTGGATGCTGACAAGCCAGGGCCAGGCCCCTGTCTCGGCACTTGTGCCACCCACGACGCGTGTCATGCCTCGCTCATCATCAGAAGTCAAGGGCCGGAGCCCACAGCTCCCTCTGCAAGTAGAAAGTCATTTCCATCCTGCTCCATGGCTTGCTGCTGCTCCAGCAGAAGCTCCCCACAAGGTGTGCAGGGACGGCAGGCCAGGGAAGGCCACGGGGTTTGCGCCTGTCCACAAGGAGCTGGGGCTTTCCCTTGGGGTTGGGAAGCTGTGGTCTGGCCACAGAGGACAAGCGGGCCCTCACCAGGAAACCCCCGAAGCGTAGCCCAAGCTCTCTCCCAGGGCCACTTACTCGCAGGTGTTCCACATGCCCTGCACAGGCCTGCCTGTGGCCAGCAGGACGAGGAGGCAGAGCAGCAGCATCGCTGCCCGTGGCTCGTGTCAGCTGCGGGAGAGAGGCCTCCGTGCACCAGCACAGTCACGGCCGCAGTGCCCGCAGCACCCGCGGTGCCCTCGGTCCCGGGGCTGATGTCACAGAGCGGCCGCTTCTGCGTTCCGGGCACTGCGGCCTCTGGCACAGGGAGCAACACGGAACCACAGAGGGGTTTGGGTAAGAAGGGACTTTAATGATCATCCAGTTCCAACCCCTGCCACAGGCAGGGGCACCTCACACGAGACTAGGTTGCTTAAAGCCCCATCCAACCGGGCCTTGATCATTTCCAGGGACAGGGGCAGCCACAGCTTCTATAGGCAACCTGTGCCCATGCCTCACCACCTTCACAATCAAGAATTTCTTCCTCATATCTATTCTAAACCTGCTCTCTTTCAGTTTAAAACCATTCCCTCTTGTTCCACCACTACTTGCCCTTATAAAAAAATCCCTCTCCAGCTTTGTTGTAGGCACCTCTGCTTGTGGGATGAGGGTGTGCAGGCCCTGGAGCACAGGGAAGCACAGATGGATTTGTCAGCAAGATGGACAATTTTGCTTTCATTCTTTAAAATATGAAAATCTGACAGACTTTTCCTATAATGTAGTACCTAAGTTAGTTTGGTCATGACTGTGTGGTATTTGGGCCTATCTAAAATGGAAAATCCCTGCTCTCCAGAACGACCTCTCAGCCACAGGCAGTGCTCTCTCGGAAGGACTATAAAGTGCTAAGTACCACCTACAAAGAACAAGGCATAGAGAAAACTCTGATCAAAGCACATGGTATTAAGAAGCATTGAGAGGTATCTAATAAAACCTAGCTTTGCTTTCCATGTCAGCCCATCTATTCTGAAAACCTCCTGAACATCCTTAACCAAACAAACAAAAAAGAAGATATGTAATCAAAATGGCATCTAAATATTAACCTGCTGACTGATACAGATGTATACAATTAATATGTGTATATACACATATTATTCTAGTCCCACAGTGCTTTCTACCCCTTTTTCTATTTTCAGACAGAGCAAGGAAAAGACACACAAGAAGAAAAAATTAGAAACTTGAAAAAGAGTCAAAATCTGTATTTGCAAACAAAATTACATTTTTGGACACCTTGGTGTTTGAGCAGTTTCTTGTCAATCTTATTAAAAGTGCCCAGTTTTCAGAGAGCACCTCTCCTCCCAGAGTGATGGTTACCTGATGTGTCAGTGCCAGCTGAGCCTCTGCCATAATTTCTTATTTTGGGAAATGTAGGCCCCGTGTGTTTACACTTTTTCAGACTGTCAATCCCTTTTAAGGAGTTAGCAAAAGGTTTGCATTTGCATTGGTTTTACTTCTCTGAGTCATTTTCCCATTCTTATGATCACCCTTTTTCTCAGTGAGAGGTTGAATTTCTGGTGTAGTAATATCGATCCACATAAAAATGAAGCCTCAATACATTTTAAAAGGGAGAGTCATTTAATCATTGATGAAGGTACAATATTCTGAGGAAGTCTTAAAACCACCAGAGGTCACACATGGGTTTCTTCCTTCCCCTTTTCCTCTTCCAGCTTTTTTTTTAAATTATTATTATTTGTTTATTTGTTTTCTGAAGCCCGTACAGCTGGATTTTTGATACAACAAGGTAGCTAAACATCATGGATGGAAGATACTGAAAAATAACTGCATTCAATGTTCAAACAGACCTAGTGATTCTAAACACATATTTTACTGTGAAAATTTATGGTGTGCCCAGAATATGAAATGATGTTGGTTTGCACGATGTGGCAAATTTATAATGCATCATTTTAGCGACAAACAGGAGAAATTAAAAGTATGTGGTTTCTTGGTTGCTTTTTTTTTTCTTTAAGATGGATACAGCAGTCAACACATTTGGAGAAATCTCATACAATGCTAATTGAGTAATGTCAGGTAGAACCACAACTTCTGCTGGCATAAGGGTCATCTAGAAAGTTCTTTTCTTTGTGAAGATGCTGAACAGCTGAATATGTCATATGTCTCATGCTGATTTGAAATTTACTAGAGAAATACAGACTCTGGATAAACTGCATTGTTCCTGTCTTCTAATTTCATAGCAGCATTCTCTGTGTGTGGGTGTAAACACTGGTATCTAGGATAGATGTTAAGTACATATTACTATTTGTTAATTCATACAGGTTTGTGGTATTATGTCTTGCAATTAGTTGAGACATGTTTCAACTCTAAATCAATTCCCAAACAAAAAAAACCTCCAAAATTGAGGGTACTTAAAAACTAGTTGGAAGTGGTTGATCAGACTCTTCAATTAATTAGGAAAAAATCAAAGAGGTGATGGAGTGTGTGTTGCAGAATCACAAGTGACTGCACCAAGTAAGCTCAAATCAACAAAAAGCTAATTAAGTAAGCATATTAATTACCTACAATGTATTCTTGAAAGATAAAAGGAGCACAAAGCATCTACAACTTCCAGAACAGAGGGAACTGAAACAGTGGAAGAAGACACTGGAATACTTCAGGACCTGGTCCGGGCCCTGGCCATGACACACAGACAGACACACGGACACAAAGGGTGTCCAAGTTGAAGATGTTCAACTCCACTGTCGGCTCTGGCTTCTGTGGAGACTTGGGGTGCTCCCTAATACTGGGCAGGGATAAATAATGGAGCCATTCATCAACACAAACCAGTTACCTCTAGTCTCCAGGTGTGGTCAAGTTCCCTAGAAGCTAAGAACCCACACTTACCAAAAATCCATGCCTGCCAGCTCGCTCATTTTCCAAGCTGCAAAAAACCAAACAATAATAAGGTCCAGGACAACCATCAGTCCAAGTTTTTCAATTCAAGTCAAAGGACTGATTTGACTTTTGATTTTTAAAGGAACAACTACCATGGCTTTTAAGCAATAATCTGCAGAAGAGATGAATAGCACACTTAGGATCTACATGATTTATTTGGCAAAGCCTATTAGTTCTTTCTGGAGGAAATTAATAATAATTCTCATCTGTTTGTCAGTGGGAATTTAATGTAGGCTAAAAATCCATTGAGAATTTTCTTCAGATAGGGGTCTGTTCTAAAACAAAAAAGATGAGTTTGAGAAAAATGCTTAATAAAGTCTTCTTTAAATGAAAACTACTCAAGACTTGACTGTTAATCAAAAGAACATTACTTACCTTACTCTGCATCGCTGAAACCACAATCTGGCAGCAAATTTTAAAAAGGAACCCTTTTCTCTTTCTTTAGAGTAATAATTTATAACAGCTGAATTATTGCCTATAAATACTCTTTTCTTTCTGCTAATGTATTATGCTACTGGGATCGTTCAGAGCAAATATTTTGTTACTAAGAGAATAAGCTCCTAAATTGAGGCTTCTGGAAAAAAAAAATTAAAACACATTCAAAGTAGCAGCTATTCAAAGAATATCACTGTGCCATCTTAACAGACTAAACTTTATTTTCACTACTATTAAAAAATAGTGAAATTTCTCACTAAATTTATGTTTTAAACATAGAAAGCTGCTGCTTGCACTGGAGAACATTTATGCATTTACCAAAATTCAAAATTCCCATTCAATTCAAATATAAAAATTCAAATGGGATGCGTTAGCAGAGGGAGTCTGCTGTTGAAAGTGGAGAGTTAGATAAGCAAAATACATTCCTAAAATTATGTGAAGTATCAAATTATAGAACATAGAAGATAATGGTTTAATATACATCATGATACACATGGAGTTTTTCTACATGTGCTATGCACCTTGCTTTAAAACAACAAAAAAAAACCTACCAAAAAATCTTCTGAAAAACTGATAACAGCAAGATTTGAATTTTGTTGGGTTTTTTGAAAATGCCCTGATAGATACTTAAAATGAGACGATTTGGAACACTGGTATGTGATAGTGTAGCTATATACAGCTCTTTATGCCTTTTACCATCAGAGAGGTTACATGTTACCATGTTGTGTCACAAATAGGCATTACCTGATCGCTAACACGATAGGAGTCGGGCTCCACCAGTTCCCTGACTCACACAAAACCTCAGGTATCACAGTTCCCCTATGTTTTTACACCTGGAGAGGCCAGAGGGAGGGGAGTTTGTGAGCACAGGACTGCACGGTACTGTGGGATTTGGCTCTGGCTCTGGGAGAGATCCACATGCGATGCTCACAGCCAGCCGAGCTGGAAAGATACAGGCTTCTCACATTAACACCCCAGGAGCTGCAGCAAACAGAGTTACCGTATTAGCTGGCTCAAATTGTGTCATACTCTTATTTTTAGCACGCTATTATGCCTCTGGGATATATTTTATTTATCAGGGAATTCGACCTAAACAGATGTTGTAGCTGTTTACTAAAAGGGGGCTTTACGCAACTTGCTGTGAGGTACCCAAAAGACTGTATGTTTTGGGGAAGGGGCAGAGTGAATGTGTGAGGCAAATATAGTAGTCCTGAGCCACTTCTGGGAAATTGTAGTCAATTTTTCAAACAAACAGACACCTAAAATAGATCAAAAAAGGTTTCTTTTAATTTTTACAAAGAAAAATAGAGGTTCTTCCAACATTTCTCTAATTTGAAGCAATATTATGAAATGGAACAAGTAAGAATTTGCTGGAGAACTTGGTAAAATATATCAACAGCAGTACGGGATTGCCCAAAGGAGTGACAGCGACTCTAATGAAGCCCTAGTGAGCTTCTGGTTGGCATCATGTAAGTGTTCCCTTCCAGGGGAGCTGTGAGTCCTAACAAAGAACACAAGAACTGTAATTTGCATGGGTTAAGTTGTTCAGTGTCAGCACAAAAAGCTGAGTTCTGCTTCCCCAAGCATCATTTTGGAAAGCTGCCCTGGTTTCTTGGCTACAGGACAGGGTCTCTAAGAGAGCTTGGGGAACAGATGAGAGCATCATCTTGGTGATGACACCAGGTTCAGTTAGGGACAGCTAACTGGGAGAAGCTAAAATAAAAAAAAAAAAGGGGGGGAAAAAGACATTTTATCACTTACTTCATCAGGCAGTGTTGACAAGAAGTGGCAAAACTACACAGGGAAGGCACCAGAAAATAAAACAATTTTGTGACATCTTGGGTATGGGCTGTGCAGCAGACAAAGGACAGAAACAGGGAAGGACTGCAGTCACAATGCTAAAGAACAGAGGGAGCACAGAACTGCAAAAGCTTTTGTCAATAGAATTTCATACCCAATTATTCTCACAGGACTCTCAAATTTTATTTCCTGCATTTCTTCTGGCAGAAGGCCAGTTCTCACATGACCTCCATAATTTTTTTAATCCTATCAATGAAATTGTCTTTCCTTCAAGAAAGCCCATTTTCTTCCCTTTCAAGACAGCTGATTTCCCTTAGAAGTTGGAATCATTTCATAAGAAAACTGACCGTGAATAGTAAGTTTTCTCTTACAGAGATGAACCAGCACTGGCATGCCAACATCTGCAAGTCTTTGATTTTGTGACTATTATACTAGATGTAGCCCACCCACACAGGATGCCACTCAGAAGCTTCTTTCCTTTTTCTTACCTGGGTGACAAATGGTTGTGCCAGGTGGCAGTTTTGAACACAGGCAAAGAGCAGATGAGATGCACCAGCACGGGATCCTTAGGAGATTCACAGCCTCTTCCGTGGGCTGCAGCTGCTGGGTATGGGCTGTCCCTTGGAGCACGGATCACAATCAGTTCCTAATCTCACACTTGCTTCTGGCTGGGGCTAGCAACACAAAGTTCATTTGAACCTACCAGGCAGCCTAAGAATTCACAGGTTATTTTGTTACTTGACAAATCCAGGTGTTCCTATCAGCTCAGCAGGGCTCTTTTCTGCATAATAATTCCAAAAGCCTTTGATTTACCTGCCCTCCCTGCCCCTATGGTCAGATGGGTAGGTGGCAGGGAGCAAAGCCTGATTCAGCAGCAGCTATTGCTCCCTTTCTTGTCACTCTATAGGTCACTGGCTGGCAGAAATCTCTGTGGAAATGCATCTAAAAATATTTTGAAAACTTGGCCTCCACTGATGAGAAAATTAAGTGGTGAGTCATGCTCGCATCAGCTCCAGACTTGATTACTGCAATTTGATGGACTGAGAAGCTGGTGTTCCACCGAGACTGCAATTTGCTTAGGGGAGCAGCCCAGAAGCCTCATTGGCATTCCTTGCTTCCAACACATCTCTCTTGTCCTTTTAATCGCTAATAAATTTAATTTCACTTCTCACTGAAGATCTCCCTCTCCACCTTACTGGCGAGAGGAACAACCCAGAGGCTGCTTTCATGACCTCTGCTGCAGCTCTGGATGCCAGCACAAAGCAGACCTGCCTGGAGCAATGGCTCCAACCTGCATATTCCAGCATTGCTTTCTCTAGTCCTTTACAGCTTGTCCATGCAACTCCAGAAGATTCCTTACCGTCCCGCAGGGTGCTCCCTGTTGAATGAGAATTTTACAGGAACAGGACACATCAGCTTGGAGGAATTTAAGTCAAAATGCCTCCTTGTAGAGGCTGCAGCCTAATGATCACAAGCCATAATGTAGTTGAAACAAGAAAATGGCCAAGAGGAGACCACGTCCCTCTCCTGACAGGATGTTGTAAGTTTTGGTCTGGGGGACTGGGGCTACCCCATGGAAATAGGGACAAAAAGAGATTCAGTTTCTAAGATGCTGGAAAGGGCAGGCCATCAAATCTAAAATAAAATACTCTTCATTTACTCTCATCATGTGCTACATTATCCCCGAGCTTTGTTAGAACGATGGCACGGCTCTTCAAACAGCTTCCCTGGGGAGACTGCTCTGCAGCTTAACAACCTTGCACTGGAGATGTGCAAGTGTAACCAAGGGCAGAATTTAGTCTCTTGTCTATTTAACGTGTTTGCGAGGGACTGCCTGTGTTCCTGGCACTTTATAATAATAGTAATATAAATGCATTTGGATTATAACCAAATGGAGAAACTATGATTTAGCCCTTTACTATATTGTAATTCCCAAATGCATCAACATCTATTTAAGTGCAAAACAGTCTACAGTTTACAAATACAAAGCTGCAATTGTCTGCTGTAAGGGTTCTGTATGAGATTATGATTCAATACAAAACACAATTCAGTGTCTGAAATTTCATTTTTAATGGCAGAATAACATCAAAAAAAGTAGCTCTTTCTCCATATGCAGTCTTGCAAAAAAAAATGTATCCCAGGGACTTGGCCCTTTCTAGTCATTTCTACATATATAACTGCTCATCTCTTATGCACGTATGCACTTGCACATAAATCAATGTGCTTGCAGACAGACCATATTTCATCTTGCCTTCTAACCTCCCGCTGTCAAGATATTTCCACAGAAAAATGTACACAAATAAAACTAACAGCTCCTTTTTCCCTGACTGCCAGAGTAATGTAGGGTACTACTTCTGTAAAACCAAGCTCCTTCTGCTCTGTGAACAAGCACAACTGCGCAGCTTCTGCTGAGATTGCCTTTCTACCACATAACCTGTTCACACTAACTAAAGGATCAACAAGAAAAAACACAACCAAATCTTTCATTTTAACTACATTAAACATTGTTTATCTTGATAAGTTACTGGAGTCATCAAAAGCTTTTCAATTTAGTGCACAAAAAGGGAAATAAAATGTTTGAGTAACTCGACACAAAGTGCTAACATTGCCCCTGACCTCTGAAGTGCTGTTTTATTGTTTGGGTGGGTTTTTTTCCTCCGCTATCATTAGATGGGATTATAGTGATGCAGAAATAGGAAGTGTTGATGATCAAAAAAAATCTTCACCTTGTAGCATGGGCAAAGTTCTCATTTACCATCAGTTTTGCCTGATTATGTTTAATATCAGTTAAATTTAAAGCCAAGAAGTTGAAAAGATTCAGAATTATTCTAACTCTTTACTGAAAAACTGTTTAGGTTCAATGAATTAATTTTCAATTGATAACAATTAGCAGTATTCTGAGGACTTTCTTTTCCCAAATTCACTAAGTATTTCTATACAGTTAATGGACTTTTTTTAAAAAACCAAGCAAACAGTTTAAAAGCTCACCCTCAAAAGAATAAAACAGATAACAGAGGTAAAAATTTCACCTAGAGGATAAATAATTTTATCTCGTTTTCTTTTTAACAAAATTGAATTCAAAACCATTCTGTTTATTAAAGACATATTAACAAGTCATAAAACAAACATCTTGACAGTCTAAACGTAACAGAATTGATGTGCACAATTAAGTTTCATTAAGTATGGATTTAAAATATGTATTTCAGTTTAGCTTGATATTCCCTTTAGACCGACACCTCCAACACTCATACATGATACTTAAGTTGCCCCAAAGCGATCAACAAGGACTTTGTAAAGACTCTAACAAAACTACATCGTAAAACAGTTTGAAATATTCTTAAATGTGGAAAAAACCCCTCCAAAACAAAGGATGTGTTCAATGGAATATAAGCAAGTTGTTGGAAGTACTGAAAGGCAGAGATTCAGTACACAGAGGTAGCTCAGTAAGGGTACTTGCAGTGTTCTGACTATTTAGCATTGACACAACCACAGTCAGCTACTGTCTGCTTGAACTCTTCCTACATATTTTGAGAAAGGGAACACTCCTTTTGGGCCTGTTGTCTTGCCATTCAAAACCAACAAAAAGAGTCATTGATTTCAGTGGGATTGGGATTAAGTCATTATATACTCTTGAAATTCAGGTTTATGGAAGCAGAACAAAAAGAAATTGTCCTGAGTTTGGAAGCCGTCCTCTGCTGCAAGCAGGGTTTTTAAGCCCAGAGGAATTTTTTCTCATATGGAACCAGTTACCACTTAGAATTCTTAAGGAAGTGGAACCTTGAATTTGGCCCAAGAACTCTCCAGTTCCTTGCAGGCCTTTTGGTGGATCTGCCTGTGCTAACTGGGGATGCACTGATCAAACTGTGAGCTCAGTGCCCACTGCCCAGTGGGGAAGAGAGCAGAGCCCTGGGGACATGGGCAGTGGACAGTGTCCCTCAGCCCTCTCACCTCCTCAGCAGGGAGAGCTTGATCCCCCTCCAGGGAAGGAAAGAATTCAGCATGGGCCGCCTCCCGTACCTTTGTCACATGGTCCTTTTATTGGTGTGCCAGTTCTGAACAGGGTGATGCTGTCAGCTCCCTGTAGTCTCTCATGCAGATGGCAACAGGCAGTGGCCATCAGGTAAAGCACTGAGGATTGGTACCAGATTACTTTTTTCCTGTTGTTCCCAGAACTGGAAGTAACAGCCTAGGTAAACCAAGCATATTTTTTTTTCATAAGGCAAAAGCATATGAATTTCACATGCCTATTGTCACACAGGAGATCTTCAGCTTGTGTAAAGGCTTATAGCCTCATCAGAGCTCTGATAATTTACATTTGCTGAAGACTTGCTCCGAGGTGTTTGCACTCAGCTGCACCTTTAGCTGCAATATTAACCATGACACACACAGAAGTTCTGTATTTATATCGATCCCACATTGACCTATTTCTTTCCTTACTTAATATTTTAATGCACAATTTCCAGCACAGTTTTTGCAGATGGGCACACCCCCCCAGTCTGGACTAGAGCACGTTTCTGAAATCTTCATCTCCCAGACAAGATCCAGTGCTGGCTGCATGTTTAAATAGAGGTCTGCATTCCTTTCTCTTCAATACCGAGAAATAGTATTTTGTATTCTTTTTTTTACATAAGTTTATTAGAAAGAGCAATACTATTTTTTAAAAAGTTGTGATTGATTGTCCAATGAGCTAAGATAGCGCTTCTGTTACCATAACGATACTTTTAATTAGAAAAAAATCCCCCTAAATTGTCAACTTTCTTGTCCTCGTAAGCTACTATTCATTGCCAATGCAGCAGCAGAGAAAACATAGCTTGACTTACTACAATGAAGCCTCTGTTTCAATATTAGCATCCTAAATTCTCCATGCAGCTCTCCGTTTGCACGGGGGGAAGGAAAAGAAAAAAAGGAAAACCAAAAATTTGTGTTCTTCAGGAGTAAATTATAAAAAGATCTCCTAGCTGCAAACACAAATGCTTCACTCATAACCCAAGCACCAGACCATTTCTTTGAAGAAGCTTATGAGGCATTTAAGATATACAATGGCACAATATCATACAATGGAATTGAAAGAATTTTCTTGAGAAACCATTAACTTTGAAGGAATGTCTAGACAACTGTGTCAACAAATGCAAATAATTCATGCTTTTCAGCTTCTATCCATTGGATGGCCCCATGCTGAGTATACACAAACTCAGAAGAAAAAGGCATGTCACAGTCATATGACTAGGGAGTGTAACAGAGTCACACAGAAATTCAAGTCAATCTCAGAAAAAACCTTCAGAAAGCTCTTCCCCAGAGTAAGCCAGCAGTGGGATAGGCTTCTGGTCATTTTGGCTAGTTTAAAACAGAGACTTGCAGCTGGTGCACCCTGGCTTCAAAGCAGGGGCAATGGAAGAACCAGCTGTCAGTCATGACCATTCACTCGGTTAGAAAAATAAACTAAAGGACTCCAAAATACTGTACAACCTCTTGCAGCAACCAACAAAGTGGCTTCTGAAAACAATGCTTTTGCCAAAAATGCATCTGTAAGGCACTTAACAGGTATCTTTTAATATATATATAGATATATATAAAAAAATAAAATATGCACTGAAGCAACATTCACAAAACCCAGTCGTGTCAATTGTCCGTGTGTACAGTATAGTACATATATACATTCACTGTGACACAGGCCATCTCCACAATTATACCTTCACGGGTGCTTTGGGCTGCCTGGTTAACTTCAGTGCCTGTGAACAGGAAACAAAACAGTCACTTTTTATACCCTTAAAAGACATGCAACAGCACAAGGTAAGATTCTCATTTATAAGGGGCAACGAACGCTGTGTGTATTTGTGAGAGGCTGAGAGAGGAGCCAGCATGCAGCTGACAGGCTGTGGGTTCTGAGACAATGTTTTTGTCTCTGATAGCCCATCATGACCTCCACTTACACAGAGAGCCTTAACAGAGGAACCACAAGGACTATGGCTACAGTGCCAGTGAGGGAAGCAGAGATGGGTCTCAGATGCCTTTCAGAAAGCAACCATTTATTTGGACCCCACTCAAACCACTCGTGACACAGACGGAAGAGCTTCTGACCCACTTCAGGAAAGACAGCGAAGAAAATTTGTGCCAACACCTTTGTGTCCCCTGGCTTCCTTCCACATGGCTCAAACCCTGCTCAGAGGATAATCACTGCTGCAGTGGTGGATGTCAAGCACCTCTGATGTTTATACCTTCCTTTCTGAGAAAAGGTAAGAATAAGCCAAAGTCCATCAGTCCAGAGGTGATCTTATGCCAGGGGACACCTGACATCTTTGTAGCTCTACTGTTGCTGAGGAAGAAAGAAACCCCATGACTTTTTTGATGGCAGGGTCCAGTTCTGTGTTCCTCACAGGGCTGGCCAATTTTGGTAGCTGAGCTGTTTATCCGGTGTGTGACAGAAGTTCAACCCAGTGCTCATGCTTCCAGTTTGGCAGGAAGCAGCCTCTAATGAAGGAGAGAAACATTATAGGCTTAGAAGGCGTTAGGTTTTCGGCTGCTCCTGTACACCAGTGTGGTCGCTGGGAAGGATGCTGGCTCTGGATGTGCTCTGCAGCAAAAAAGGCTCCGTGCCTTCTTATGTGGGGCAAATTGGCCCAGGTGAGAGGGAAATTAGAGCAATGAGCAAATTCCTGAAATTTGGAACCTCCATTTTTCTGATGTCTTTTGGGTGAAGAGCCCTGACAGATTGGCATTTGTCTGACTTCTTGTTTCCAGCAGGTTGGCTAAACAAGCAATTTTCAGTCTGAGAGATGCCTGATGGGGCTTCTTATTGTAGATATTAACCTTTAATATTGTACATTTAAAGTTTGTAAGCACTGCTTGAAAATCACTCCAGCATAAATGTAAACCCTTAAAAAAACCCCAAACCTTTAAAAATAAATGGGCTATATTCTCCTCAGAAACACCATCATTTAACTATTGTTAAATCCAGCCCTTTGAGATTAGTCATTTGGATATTATTCAGCAAGAGACTTTGGAGAGAGAGACATCATTCCACACTTTGTTTGGGGAAACAATTTTTTAACTTTGTAGTTTGGCAGATTCTGCTGCCATATTTACAAAGTAGAAATACCTTAGCGTAGATGAACCTCTAAATATTTAAATTCAATTTCATACAACCCGATCACATGTACTATCATAATTAAGTAAGAATGTCACTACAGTTGAGTACTGTGACTGGATAACCGTCTCCCCCTGCAAGAGAGATGCCAAAATGAAGCCAAGGTGTTTGTAGAAAATAAACATCAAGGGTGATGATGACATGTTTATTTTCAAAGCGGGAGACCATTATCCAGTCACAACATTCACTTCTATTATACTTATTGCAACTGTACCAGACCCAACCTCATTGATTTTTTTCAAAGAGTAATTAAAATAACATTTGTGAATAATACAGAAGACCAACTGAAGAAACTGCTGCAACAGAACAACAATCCCCCAAAGTGGTTCTACAGCGGCATTACAGTCTGATTAGCACAGGAGGTTTATTTGATGCTTAATGAATAAGAAACTAGTGCTGGTGAGCTGTAAATCTCTCCAGTACTGGTTGACTGTTCTGATGCTCTGTTTAAAGGCTGTTTTAACTTGCAGCAGCTGACAGCAGCCCCTAAAGGCCATTACTGCCCTGAGAATCAGAGAGGTCTGGATGAGCTCTAGCCCCAGTCCTGAGATGCTGAAGAGAAGTCAGCATTGCAGGGATCATTCTGTCACCAGCAGCATTAACTTTAGGCTGTCTTTCCGCAGGAATAGCATGGAATTTTCTTTATACCACCCCTAAAGTCTCCTGATAATTTCTGAGTAAAAGAAAAACCATGACTTTCAGACTGATGGATAATTGCCTCTGGATTCTCAGATTTTAATTTTCAGATACTCAGACCAGAGTATATTAACAAGGTCTGATTTCTGAACACAGTTCCTGAGAACTGAGAGTTTTCCTGCTTTTTACAGTTCAGGTAACACATGAAAATCATTGATTTGGGGAATTTTAGCATTCAAGATAGCAAGGTTACTTTAGTGGAGTGAAGCTGTAAAATGACAGCCACTGGCTTTTGCTGAAAATTGGAAATACGAGTGTTATTGATAAAATTTCTCCACTGATAAGTGGACAATGCAGGGTGCTGATGGAGCTGGGATTCCCACTGTAGGTCTCAACTATCACCGAAAGTGGCTGCCAAAGATTGCTTCAGTTGCCACAGCTTCTTGATCTTTATTATCTCAGAACATTAAAAGACAGCATTAAAGTCGATTTCATGGACTAGCTTTTTGCAGGGTGGTTATTCTGAGAACCTGGCTAAAACCATTGCAGTTATTTCATACAGATCACAGAATGGCTGTCAAATGTCAATACCTTCAATATGTATTGAAATAAGCACAATTTCAATCAGTGATGTTGATTCCAAACCCTCTAGGTTATAGTCTATAATCCTACAAGTTATCCCATGCCTTAATTTTGGCATGAATGTGATGCCCCAGACTGCTGTAGGCTTCTTTTTATTGTAAAGGGTGACCCAAGTAGGGCAGGGCAGGGGGAAAAAGTTTTCATCCTGCGTCAATCCAGTTCAGAAAGTGTCCTTATTTTACCTCATTTCCCCAGCTCCCATGCCAGCCAACACATCTTTGTCACTTCTCCATAAAAGAGATCCAAAGCTGTGATTATTAGCCAGCTAATGGATGGAGACATTCTTATGGGGCATATTCTGAATTCATAATTTGAATGAACTTGTAATTTGAATTAACTGTAGAGATCTAACTTCCAGCTTTGAACTTTTTCAGAGTCTTTTCAGCCCTCTTTTCAAGGGGGATAAAGTTCTGCACTTTTAATTTGATACTGCTGTGACTATCACTGTTATAGAAGAAGCAAGGAAACAAAACAATCCCTACCACAGAAGGAACCCCAGGAGTTTAGGACATGTGTTTAGGTATTTTTCCCCTCACAGTACACTTGCCATTATAAATCACATCCAGCAATTCTTACCTTTTGCCTAGAAACCATCCAGGATTTTATCGTTGGTACCAACAGACTGCCAAGAAGGATCTGAGCAGGATGATAGATGAGCAAAGGGACGGAAATTAAGGACAGGTGTTCATAACCTGCAAATACTATCTTCAGCATGGGAATCCCTGCAGGCAGGAAAACAGGAGACAGACTCTCACCTCAGACTTTGAGCTCCAGATAAAAGCAAAGCATTTTATGTCGCACTGACATTTCATAAAAAAAAAAAAAAAAATCCCAAAAATCCCAAAATGAAGACTCAAATGTTTTATATACTAAAAAATCCAACCCAAATGAGCAAGAATATGAAAACAAAAATACATGGCAGAGAAAGTTCTGTGGCAGAAAGGGAAGAGTAGGGAATGCCATAAAAGATCTTTTCTAATTATGCTAATATTGCAGTAAATAAAAACTGCTGCTGAAGACTTGATATACAATACATTCTGCTAGAGCATGACTGTTTAGTTGCTGAGCACAGTCCTGTACTGCTTATTTACTGCTTCCTCTCACTGGGCTGTTTTGTGTTTGCATGATTGTCCTCCACCCAACCTGCCCAACTCCTGCTTGTAACCTTTGCAACCTTTCTTTGGTCTGTTGTCCACTGGAGGAGGGTCATGTTTTCCTTGCACATTCCTTCCAGTTGGTGAACATCCAAATGAGAGCCTTCCCTGCTTTGACTGATGCATGAGGCAGGAAAGATTTAGTCAACTGGGTGAGCAGGATAAAGTGATCCTGCCCACGAAGATTTAGGCAGCAGCTGGAGTACAGAAGTTGCTAGATTCTGGAAGAAGTGAGTGCTAAGACCTAGAGATGGGCCATTTTTCCTAAGAGCTGGACTTTGCACTCAACAGCCCTAATTCTATCAGACATCTACATGCACAATCTTCCCGCTTGAGGATGTGATACGTAAAATTAAGTTTCATCTCCTTTTGCAGAAATGAAACCAATTATGCCTACTTTGAACATATTACTGTTCAAAATTATCTGTTTAAATCTTGGACCTTTGCTACCATGTTCCACAAATTGCAAGTGTGGGCAAAATCTGCAACCAGCTCTGTCTTGCCTAACCAGATATTTGCACAGTTGCCAACAAGAGCAGCTGTGATTCCTCAGGAGCCTCCCGAGAATGCACCTTACTTTCTCTCTCATCTTAAATGTCACTCTAGGAATCCTCTGCTGGCATCGACCTCGCAGTGAAGCAGACTACACACAGTTTCCACAGAGCTCGTCTGAGTGTCTCATAGAATCACAGAGTGGTTTGGGTTGGAAGGGACCTCAAAGACCATCTTGTTCCAGCCCGCTGCCACAGGGACACCTTCCACCAGACCAGGTTGCTCCAATCCCCATCCAACCCAGCTCTGCCTCGTCTCCTTTCTCAGTAATGACAAAACACTGAGCTTTGTGCCACATACCCTCCATTTCCCCAGGAGATGTTTCAGACTGGCCAAGGCTGACATATTTATGGAAACTTTTCTTTATATCTTGGATAAACTCCCATTCTCAACACCATTTCAGGTTTCTTTTAATAAACTTGACACCTCCTTATGTGAGCAAACAGCTTATTTGTTGAATATTACCACCTCACCAGTGCCCCACTGTTGCTGACATGTGTCTGGGCTTGCTGAAATCTTCATGATGTTTACACAACACCCTTTCTTGTAATTATTATTATTATCTTCATCACATTACACCACTAAAAATCTCATGCCTATACTAGTAGCCTTTGCCTATGTGTATATTTGCAGGGATGTATTAAATCAAATAAATGAAGGCTTGCATACTTTATTTCAGTATTGTAATTACCTTCAAAACAACATCATGGACCTATCACACAATTGCTTATTGTTAACACTAATTTCTGGGGCTCGGGAATAAATAGCATTTAGACAGAAATTAAATGGGCATTTGCATTATATTAAGGCATGTAATTTACCTCAAATGCCCATCTCTTTTTGTAAACAGAAAAAGGTGTTATTGCCTGTATCCAAGTCTCAACTTGACCCCGTGAGTCCTTTTCTATTTTCTAATCACAGAAAAATACACTAGAGTCCCAAGCTATGAACATGCTGTATTTCTGTTTGTAAGACAGTACCTGGTGTTTTGGTAGTGCAATTTCATCCACAGATCCAAAAACATTTTAGAAAGCTGAAGAGGGCTCCTACAGAGAATCAGAAACACTACAATGACTAGCCTAAGATCACAGAGAAACTAATGGCAGAGATGTGAACAGAATGCATCCAAAGTGACTGAGACATGCTTTAGATAACTGTACATTTTCTGAAAGAAAAGATAAGAAATTCCAGCCTAAAAGGTAAATTCTCTAGAGGAAAACTATTTCTGTAAACTAGGAAAAGAAAATTAAATTTATCAAATATAAATACAACATGCTATAATTAGTGCGACAATATAATTAGATCACTGAGTGGAAAGAAGTTCTTATTTCACAGCTTGTTTAAATACATGTCACAACAGTAGGTTCCTGGAAGATAGTAATGTGCAATTAAAGTTCCTGTTATTTACCAGGAAATTCTAACTGGTGAAAAGAAGAAATAATAATCATTTTTGCAGGTAAAGACTAGTCTAATGGAAAGAAAAAAACCCAGCCTTGTTGCCTTTTTATGCACTTTCTGATCTTTGTAATTCCAACTTTGCCAGTATGCAACTCTTTCAGAAAATACTTCGTGACAGAGATCCCCATAGTGTAGTCACAAACGTTTGTGTCAGTAACATTACCACAGAGCTAAACTAAACAGCATGAGTTTTATTTATTTTTAAAAACGCCATCTAAACTTTTTAGTAGCACCATGCAGTAGCTGCAAGCATCGGTATGACTGCTAATGTTTTCCAAACATATAAAATCCATGCAAATATCTAATTAGGAAAAACATGCTCTAGTAGTTCCTTTAACCTCTTTTAAATTGAAACACAAAACCCAACATTTTTCATATATATATAGATATATATAAAAACACTGAAGGCTCATGCCACAAACACCCATTTGTGCTGCTGTGGTTTATAGAGTTACAGGCTTCCAGCAACCTGGTCGAACTCTCTGCCAAAGACCCTCACTCACTACATACCATGAGACTTGAATAACAAAGTTTTCTTCTGTGCTTTGGTGCCAGCTTGGGCAGCTTTGCTCAAAGTGGGGCTTTAACAAGCATCCCATCCTCCTCCAAAGGAGCAGGATGAGAAAGCAGCACCCCACTTGATCAGAGCTACAGAGAGCTGCAGCAGAAGGGAGGAAGTACAGAGATCATCCTACAAGTATCCCTTTCAAACAAGATCCTTGGTATTCCCAGCTTTTTACCCCAAATTTCCCTTTTCCCCTTTGTTTGGGTCTGTTTCTCCTACCAGTGCTCCTCCATGTTCCCATCTTCCTCCTTGCTCTTTGGCTCTGGTATTCAGAGGCTCTTTTTCTGTTTGTATGTTCTCCCTTTCTCCTTTTCCCTCCTCCACTCCCATGGTTCCAGCCTCCTTGGGTTCGCTTCCCAAGACCTTTGATTCTGCTCATTGCAGCTGTGTAAGTTTTGGGTACTTCCATTAAAATCATTCAGCTCCACTAAGGGCAGGGGTACCAACATCACAGTCCCACCGCAGCCGAGAGAAGACAGGCCTGTGACAGGGAGCACGTTTCAGTCTTCTCCCTATTTTGTGTCCCCACTCAGCTCTTTTTTTTTCCACATTAAGCACTTTGCCAACCTGAGGAAAGCAAGGGAAACACTGTTTATCCATGACCTTCAACAGCAGCAAGGAAGAGTGAGAGGACTGCTCTTGCAGTCCAGTACAGGAAAGCCCTCTTTGCTCTGCCTTGCTCCAGGGTATTCCAGTTTGGCTCCAAGGCTGTAGGTTATCAGCCCTGGCCAAAGGCCACTGCTTCTCTAATAACCTGCTCAACTGAAAGCTACTTAATCCTTTCCCCAGTTTGCACCCAGTATAGCCTCCCACATCCTCCCCTTTCCCCTTTGCTACTTTCACATTTCCTAAAAGGCCCATGAAAATATTGTGCCGCACTTCACTACATTTAGTTAACTGTAAAATAATAATAATAAAAAACCCTAAAAGATTAGAAGGTATTTTTAAGATAATTCAAATATAGGACTCTTTTCATCTAGCTATCACTGCAGTAATATAAATGAAGCAAATTAATTTTAATGCTCCAAGGTACTGATTCTGTGTCACTGTCACTGACAGGATCCAACTAGACTTTATGAGATGGCATTTGACTTTATGGAAGTGAGCACTATGCACGCATTTACAATTTTACAGGGACTTTAAGCTGTCATGCTGAAAAATGTTTATAAAACATTAATCAAAAAATGCCTCTTTAATACAATGCATTGTCTGAAAGATGTTAGAAGGCACATATTGTAAATGGATTCTTTTTCTGACTAAAGTAATTTCTACCAAAAGCCTTTCCCCACTGCTATACAAGTGCACAGTGTGGAGAGATAAAGAGCACTTTCTCAGCACATTACTACCTGATCCAAACACTTGGGAAATCACTAATGTACAGCATGCCATATTTCCATGTCACACATGACACTTTTGTCTAAAATTACCCAACAGAGTTTGACATTGCAGCATATTCCTTAGCAGAGCTTTCAACTGACATCTGCCAAGTAAGAACTTCAAGTAGGAGCTTTCTTCTTCTAACAAGCAAGTAAGAGTTTTCTTTTATCCTATACCCATGATGGAAATGATAAAACAGTAAGTACTGAAAATCAGGGTTTTTTTTCTATTTTAATATGTTTATTTTATGCTCACTGGATGTGTAAGCTCCCCTTAAAGCACTGTTTCATCATTTGCTGTTTTCTATCACATTGCAATGGGTTCAGAGAACTCAATAGAACATTTTTATTACCACCAAAGCACAGGCCATTATCTCTCACACCCAAAGCAGAATTATTGCTAGTGCTCTACTTGCATACTTCACTGTATAGGTTTTTTCCCTTCAATGTCTCCATAACAAACAATTTATCCTAAACCTTTATTGCTTACATTACTGAAACTCATTCTACATCACAAAACGCTGCAGCATTTCTTCTCAGGAAGAGAGATTTGGGGCAAAACAAAGAGGTCATCCTAGGGCTATGGAACCATCGGGCATTCAGGAATCAGAATGCCAAAGAACCCTCACAAAGAGGCAGTGGAAATACTTGGAAGAAAAGCCTTAGCCTCTGAATTTCTCCCTTGTACTTGTCAATGCATTTCAGAACCCTCAATTGCCACAATCTTCAAGCGTAATACACAAAATGAATCAAGTGTATGATGGTAGCTTCTCTGACACTCTCCATGCTACTTTCCTTCTGAAGGATCCTCTCAGGGACTGATGTGAAGGGAACGTTATTGGTCAAATAGCTATTTCTTTTTTCATCTGAGAGCATATATTGCATTGAACCTCTCCCAAGCTGTTTGAGCAGGGAGGGTTCTGAATTTATGCTGCAGAGACACCGCTAAATGAGCACCTGAAATTTTACTGCCAAGTTTCAAAATAGCTCTGCATGGAGCCCAGTGACTGCATGGTGGGAAGGGGTGGTGAGATTCAGGCAGAGCCCAGTTTAGAGGATTAGAAAAGACCTGTTCATGCAGAGAGCTGCCAGAACAGCAAGATACTGCTCTTCTCACTTGAAAACTTTCTTAAGGGTTTCCTTGTTTCTTCCCAGGCAAATCATTGCTGTGGATAGTTTTGAGGAGACACAAGGTCACACACTGTGCCTGTCCAGTCAGAACCAGGGAGAGATGTTTCTTGCCCTCATTCAGACTGTGTTATGACATACTGAGATCTCGACAGAAGAAGATGCTTTTGACATTTAACTGGATTCTTTTTCCTACATCCATGTCCTCTCCAAAGCACACCTTGAATTCAAGTTAAATGCTTTTCCCTCAGGACCAGTTTCTTTCAGGTATGGGAATAGCTAAAGGATACCTGACAACCTCTAACAATACAAGTATTAGTTTGCTACTGAGTTTTCCCTTTCCAGCCAAAGCAAGCACCTTCCAATGTAATATGAGATCACATTACATTACAGGGAGAATTGTGCCCTTTTGCCCACATACATGCTGTATGAAGAAGACTCATGCCTAAAGAGTTCTCAGGGAAAAAAAAAAGACAATTTTTTTTTCAGTATGTTTTCATATTTCAGGTCAGTGACAAGTGTAATGGAAAGTAAAAACAGGCTCATAGAGTGGTAAAAACAAACATCTGAGGAGGAGATTACACAAGGGACTGTGGGATGTTAAGAGACTCTGGAAGAACTACAGGGGAAAACTGCAAAATGGAGGCTGTCCTAGCTCACTTTGGAGGTCTATGTGGGCCCTAATCTTCAAAAACATTTCCACCTTCATCCCTCTCTTTGGGAAAGAACAATCTCCTTGCATTACATTAGATTATTAACCTCTCTGCAGGACTAGAATTATTGGGAAGACTCTGCCCTCAATCAGTGATGTGGCCACACAGTTCTGCTGGGATGCAAGAATTTACACTACATTATAAGAGACTGGACTGGTCTAATATTTCAGTATAGGAGGAGAAGGAAGAGGAAGAGAGATTAATGAGAAATAGGATTTTCCTTTTGCTATAACTCTAACAAGAATTAAAAAAAAATAAGACGACCTAATATGCTTTGAATGCTTTTGCTCATTCTTTTTCTTCAGGTAACTGGCCCACTATACTCACACAGAAATCAGTAATTCAAGTGCAATGTAAGTACAGTTTCCAGGGAACAGCACACCTTGATACTGTGAAAGTTTTAAGGAAATAAAACAGCAAAAGCTGTGAGGAAGAGAAAGAAAGCAGAGTTTGTCTTTTTCTGGAGTTTCAACGGGTGCATTCAGATCGGAAGTGATGTTTAATGAATAGCATAGGCAATCTTACCAGCTGCTAACAATGAAACATTCAACACCAACAACTCAAGACTGGTGCCTGAGACTCCCGAACACCTCCACCTGGCTAACAATATGGTGTAGTGATTAGCTAACAGGGAATTCAGGAATGATTTGAACCACTGTAATTCATTTTTCATTAATTTGGCACCACAAAGTGGACGTAGCAACGTTGTAAGCCCATATTCACACTTCAGTGCTTTTTTTATTGCTTGGCTATCTGCTCACTCTTCATACACACGCCCTACTCAAGGCATAGGCAGAAAATTGATAATAAATTACAAATTTGCTATCAATAACTAAGCTACAAAGCTAAAATTAACAGAATTTAAACACTTTTTAGAGGTTTAGTGGGTGAAACCTGCTAATGAAATGAATTCTGGACAAAGAGATGGACAAGCAACCTAAACCCACAAAGCTGAGATTTGATTAATTTGATTATTTCTTTGAACATTACTGCCTTTCCACATGCAGCTGAGGCTAAGATTTCACAGCATTAAAGTTTTGATTATATAGATTTGCCTACATATATTATTAAAAAAGCCATTATAAACATGTTTTAGAGTTGTTCTTATTATATTTGCAAACACAGGCAGGAAAGGATTATGCTCCAACCTGTTTCATACTACCTTTGAATCAGATTTTTTTAAAAGCTTTTTCCCACCTGTAGCCTTGATGCAAAGAAAAATATTATACACAAATTCTTTATAAATAGTAATTTATAGCTTTTTAATAGCTTTTAGGGCTGGATCCCTCTTCCAGACTCCCAAACTGTGCTGCAATTGGCGATTTCTAGATTTTGCTGCTGCTGTTGATTTTTCACATCTTTGCACCCACTGCTTTAGAAGTGTCTGGAGTCAGCAGCTCAGACTGGCTGCCAGAAGGTGCACTGAGAGCAGCAAATGTAGATGCAACTCTCTCAGGGAGACTCAACATCATCTTCAATAGTCACGAGCTTTAGTATGGGTGACACTTGTAGCCTCTGCCAGCTTGAGGTAAAAAAAAAATCTTGAGTCATGTCCAAACATGGATCTTCCCAAGGGTAACCTGTCAGCTGTCTGCTGAATATAAGGTAGTTTCTTAAAGTAGATAAATTAACTTTAACTGGTTTTGGTGGGAAGGGAGAGCTCCTGTGTCATTATCATTTTACAGATGGATATGTGTGTTTACTTTTTTTTATTTCATTATAAAGAGGTATGAGCTTGCTGTCATTAAAAACCTGCTATCTGGTTTTTAGTGTCTGATCCAATTACATGTGCTTCTGGAAAGACACACAACCAAATAAATAATTGGAGCGGTGCAACTCTGAAATGACAATTGTTATTCATCGATCTCTTTCTGCAAGTCGAGATTGAGAGATGTAAACTTCAAGTGAATGAGATCTCCTGGGTGAGATTCTTCAGTTCAAACACAGTAAACAACTGTTGTCCTCTGATGCACATTTTAGTACTGCTGCAGGCAAACTTTCTAAATATTAATAAAAAACCTATACAGATGAAAAGGAAGCCCTGGGAGCTGGTACAGAATTTCTTGCTACATTCCAATCTAATCAAAGAAACATATGTTGCAGGTCAGAAAGGAAAGGAGATTCCCTAATTTGCTCTAGTATTTTCCCTTCTGGAAACACAGAGAGGTCAAAATTGACTAAACTGCAACAGACTAAATGTATTAGATTGTGATACTTGTCCTTAAAAAAACCAAGGGAGAGCCAGGTATTCTGTGCCATTTCCTACTGTCAGACTGGCCTGCCAGCACATTTCCCTCTGCAAAGTTCAGCCCCTAGGGATGCTCTGGTCTGAAGGAGGCAAACAGGGGCCAGTCATACACGAGTAACGAGAGGAAATAAGAGAGATGCTCTGGCAGAGATGATCCCAGTGACCACAGCCTACCCAAAACTGTCAGTTTGTCTTCCTGTGAAGATAGTCCCCCCCATGTGAGGGGTGGTGTAAGTATGACAGAAATGCTTTCATGTGCAAGACGGCATCTCACCTCAGAGGAATTGGTGTGTGCCAGCAGGAAACACTCACTCTATCCCCAGTTGCACAAATCTTCTGTCTGTATTTCAGTTTGCTAATGTTCTGATATATATAAACATATCTATATAAAACCTTATTTTGTATTTTAAAAAATCCATCTATACATGGTTTTGCAGCCATACTGGAAATAGGTAACAGCATTTCCCAGGCATTTTTTGGGGTCTACTGAGAAAGAAGACATGACAGTTACTTGGTGATAACCTGACTGATAATACAGGTTGGTAAGAACCAAATGTTGGCTCTAGAAGACTGCCAAGCTAGGAAATGTGATCCACCTGCCTACAAAAGAAAGATGCTAACATGATCTAGTGCACTAGATCAAGATGCTTCTGTTCTCCCCACTGCCATCTCATGTAACACAAATCCCTTGGTTCTTATTTTCCAGAGACAGAGAGGAGAATCACAGAGCTGAGGAAAAAGCCCAGACAATCACCTGCAGTTACGTCCAAGTAAATGCTGGGCAAAGACTGATGTGATGAGAAAAAGATTTCATTTTGGCCCAGAGAATCACCATATCAAAACTTATAAAAGATTCTAGCAGTCACTAAGCCCACTCCTGAGGGATCTCAGAAGCAGAAATGGGAGAGTTCCTAACTCTCTGCACAGTAGTGAGGGGTCTAGACACAGCCTTTAGAAGACACTCATTCTTTGAAGCATTCTGCTCCCATCAGCTTCCCTTCTGGCCCAAGAGACAGCACCCAGCAGGTCTAGGCAGAGGAGTAGCCAGATCATTCTTGCTTACATCACCCTATCAGACACCTGGGGAAGGAATGAGACTACAAAAGCCTGCAAAATATACAAATGCAAACTCAAGCACTACCTACACCAAGAAGTATGATCAAGTAGTAATGTCTCCTGTCCAACACTCTTGGGAAAATTCTGAAGGTAAGAAACAGCATCAAAATCTCACTCCTGAAAACTTTCAGAGAGCAATTAACCGGGATTATGTGCTGTATCTTTACGTGAAAGGCAGAGTACCTTGATGAATAACTGCCTTAGAGGAAAGTTCTCTGCCAGGAGCAGAGAAAAACCACTACAATCCAAAAATACCAGAGAACAGCCTGAATACTCACTTAGGGCAACACACATGATTTTGCCATCTTACCTTTCTATTACAGAATGATTAAGAGATTCCTCCTTTTTAAATCATCCACCTTTTATCTTAGCACAAGTTAGAACATTTTAGCATTTTTCTATTTAAAGGAGAAAGGTGAATATCACCACACAATAAAAAGAGTCTGCAATGGATTACTATAGCATTTCAATATATTATTTATCCTGAAAAATCTTATAAGGTGGTATCTGTAGAAAGCATGAGCAAACTATAGATACCTGGGAGCAGATTGGAGCTATATGTGAGCATGATGCCCTCTGTCCCACTGTGCAGCTGGGGAGCTCGGGGGAAGGCACAGGCTGATTAATCCACAGCCTGGATGATCCCCTTGAAGAAAACTGAGTTGTCTCTGAATCTACTTGTGCACTACATCAGGCTTTTAAGAATTGTTCAAGTACAGACCATCAGTTCCGTCCTTGAGCAGTAAGAAGCTGAGTATTTAAAAAATAAATTAGAATTAAATTAAAATAAGACAAAAGAAAGTTGGTGTTTTGGCTTTTATTTATATCATGAACTCTATTCTTGCCTGAAAGTATTTGGTAGGCTAGAAACTGTGATTCTATTACTTGAAGGGCTTCATGAAAGAACTGCTACATTGCTGAATCCAAATGAGGAAAAATACACCCTCCATCACAAACAATACCCTGGTTTTATTATAGGGGAGGGTTATTTTTGCTGTTTTGTTTTACCAAGCTGCTGTTCATCATACCTCCAGTATTAATATTTTCCCTTGTGGTAGCCAAAATAGATAACATTACTTTGATTTTTGCTGATAAAATAATTTTACATAGTAAATACCAAGAATTAAAGCAAATATATATTTTTTGACAATCCTGAATTTTCCTTTCAGAGTTGTAACTTCTTGCTAGCAATTCACTCTCTGAGAAAAATAAAATAATGTTCTGTATTTGGCTGCAACTTTTGTGTAAGTGCAAGCAACAACTGCAGTATTTTTTTTAAATGAGCCACAGTGATAGCTTTGCACTTCCTTGAGGCCTCTTCTCACTGAATGAACTCCAGGGAATGGCATCATGTCGGGCTTTCCAGATGGATTATGTGAAGCCATAGCTCAATGTCATTTTCAATAGCAAGGCTCATAATTAAAGGTCAAATAGTCACTTCATCTGCAATCAATCAATAGAAGAAGTACTAATACTAAGTACTAATCAATCAATGGCAAATGCACTAATAAAAGCCATGCATCAAATGTCTGCATATGTGTGTGCTCACATGTACCGTGCATATATGTGAGCAGGGAGAAGGAGAGAAAGGGAACAAAGTGGGGGTGAAAATGCCAGAGGCCATTGTGGATACCATATTTATCTTGGCTCCTTGCAAGTTTATATCCTGCTTCACTCATTAGGTGAAATACAAATAAACATTGGTTTTTCTGCATGTGCGATGCCCCGTATTGAAAACCCTGCTGAAGCACCCACCTCTACACAGAGGTACCGGCTTGTGCTCCCAACTAAGGAACACAAAGGCACCTACCCTGTGTAATTTGTCCTTACACAAACACACCCTGCACTCTGATCTTTGAGACAAAAAGTGTGTCAACTGTTCTGTCTACAAAATAAAACCCAGCATATGGGAACAGCACTCATCTCCGTGCAGAGCAAGCACTTATTCATGGATGCAACAGTGGAAGTGGCAGTTGGCCTCATGAGCATGCACTGCATGGGAATTAGTTGGTTTCATAACATGGTATGGGAGAAAGTGACTTACAAAAGTCTTCTCATGCCTCTCCTATTACCACTTCTAAAGCTTTAAAGCTGTCAGCTCTTCTCCCACTTTAGTCGGTGCCATTCTCAGCTCCCCAGGGAATGGGCCAGACGTACCTATTTGGAGTTTCACCTGCCAAGCTGAGAGAAATCAGTTTCAAAGCGAAAGAACAAGTGTTGGGGGGTCATTTATACACTACCACTAGAATCTGAAAGACAAACAAAGCAGAGCTCCACAACGGATGTGAAATGAGAGCATGAGCCGTGTTTGTGCTTTCAGGCATTGCAGTGACAGAGGGAGAAGGAAAAGCTCTCTCCACCATAAGCAAGCAGAAGATCTCTCGTTGCATGGTTTATACTAAACACCCATGGACAAGCAGAAACCTGCCAGGACAGCAAAAGAGTAAGGGCCAAAATGCCTAGGCTTGACTTGTTTCTGCTAAGATCAGGGTGGACAGGGAAAGATTTAAGTGTCATTCAGAAACAGCTAATCCTTAAAAATGAATTAGATCTACTCCGCTTCCACCTTCAGTGAAGGAAAAAAATGTCGCCTGTTCTGGTTAACATTTGTTTACATCATCAGCTCAGGGACACACGTCATCACACTGGCTTTGTAAAACCCAACACTCCTTATTTTCATAGATTTGTTTTTATACAGCTCTACCTTATCTGGGACTGGTACTAACACCAAACAGAATAAAATATCAATGGTCCCAAACCCAGCCAGCTGGAATCTGATACACAGCAGGCACACCTGGACACCCATGGAGTAGGGGTGCACACAAGAGCAGCAGGCACCTCAGGCTTACCAAGGACAGGCTCCCGGGGACTGCCAAAAGGAGCATTTCCCCATCCCTCTCCCAGGATGACTGGAAAGCAGTCTGTCCCAAAGCCCACAAACAGAACAGTCCACAGCTGAGAAATGGCCCCGCAGTACCACGTTCCACCATCTACCTGTTTCATTTCAACCTGCACACTTAGACATGGGATATCTGGACTAGGGAAAAAAGGTATTTATAGCTGGAGAGAAGCTGCAGGAGTCCTTGAAGTCAAGGTGGCCAAAGTATTTTTGCTGATGTACTCGGGCAAAGAAAGCTGCAGAACACAAAATCTGGCTCATGAGGCTATGCTAATACGAGCAGTAACTTGGAATTGGGAAAATGTGAGCCAAAAGGTCAAGGGAGCTAGGAACCTCACACTAAGTTCCTCTAAAAAAGAAAATAAAATTAAAAATTGAGATTGTAGTAGCAGAAGAAAAGTGAACCGGCTCAGCTGTGTGCACAGAGTCAGGTCAATACAGGCTGCATAAGAATGCTCAGTAGAGTGAGTAAAAGAAATGAACAGTCCTCATTTTTTGGGGGGTGATGGTAAGCCCCTTTAGGACTTAAATATTTGAAAAGTCTTTGCGCTTATTTTCTTAGTGTCATGGCAAGCTGGCAGAAATATTCAACAGAGCATATATAAAACTATTCTCACTGGGGAGAGAAGGGGAAATTTGCACATTTGTGCTGTTAAACACAACCAGCTTCTCCAGCTTCTCCTCTGTAGTATCACAGCTGCACCCTAAGTTCATACACACCTCTGCACAGCAAGCACAGCAGTGTGTTATGACTTAGGCGCGCAGTCGCTTTCTACAAATACAAGTGTATCTGTCCTGAATACAAGCTCGTTTATTAGTCCAAGCTCACTTTCATAGAATATTTGGCTGGAAAAGACCAATGTCATTTAATCTATGTTCTGCTCCAAGGCAGGATCAACTCCAGCTATTTAATTCCCATCTGAGGCTTGTCTACAATGATAGGAGATTGAAGACATCAATAGGCAACATATTCCAAAGCTGAACTGTTTTACACCAGACAGGTTTCCCTGATTGTTAGCTTAAATCATCATCACTGTAACAAACTCTTTCCCTTTACAATGTCCACTGTGACACAGTTACTTGCTTCCTTCTTTGCATCAACCTTTTATGCATTTGAAGATCACTACAGTATTTCAGTTATCTTCTCTCAACAATCTCAACTGCTTCAATCTACCTCTGGGGTCACATTTTTGAGGTCTATGGTCATTCATGGCACTCTCCTCTGATCTCTTTTCAGTTAGTTCACATAATTTTTGAATTGTGGAGCGCAAAACATTGCGCAAATATCAAAAGCCATAACAGTCTCAAGCCACACAACTTTTGCTACTTCTCTGCAACCCACAGGACCCTGTGTGAAAGGAAATTAGGTTAGTATAGTATGCTATGTATTTGGCAAAGCTATGGGGCTGTTACTCATTTCCTTGTTCTTTCTACACTGTTAAAATAATTTATTTAATGACTTGGTTCAGTAGTTTTCTACAAAATGAAGTTTAACTCACTGATCTATAATTCCTCATCCCCTCCATGTTTCCACTGTAAAACGAGACATTATGTTTGACTTTTCCTTGTCTTCCAGGAACTCCTCCACTTCCAACAGATTTTCAAAGGCACTTGCTAACAGTTCTGCAGCACAGGCCTGGCTGAAGCAAAGAACCCTGAGGTGAATTTCACTCTGTCAAACTGACTTGGAAAACATCTCACTTAAGTCCCAACTTGTTCTTCCCCTGTTTCAGGCTGAGCTCTTACCTTTGTTATTGACACTAGCTGTATTCCTCTTTAACAGATACACTCTTGAAAAGAGTCAGATACTCAGTCATATATGCTTTGCTGAAAGTCTGTTTTTATAGTCTGAAAACAGTCTAGTTGTGTCCTTGACTGAACATCATGGATGAACCAGTAGCAAGTGGCTGTAAGCATTTCTGATTTAACAGTATTTTGTGAATATCCATCAGAACATTCTATTATTACTATGGGGTCATAAGTGACAAATATTTCTATGATGTTTTGATAAATGAATTCCAAGAACTAAAGCTATCCAAAGTATCTGCAGACTTCAACACATATATTTTGCTCATGTTAAGCAAAAGAGTATTGTCTATTTGTGATTTCTGAATACACTACAACCTTTGATTTTCACTTGTACATCCCAGCTTTTAGATGCAAGATTTTACTGTCAAACTGGGCAGATACACCTTGCAATCTCTTCAGAAACAAACCTGAAATTTTATCACCATTGGATCAGGCAACAGAACAGAATAAGAACAGAAAGAAAAATACAGATTTCCACAAATCAGGTGGTCTTACTCTACAACCACTAAATATCATCTGAGAAGATTGTGTTGTGTGCCCTGTAGAAAGCATTTATTTCATCTGTGCAAGAATATTATCCTACTGTTAGTATTATACTGGTAGCAGTACTTGTCACACTAAACTCAAAACCATTTAAGCAGAAAAACCAGCAACTAAACCAAATTTTTTTTTCAACACAGCAAGTTATGAATGTTACTGTTGTTTTGCTCACAAGCTTCTCTCCTGACTTACCCAGGGTGAGGGATTTATGTGTGGAACAGAAAACGATAGCCACTGTGTCTGCTGGTGTGAAAGTAGACTGATTCCTAGAAAACAAAAGAATTTTAATAATTTCTGATAGGAAAAATCTTCTTAAAACAGCATCTATTAAATATATTACTTTGAGGATCCATATACACGTTCACATCACTTTGATCAGTCAAGTGATAGAAATAATTCTAGCCATAAATGAACAGTAGTGTTTGATTTTTTTTTTTTTTTTTTTAGCAGAATTGTTTCTCTGTTGTGGCAAGCTCTCTAATGAATACACTCCTGTGTGAAGGATAGGAATTTTCAAGACATGGTGTGTAGGACATAACTTTATTCCAGCCAAGATTATTTTGTCAAACATGCAAAAATATCACAGCAGTGGCCACTTGCCTCCACAGAAGAAGAGAGAATGACCTATGATTTCTTTTCCTAATATGGAATAGCAACAAAATGCTCAGTCTGAACAATATATTGAGTCTACATGAAGGAGTTAGCTTTCACTTCAGAGAAAAACTACATCTAAGGGTTTACACACTGGGACTAAGGCCAGGAGGGGTGGGAAAATGACAGATATATATATATATATAGAGATATGGCTGGCCAATGGATCACCCTTTGGTCCAAATTAGGAGTAATTCTGCTAGATTCTAAATATTTACCATACTGAGTTGCTTACTGCTTAAGGCATTTTAGATTTCACAGTTGGGGCATATCTTCTCCCCAGGTTAGGTCTAGCAGTTCAGAAGTTATTTAAAAATGCCTTTTAAGGCCAGGATACGATCTTGTCACAGAGAAATTTTCTTGTGGCCCTAAAAAAAGCTGAAGTAGCTCTAAGACACTGTACCCTTCTTTTTGATTCTTCCTTATGGATATTGTATAATTTATATAAAGCATATGCCTGGAGTCTGCTGTATTGTGGCACTTCCTATTCAGCAGAGTGCTGCTAAAACAATAGTCCAGTAAGCCTAAGTGAGAGGACAACTGTGGCTACTCCAACCAGCACCAGTGATGCCCTGAGACACTGGCTAAGACATCATTCTCACAGTGCTATTTTTTGAGAAGTGAATGTACAACTGTCTTTCCTGGTTGATATTTTAAAAAAGGAAAAAAAAAAGCTCTACCAAACATTAGTTCAGGGCAACTGTCTTTTAAGAATCATCATATAAATGTAGCAAATTTGACATATACAGAGAAGAGTGAATTGCCAGCCCAGCAAATGTATCTTGAGATGTAAAAAGTCAAACTGAGTTCTCTCTCTCATATGTCATCAGCATGTCTGCAGGGCAAATTATACCTTCAGTGACATCTGGGCAAATCCATTTTTTTCAGTGGATGAGGTATAGCAGTGATTGATTGAGATTTAACAACTCTGTAATTAACACACAAGAAAGGACAGAATTCAGGTCCTGCTCTCTCAGCCTATGAAACTCTAACAGAGAAAGTGCAGTAAGGACAATATGAAATACCAAAATGAGGTCACCCCTATTCAGAAACCTGCCTTTACACATTTCCATAAACTTTATCACCCAAACGAAAGATATGACACAAAAGAAATATTCAAAGGTTGTGATTCAGCACATTCACTTACCTTGTGGAGAATAGGAAAGTCAAAAACATGAAGCTCATCTGAACAGAAAATACTGCAAGAGAAACAAGCTAAAATTAGATCACAATTGCAATTGCTGTGGCCATGCCTTTTGTCCCCATATTACACGTCAGAAACTAGGCTGGACCAAGTCTGTCCATAGAAATGCACCGGCAGACAACCTGTAAAGACTGCCTGGAAGAACGATAGGGATCATTATATCCAGGAAAGCTAGAATTAATGTTATGGCTGCACAAGTTCTTCCTGGGGTAACTCCTCTGAATCAAGTATTTCTTGACACGATGAATGGCAGGAAATAGTGCATATGCTGCACATCTTTTTGCACAAGTTTTGCTTATTGGGTTGACAACATAAAATCTGTCAGACGCGCTCTGGTTGCTGGGCATTTAGACTTGCTATTTTACAGGAGAAAGCACAGTGTGTAAGCATGATCCAAATAAATATTCTCAGCCCTCGGTATATTAATCATGATCATTCATGGGGAGGGGAAGAGAAGATCATCATAGCTGCTTGAATTCTCTCTGAGACAAAGGCTAACTCCTGGGCTGGGCAGCGTGTCAGACATTTCCTTGAAGCTCAGTCAGCTCTGTAGGTGCAGGTAGCTGTGAGCATCCCGAGGGGAGCTCTCATCTCTGCCAGTTCTGCTGACACCCACAGGGCTCTGGGGGGCACAGAGCCCACCCTTGGACTGCACAGATATGGCGAGAAGCTGGTGACTTCTCCATGAGCAGCTGCAGAGACCGAGCGTCACCCCAGAGCACGGGGACTCCCCACAAGGCTGGAGGAGAGACCCCACGACCTGCACAGACCTCTTCTGAGTTTGGGGGTTACAGGAGAAAGGCTTTTACTTGCAGCAGCATCTGGGGTGGGTCCTCTCCCTACTCCTGGCAAAACTTGTGAATGCTATAAGGCTGACATGCCACATAGGGAGCTGCAAGTCAAGACAATACATTTCATTTTGACCCCAGCTTACAACTGGGGAACATGGCAGGGACTTTAGCTATTACCAGTGACATTTTCTATTCTCTTACATACATTTTCTAGAATGTGTAAATGTCATCTCAGCATGCACGTAATTCCTCCTTCACGAACTAAGGGAGCAATCCATTGTTCCAGAACTACAATTTTTCTCCAACTAAGTACATTAATTTAATATGCACAGAAAAAACCAATCTCTTAATACACATAATTCTGTAGAGCAATAAACATGTGTTGCTACCAATTATTCCTTGTGAATATTTTGCTGTGGCTAGAATATTAGCATAAAAATTACATAAAAACATTAATCAGCAGAATAACAAAATCAGTTTCACCTCAAACTCCTCCTGTTAATTTCACTTCCTAGTGTAACACAATACACGCACCCAGCCAACACATCCAATGGTGATACAGAAACTTTTTCTAGAATACAATGTGCATACCCACCTCTAAAACTTCCTTGGTTTTTAGTTTTATAAATATTCCAGAAAAAAACCTGACCAATTGTCTAATATGTTCCAAGCAGTTCCAATGCTTATGTTAATATTCTTACTAAGAAATTCCAGTTATGCAGACTGGCAGTGAAAACATAGATATGATTTTCAGTGTATTGCACAGCAAATGGTACATTTCATTCCACATGGCACATGTACAGAGTTATCTTGAAGAGAAATAAAGGCCAAGCGAGGCAACAGAAGCAAATATTTTACATCAACTGTTCTAGGAAGAATATGTCTTTTTTAACTAAAAAAGAAACTTTTTTTTTTTTTTTCCTCAAAGTAGTGGTCAGCAGAGTAACACAAAATTACTTCATTCTGAGTTTCTCTGCAAGTTAAGTCAGAGTTGAAAAATCTCTCTACCATTCTTTTTTGCTGACAACTCTGCATTGATTTAAGTGCAAGGTCCTTCTTGGGTGCCAGTGCAAAGAAGTATTTATTCAATTTTGAAAAAAAGCTCCATAGCATTGCTTCCTACTTTGCTTTCAGAATAAAGCATTTATATGGTACCATTTATAATCCCATGTATTATTTTACACAGGTATAGTGTTTCATAATCCAAAAAAATGCCACAAATAGGACAGAATTAAGATCTGATGCACAAAGGGCAGGGACAAATTTTCTACTGACTTCAGTAGGGGTTGGATTTGTAGAAGATCCATTATTTTTATCAGACAGAAGAATGTGCGAACACATACATCAAGGTAGGTGACGGACTGATTTCTTGAAATCTAACCGTTTTAGAGTACGAGATGTGATTTATACTGAAGTATACTGTAGTTACCTCTCCTCCATGCAAATTGAAACTCCTGTCTGTGGGCAGTCTGAAGCAAGATGGGAATTCCCTGCTGGGAGAGGAGACAGTGCCTGTACACCACTGCCTTTCCCTGGGAGGGAGTGATCTGCAAGAGTGTTTCCAGCTGATGGCAAGGATACCAGCAGCCTATTCTCACGTGGATGTTATTCAAGGCTGAATGACTTGAGTGCTTCTAAAACAAACTCTAAGAAATGTGCTCATCCACGGAAACAGATCAACACATTCAAACTCCCAACTAGTTTCTAGGCTTATAATATGCTAAGGAAGAACAGCTTAAAAATTATAACACTGCTTCTGAGTAACAGCTCAACACCAAATCTTTCCTTGCTGTTTGGAATGTGACATCTGTGTATTTTATGGCTGTTTAATAACGAAGCCAAAACCAGAATGCCAATAAATGCTTGTAAATACGATGCCCTTTTAGAAAAGGAGGACCACAGCGCAACCTCAGGCACATCTAAATAGCAGGGTTCATCCCTCTCTAAATGCTTACTTGACCCCCTAAAAGCATCCAGCTCCTAACAAGTTTGGTAATCTTGTTTACCAGATGCTTTAGAAGCTCTAACCCCATGCCAGTATCCCCACAGCTCCCTCACTACATGTAGCTCATTACAGACTTGAAACACAAAAAAAGAGAGTCACTTTAGAGCTGAACTCACTTATGAACACGATTATAATCAAGCTAAATTTATCCAGGTCAATATTTGGATTGGCGAACGTATCACAGAACGTTGTGTAGATGATCATCAGGAGCACACAGCTGCTGATAGCACCAAATGGAGGCTTCTTCCTTTCAAGCCAGTCCTTGATGTATCTTCGGACAATCTGAAACACAGAAACCAACAGGTTGCCTCTTTTCAAAGATGCAGGGAGCCAAGTTGGGCATCACAAAGTGAATCTGACAGCGGAAAGACACAAAGAGAAGAGAGTAATTTGGATGACGGCCACAGTGGATTTCAAAGCTTCCCTGCCACACAACTCTTCTTCTGGGGAATTTAACATTTGTAGTGCAACTTCCACTGGGCGTCCATAATGAGAGTATATTTTCAAGTACATTCAAATCCATCCTTAATCATGCCAAATGTTCTTTGCTAGCTGTCACTGAGACATGCCCATTAAGCCTCCCCAAAGTTTATCTCCTCTGCTGATACTAATGGATGTATGTAATTATCACAGTCCCCTTTGCATCAACAGACAATTCCAAGTGCAACTTTGGGAATCTTAAAAATCTGACATCTTCAGGAATTTCATGACGGTAGATAATCGAAAGTGATCCATGGAACATTTTAATATTTAAATAGCTAGCGATGCACCAGAAGTTTTTAATTAAATTATAACTCAAGCTTGAAAAGCAAAAGTGCATGTGTTGTGGGAGTTTAAATAATTCAGACTCTGAATATCTGGAGTTTTTGTAAATCCAAAGACAAATGCCATTTGCACGCTTTTAGAATACCAGAATTACCACATGAAAACAAGGAAACCTACTGTACTTAGTGGAACTTTTGCACTTTCAGGAAACAGAATATGAAGCTGTTTTTCAAGAATTTTTTAGAAACGGCTATAAATTTTAAAGCAATCTCAACTTTCAAATTATGCTGAATACCACGGCACTAACCCTCAGCAGATACAATGCATCTATTTTAGTCCTGCCTGGGGACTCGCTTTTAGTTTTTCTGTTTACTTTATATGGTTTGAAAAAACTTTTTAAAGCTTTTATCGTACAGCTGCAACTTGTGTTAATTTTTCAGCAATCACATTATCTTGCCTAATTTCTCCTGAGGCCTCCTGATGTTCTCTGTTACCACGCTCTTTTGGAAATCACAGCCTGGGATCCTGAAGCACTTCTGCCAGAGAGCTCCAAAAGTGTCTCGTGACCTGCCCTTAGTGGTACCATTAGCAAACATCACCACCATTAATACCACAGAAAGTCTTAGAGGTATTCAAGATTAATATCAGGGCATCATCACCGATGCTACCATAGGACCCTTTCACACAACAAATGCCAAAGCCATGGGATCAAGTTGCTCTCAGTTTTCCTCATGGCTCTCAGTTTTCCTCACTGCTTTCCCAGCTTGTTTGCAAGTCTCTCAGCAGGGAAGTCCTGGGAGCAGCTATCCCAGTCACCACAGCAAAGAGATTCCATCAGGGCACACACTAAAACTTTGGCACATGGGCTTCACGCCAACCTAAGCAAGCTGAAGATCAGCACTCACCTCCCAGCACTTCTGGGCTTCCTGCTGATGAAAAATAACAAAATTGCAGGAAAATATCTAAGGGAATGCTTAACATCCTGGTGAAAACACTGAACTTTAAAATGTCACACTTGCCAGATGTTAAAGAGAGAAAATAACAAAAAATATAAGGCCGGACTTGTGAAAGAGCCTTCACTGCAGCTCCTTCAGCCACTGGGTAGGAATAAGACTGCATTGATGAAAGAGACACAAGAAAGTGAAGACATGCAGAGAGCAATGTGAGAGACATCTAATGAGAAGTTCAGATTAGTCTAATTCTCAGCAAGTTTGGGACTCTAATTATCAGAAGCAAAAAGCAAAGTCTTTCACTTCTGAAGTGAGTGGGTTTTTTAAAGAAAGTTAAAAAAAATCCTATTATCCCTTAAATTGTCACATTGGGGAAAAAGAAAAACCACTTAAGGCCACCTATTAATTGATGGTCCTTCCGGAAGATTTATACTGAAAGTAACGAGATGTTGAAAAAGAAAAGTGATGGTTCATTATGCTACGGTACAACTTCTCATAGAAGTATTTAATACAAAAACTACAACCCTGTGCCTGTTCAGGGTCTAATTATAACAGACATGACAATAACAACATTAAACACATATTTATCCTTGACTGACATACCCAAAAAAAACCCCAAACCATCTAAAAAATGAAACTGTAAATTTTTCCTCAGAATCTTCAATTGAGTGATACCTTCTTTAAATATCCACCTCAATCTAGCCTGGAACTTTTGTCCATCAACAACCACAAATACCAGTACAGGTTCTTACTGCACACTATATTTTAAAAAAATTACATAGTCAGACCTTGAAGAACTAAATTGTGGCTTCAGGAAATCATCTAATCAAGCCAGTGTCATGCTAACTGTGCACCAAACACAGACAAAATACATCTTCTCTAACACAGAATCCCATACATTTTGATCTTCTCGCAAGGTTCAACATGATCTGTAATTTCAGAGGTCAATTCAACCTATAATCGCTGATTCAAGTTAACCTAAATTCTTGTATAACTTGAGGGGAGAAATATAACCCTACAGAAGCTCATGTCAGCTGATTCGCTTTGACTGAAAAACAATCCATTTGTTATTCATGCCTGGCAGAGTTGCTTCAGGACAAGGATGCTTTGAAAGCCTTTTAATTCTCAACCCAATTCTATAACTTTTGAGGGTAAACACAGAACTACAGAAAAAATGGTGAATATTTGTAGTGAAGTAATGATAAATCCCACAAACATAATAAAGACAACACGCATCCAGAGCCTGGGCTGAGATGCTAGAGCTTCATTTTGTCTGGAAATGCCGTGAAAGCTAACACAGTCATTTTTGAATGGTAACATGAACCACTGGCATCCAAACCAGATGCATCACAGTGATGGAAAAGAGCAAAAAGGGGACGTATTGAGTTTGTGTGGCAAGGTTTGGCAGTGGGGGAGGCAACAGGGGTGGCTTCTGGGAGAAGATGCCAAAAGCTTCCCTTATGACTGAAGGAGGCAATGACGGCCCGCTCCAAGATGGACCCATCCCTGGTCAAGGCTGAGCTCAGCAGTGATGGTGGTAGTGACGAACTGTAAAGATTTTTGTGTGGATTCAAATGCCAGCCTCAAAGGGCAGGGAAAGGCTGTCCCAGAGGCTTCACGTGAAAGAACACGAAGGTCAATCCTTCCCTCAAACTACAGTTTATGGAGAAAACAGTGGGAGAGAAGCAAAATTTTATAGTAGATGATATTTCATAAATAACCTGCATGATGAAAGATGCTGATAAATGCACAGAAAAGTTAGACGATGAAAGAACATAAACTTGTCCAGCAGGCAACCACCTCCTGAAGACTACATTCTGGCAATCTCCAAAGGTTTTGGAAAGGCATCAGCTCAAATTTGCTTCAAAACACAGTTTCAGGCTCAAACTTTCTTCTTGCCCAGGATTTAATTTTTAACAACAAAGAAATGTAATTACACTTGAACAGTAGTGTCCCCATTTCAATTTAGTTCTTCTACCGGAATAGTTATATCCACAGTATTTTTCCTACAGACTGCTCCGTATCCTGCCATAACCTCCTTGTCTAAACACCAGGCTCCCTAAGCAAACAGGCTCACTACTCGAATGCTTATTTGACTTAACATCCCTGAGCAAAGAAACATGACCTGCTGTACCAGGAAAGCAGGTAAATAATGCTCATCTGTTATTAGAGCACACATGAAAATAGTAGAACGTGTATTCCAGAAAAACAATTCACTTCTCTAATTGTACTTTCAAAGCAGTCGCACTGTATGCCCAGAGAAATCTGTCAGTAAAATACAGCTAGACTACTTCCACCTGTCTGCTCAAGTGCTGGACATACAAGATAAAAAATGCAATAAACAACGTAATTCATTAATGTTCATTATTAATTGAACTAAATAGGGCAAGGAGCTCCCCCCTTCCACCTTATATGGAATGGAATAATTGCTGACATTTGTCATACAGTACATCTCCTAAAAATTATCTAGATCTTTACCTCATTTATTTATTAAACCCAAGAAAAGAAAAAAAAAAACCACCCAAACAATCCAAACCAAAAAACCTCAAGGAAATGGATAGGAAGTCACCTTTTCTGTTTCCATTATACACAAGAGTGTCTCTTGTTATTTATGTCATTATGTAAAATAGATTTTTCCTGATTCTACCAACTCTTTTGGACTAACTTCCTCTTTAACAGAATTTACAGTGCTTTTACTGCATTTCTGCCCCTTTTGTTTTTTGTGTATTGGTATGTTCTTCTAAATGCCTGGGAAAAACACCTGGGGCTTTACCATCTCAATAAAGAAACACAAGTCACCTTTTCCTTGTGTTGAAACACATGAGTAAACAAGCTGAAACTATACTGGATTATCCCCACATCTAAATGCAGCAGTTATCTTACTTAATTTGTCTTCTAAGGTAAGATTCCTTACTTAATATTATTACTACTTATAGCAACACACTTATGCAATGAAGTCTAAAATACAAAATTTTCTTTCGAAAATCATTGAGTCAGGCTAGATATTTTCAATAGTCCAGTAATTTTTCCATATCTCTTCTTATATAGTGATGGCAAACCAAAAAAGACAATTGCATGGAATATTGGGAACTACGCCAGTGAAGCCTTTAACACAAGAAAGGTGACAAAATTGGGAAGAAAGTCAACTAAGATGACAGCAGCTGTAAAAATCAGTATAAAGAACCAGGTGCTGGAATAGAAGAGAGATTAATTGGGTTGTAGAAATGAAATACGACCCTAAGATGGAACATCCTTCACAGGTTTCTATAGCACAGCCACCCTCCATTTTACAAGGTCTGCATGCCAGTTTGAATACACAGACACTTTTACAAAGTAGAACTTGTACCACTTCAGCCAGACCCTGTCCTGAGAATTTCAGACGGATTGTACCTATGGGAAGGCATAAATTCCCACCTGTTCCTGAATACTGCTGTGAAGTTCCAAACTTTGTGCTTTCCTAGGACATCAGCAAATGTCAAATCTATCCTTATGCTACAGAGTGTGCAATCTAATGTTTCCTTCCTGAAGACAGGGTGGAAAAAAAACATTTTTGCAATCTAGGAAAAAAGAAAAAATCTTTTTCTACAAGCACCTTGTTTTTTTCCCTCAGCTTACCAAACTCCCCTAAAAGCTATCTTACTCCATTATGTCAGTCAGTTTACTCCCAAGAGATAGCTCCTCACACATACACACTTTTAAAGCAAGTTTTATAAAAACCACATGAGACCATTTTCAAAATTAACTTTCACAGTTTGCGGTAATTTACAACTGTTGCTTTAAACCCCTATAAAGAGGTGCAACATGGTAAAAATCTGAAGGGTGCACGCAACAGCAGTACATGTTTCCTTCATACTTTGTATTCTGTGGAAACTAGGCTCTGTTCTCTGTTTGAGTCAGGTGTTAGAAGGGAGGGAACTGTGCTCTGAAAGCCATTTATCTGCTTTTTTGGTCTTCTGCAACGAGCTCCTAGGACGGCTCATCTCCTAGGGTACCTCTCCTCCCTGCAGCTCCCCTGGACTTTGAAGAGAATTAGGGCTACTTCTGTGTGGATTCAATTTACAAGAACAGAAGGATTTGACACTGTTCCCCTTTTGATAACAGTTCTGTTAATTGTTGTTTCCCTCACCCACTATAAACCAGCTTAGTGAAATAGTACCTTCGACTCCCTACCAACTGCCACCTACTTTCCCCTTTCCATTTCTCATTCTTTAAAAATAAATACCTTGCTAAGCTTTTTAGTTTCAATTTCACTTACAACTTGTATTGCAACATAGCACCCTTTTAGACTTGTGTTTATAAGCACACCTCCCAAATGCTGATAGGGCTCCTCTGGAACATTTTGGGCAATGATGCAGAAGGCACTTAAAATCCTTTACTTGTAAGACATCAAGATTTTTTTAATGTGTGACTAGATTCAGTGAGGATTTCTGTACAACTGGTTTCATTTTATAGATTTAGGAAGAACTATACAGAACCATAACATTAATTTTAGCTTTAGTTAAGGTCTGTTTAATGTGAAGTGCCCACTTTACGCTGGCAGACAAATTACCAATGGGGCAACTAGAGAATGCATGAATGATAATGTACAGACAAGCTTTTTATTATTTATTCATAGAAAACAGTGGGTTTTGGTGTGCTGCTTTGAAAAATGTTCAAACTAGTAGAATATAATGAAAGCACAGTGAAAATTCTATTTCATTAACATTTAATCATAAATCGCTCTTTAATATAAAACATAAAATAAAAGTCTGTCATAAGCACTTAGGTGTAGGGAATGGAGAAAGTCTGCAGAAAGGGGAAAGGAAACATTGCAGTGGGTTTCACTGTTCCTGTTATCTGTCACTTCAGAAGAAAAAAATAAGCAAAGAAACAACAGTCTCCTGCTAAATCTCACAACTGGTCATGAAGAAACTGCTTGGATATTTCTCAAAACCTTACATTTTGATGGCTAAAAGTATTACCAATATCTATGGACAGAGAAACAATGATTGTAGCAAAATCACAACAGCTCAAGAGCAGCAATCTTACCCAGGACTCTGCTACTCAGATAAAAAATAATCAGAACTTCAAGCTGCCAGAGCACATTCAAAAATCTTTTCCATGAAATATCTATTACCATGTTTGTCGTATAACAAGTATTCTCAAATTCCCCTTAGAGGTATACAAGAGTGATGCACGAATAACAAGCTCTTACCCACTACAGATCTTCAAGGCTTATAGAAAATTAGATCTTTATAAAATACTATAGATTATGTCCCTTTTCCAGACCTCTTGTCAGAGGGGTCTTATTCGTTACTCTACAAATACAAATGCAATATTATACTATCAATACTGATTTGAGTAACATCAGCCTGTCAATTAGCAAAACACATCTGTAGACACTGAGGACACAGGCTACAACATTTTTTAGGTTCAGACAACCTGCACATCTCTGACAAAGAACAGAGCAATTCTCCTTATTGGAGACCATCTATCAATCACTGCTATGTGTGAGACTCGGTGCCTTTCTGATAACATATCTTCCTCCTCCTTTAACAGTTCCTTCTTTCCCTAAAGAATGGGCCACCACCTGAGCAGAGCCTGTACCTGCAGCCCTTTATGCATTTCACTGTCAGCAGCTAGAACAGCATGTTTGACTCATGTCAATAGCAGTCCTGAAACGCTAAAAAAACTATTCAAAAAACAGTAGAAAATAAGCATCAATTACACTATTATGACTTCTTTCTCCCAGCCATCATTAAAAATTCTGACAAGCCAGTCAAGCAACCAAAACTCTTGATATATATTGCCATAAAGCAAACAAAAAACCCCAAACAAAACAAATCTAAAAGCACCTTCTCATCTGCTTTGCTTGTATCCCAGGGGCACCTCGAACAGCCAGCTCTGCAGCCTGCTCAGGAAAGGAGCATTTAGGCAACACAGGTTTTCCCAGAGGCAAGATTTTTTTAAAGGAAAATAAAGCCCTTAGAGAACACTTCCTTTAAGCAGCCTCCTCTGTTTTACACTGACGTGGTTCGAGCATAATGCCCCCGCTGATCACAGATGAGTTAGGAAGGCTGAGGAGAGGCAGCCCTCCAAGAAGGCAGGTTTCAAGCTTGGGGTTTTTTTTTTCCCCCAGTCAAGCTCTTTGCTTGTAACCTTACCAGGCATTCTTCCACTGACTTTTCTGCTGAACAGTATGGCTGCATGTGGTAAGGATCTGATGCTGAGGGCATGAAATGATAAATTAGAATTAATTGCTGAAGGCGTCATTCAGGAATTGTGGGCCATTATCTCCTAACGCATCTGGAACCCCAGAGTGAGCGACCTGCGATTCACAAACACATCCCTGTGCCCCATGTTGGGCAGCAGTTCAGTAATGAGTCAGTGGTGGTCTATGAACAAAGGGCAAAACTTCCCATTTAATTGGAACAGATGAAGGGCAAGGAGACCTATCACTGTATCTCTTGGTATCAGCTCTTTTCTTGCTCATTGTTTTCACTGACTCCTGCCCGCTACTTTTGGATATCCACCTTCAGAAATGGCTTCTAGTCCTATCTGGGCAGGTTGGTTTACCTTTGTACAGCTCTACCTAATCTAGACAATCAATGTTAACTACTGGCATTTCTGATCTGTAGCTTTCCTTAGCATTTCTGCTCTTCCACATCCTCTGAACAGTGAAGTGCAGCAACTTCAGAAACAAAGTCTTTATGCTTAGAGGTATGTGAGCTACTGCTGTTGACCATTCACTTCCACAAACTGCTTCAAACACTTTTAAAGAAGAATCATCCTATTTCTTGTTGAAGTGCATTTATAAAAACCCAAACTGTTTGTCATTGGGTTACACAAGCTTTAAGATTCTCTATTTTTTCTTTCAGTCTTTATCAGAACTCCTAAATCCCACCTCAGTTAAGTCTCATCACAATTCTGATTTCAACCTTGCAGTCACGCAGAGCACATTTCATATGCCTACTGCTCAATTCATGATACTCAGCCTTATCCCTTCTTACAGCTGAAAGAACACCCAACCTCACCAATTAGCTCACATATCAATTTCTTGTAACATCATTCGAAAGTAACATTCCATTATATATACAGATGAAAGTCCACTTGAAATTTTGCCATCACTTTGTCCAGCAATCTACCATCATCTCTGGGCTTATTACATTGCAGTACAGATGCTGATACTCCATGGCTAAAGGACATTTTATTGCTAAATGTGCTGCCATGCATTTGTTTCCTAGAAATTTCTACCTAAGGCTTCCAACTAACAGCTTCCAGTGTTTGGACCTTTCAGAAGAGGATTCAAGTACTTTTGCTTGTCTGCCTTGTGTAGACACCTAATTTTGACAAGGTAAGAATGCAATACAGACATAGGTTGATCAGCAACCTTTTGTCCTAATTAATAAGGAAACTCTTTGGCATTTAATTCAAAGCATGAGAGCAGTTCCACAGCTTTCACGGATGCAGAGGTAACGTCCATTTCCACATGATATGTTGCAGAGAGATTACACAGGTGCTGATGCTGATGCCTACTGTCATGCTTATCATGCTCATCCTTTATTAGACTCCAATGTGTGTTTTTAATCAAAAGAAACTTCACTAGGCATTTGTTAATTTACAGTACATGCCAATTTTGAAATGTGCAATTATAGTTTGATACAAGACTGATCGACTCTCCCGTGTAGCACAGGCAATGACAGATATTCTTAACATTGTCCAGGGTGCTCCTTTATAGCCTCTGCTTTCATTTGCCTATATTTTAACCACGCCTTCCATTGCAAAGTCTGCTTTAGGCTGACAAAATTCAGAAGGTTCCAGCTGAAACCAGAGTTCAATTGGATGCTACAATGAGGTTCAAATCCCACTGATATTCCCTCTGTGTGTTCTGAATGCCTGAGACCAACAAATACTTGCAAGTAAGTAAGAATTAGACTTAAGGTGTTTTAGTGTCCAAGAACAGTGACAACAGTTCTGACAACTTTTGGTCTTACTATCGTGGTTTCCCACCATGACATGGGGAAAAAAACCCAAACTAATATTAGCATTTGTGAACAAACAAGCACTACAGAGACAAGGATCATAGAAAACCTTATACATGCAATTAGCATTTTTTACATTCAGTGGCTGTTTTCTATCATATGCCATGAAAAATAAGGCTTTGTGTGAACATACGAACAATGAGTATGAAATTAAATGTTGAATAACTGTTCATTTCACAAATAGCTTCTTCCCAGTGTAACATGTAGAAAAGTCATGTAGGAGTACTTTGCAATTGTGCAACTAAACCCCTTACTGCAAAGCATAAGCAAAATGGCTCGAGCAGCCTTAATTTTATGATTTCTTAACTTGTGACCACTTAGCCTTTATATGTTTATTAATTTTGAGATTTTTTTTACTCCTGTAATTATTAGTAGATACTACACAGGGAGGAAGGACTTCCTTCACCCCCAGGCAAAGGGCATGTGACAAAAGGACTGTGTAATATTCTCCAAGCTCATTTGTATGGGGCTGGAATTTCTCACAGCCTGGGCCGCCATGCTTCCCGCTTTATGTTCACGAGCTCCCTCCTCGCTCTGCAGCAGCGCATGTTTGTGGTCGTGAGGGACAGATGCTCAATCTCAACAAAGATCAATGTGGCTCCAGGGAGCACTGTAGCATCTTTTCCCTGATATTAGACTTCGCTATCCTGAGGCTGTTCCTATGTGGCAGCTTATCAGGCTGCCAGTCTGTCTTTAAGATAGCTCTCTTTATCTTGTTTTTTTAAATAAGAATGTATATTTAAAAGACATACCTGTCCAATTATAAGAGGGACTACAACAGTCATAAACAGCTGCGAGAATATGGATGTAAAAGGCACAGAGGAGGATGATCCAAGCTACAAAATAAAGATACACCATTAACACTGCACTTTTTCTTAGTATCTGCAAATTTCATACACAGATATCACACATTAATACGCATTTTATTTTACACATAAAAACCGGGAACTATGTGCACTGGAAGTAGCTGCATGCATGTTTAATAGTTAAGTCACAATAAAGCATTTGGTGTTCCACAAAACAGAACTAAATCAATCTCTGATTATTTTATAACCTAGGGTAATATTTCCATCAATATTCATTTAATTGAAAACCTGCTACACATTTATGCCAAGTAAATTATATAAGCATTTGTAGGATGATAGTCTAAAGAGACAGAGAGTGAATCCTCCTAACTGAAGAGTTAGCTCGACTTACTTTACCATTTATACAAACATCAAGCAACAGAAGTCAGTGTAGCTATTTCAATAAATAAATGAAAATGATAAAATACTGAAGACAACATTCACATGTTTTATTTCAATGCTGTTAAAAAAGAGATATACTGGAAGTATATAACTATTCTTTCATTAGGACAATTGAACTGACAGGCTTAGTCTTCAAATAGGGGATCTCTCTAACTACAATTGTAAATGCTAGAAGTTAATTTTTCTTTTTTAAAATGCAGGTAGAAAACAGGAACACACACAGTTCAGTTCTTGGAACCTGATTCAGAATGTTTAGGAAAACATACAATATTTTCTACATTCTGACTGAACTATTTTTAGGCTAAGTAACTGGAAAGTTTCCTTTAATGTAATTTAACACCTGTTTAACAGCAATGGAACATGCATTAAGAAACATATACTAAGAAGACTGAATAGCATTGTCAGAGCTTCCATAGGCAACCACTTGCTCCACAGTGAAGTAAAGGACACAACATTGAGGTATTCACAGAACCACTCTATTTTATATTTTGCACTTCACCTTAAAGATTCTCAAAATGACAACAGAATTCAGAATCTTTTCAGCACCATCTAAATGATGCTGATTTCTTGAAACATTCTTACATACATCATTCTTATAAATTATACTCAGATTGGATTACATTTTTCATAGTTCCCTTCCTTTCCAAGCTACCTGCATGACAGACAAGGTGATCATGCAATCTAGTAACTTTCTGTAAGTCTGCCTTGAAAAATCAACATATGGCCGTACAAATGGGTTTGGCATGAAATAAGATTCTTCATAAATTCAAAGAAGAGAAAAATTAGAAATTTCATTTTACTTTATGCAGAAATGTACAACTGCATTGCTTTTTTGTATCTGTACATTTGTATACGCACCGCTTGGGAAATCGGCAAACACGCCTGTGGGGGATATCTCTGGGCAAACTGAGCTTTTGGTGCAGGCAAATGGCATCAGATTTCATATCTCCCTTTCTGAATACACTCTGGGTGGAGAATCTCAGGAGGAATGTACAGGATCTGGCTGTTTCCTATGTGCTACCTTAACTGGCAACTCAGCTAAAACTCAGCCTGGCCACTTCATAAATTACATCATCTTTTCACCCTCCTCTCCAACTTTAACAATGTGGGCACAGAAGATGCTTGGAGGGGACCTGAGGATGATGTCACAGCTGAGAATTTTGGTCTACATGCTGGATGCAAGTGAGAGCACCGAGGAGTCTAAATTTCCCACGAAGTCAAGAGGGAGAAGTAAAAGCTTGCATAGGCAGATTCATATCACCCATGAGCATCCAAAGTCTGGCAGTACAGCTGGATCCCCAAGGGACACAGGGCACTCTCAGAGTTTCCCTACAGAGAGCACAGACCTCCATCATTCCACTCATGATCTCCTTGTTGTTTTAATTCTTGTAAGGAGCTTCTGAAATTTTAAAAGATTTTTAGTTTTTCAGATTGTATTTGGACTTATTGTTACGTGCTGAGGAGCTAAAAGCATTACTTACTTGTATTCCAGGAAGCCTTTTCAAGTGAAAGTGAAGATTTTTAAACTTTAAAATCTGCCTGTCCCACAGAGGAATGAATCTAAGCAAACAGTCTGCATGCCAGGACACTTGCATAGCTTCACAGAACTACAGCATTTGGCAGTGACTCCTGTGCTTTTCTATAAAAACATTGATTGGACTTTGCTCGTGACTTTTAAGTTTTATACTCAGTGGATGCATAATCAGTTTGTAAGTCAGGAATGAAAAACTACTCAACAGCATAACATGTTGCTGAAAAAGGCATAGTCTTGCCAGATTTTTAAAATATTACTCCAAATATACTGTATTCAAACTGTTGTGGATTTTGAAGCACTTTGTGTATGTTTAGGGATATGTTTTGATTTGGATGTGGGGTTTTTGGTACTTGTTTTCTTGGTTTTTTTTAACATAATTACAAACTAAATTAAAGGTACTCATATTACATCTTCAAAAAGACTTCTAAACTTTGTTTTCCTGTTGTATATTTTGACAATTTCAGTGGGCTGTTTTTTATCAAAATCTATCGATTAGATTATGTCTATCAACTCATCTTAACTTTAAATCTACTTCCTGAGAAAGACACAGAAGATAAAATATAGGCTGAAGAAAAGGCACGAACTTCTGAATCACACAGAAAAAAAAGATATTTTAACCCAGACTCTGGACATACGGTGGCTAACAATGAGGAATCAAAATTACTAAAGAACCCACAGCTAATGGAAGCATAATTTGACCAGGGCCTCCTCAACATATGTAGCATGAAAACTCATCAGGCCTCACAACCCTAGTATCTCATGGACTCTCAGACATTGCCTGGGTTCCAGAGTTCCTTTGAACATATCTTTTGGATATGTTTGCCACTCTTGTTTTGAGAAAGAGAAGTGAGAATTGAGGAACAGATGAAACAAAAAACCTTGATATAATGTTAATCAAACCTTCCTACTCACTTACAAAATGCAAATATTCTGTCTGAATGAATCAATATGATTTTGCTCAGGTTTTAGTTGGATCAAGCTAAGTTCTGTGCTCCATTAGCTGTCATGAAAGCTTTTTTTAAAAACTAACTACCTAGATGATTTGCATTGCACTAAAATTAGCATTATGTTAAAATGACTGAGTATCTTTGGCTGCCCTCCTTGTTATAATAATCTCCATGCCTAAAAATGAACTTGTCTTCAATAGCAAGCAGAAGTACTATAAGAACTGGTACAAAAACATCATAGAATCAAACTGCTGATTTATAGCTAAAAAAACCCACCCCTACCTGATTGGAATGACATATGGAAGATAAAATGTACCACTTAATGAAAAAGGAATCACAAATTTTCATGCCACCATATTGTCTACACTTATTTAGGAACATTTTTAAAAGTTTGATATGGTGAAGAGATTGTTGCACACTATTCTGGATAGCAGCATTTCAGTTAAAGGTTTAGTAATAAGCCAGCCCTGCTTTAATGGACTCACTATTCGAGAAAAGACCCTGAAAATTCTTGCTTGGGGAAAGACACTTCTTACTTAAATAATCTGAGTGATTTCAACAGGGCAACTCAGATAAGCAGAAAGATAATTCCAGGCAAATCTTCCCAAACAATTCTGTCACCATGCAGTACTTCAAACTTGACCTGCAGCATTCTTGCTAATTTAGTCCTAGACCTTTCTTCTCAAGAGACTGCCTGTTTCAAAAAAACCCAACAAATTATTTAGTGGGTTTCTTTATGAGTTTGTGGTAGAAACACTGGCTTACCCTTAACTAAAAGGCTATATTTAACTGGATATGGTAAAAAAAACAAAGAGCAAAACCCAACCTTCCTTGCATAAAAACAAGACAATTCCATCTCCCAGCCTAGACTGCCTCCACAAGCCAGATGCCCCATTCTCATCTTTCTGGCTGACCAGGCAGGTATCACAGTGAGTGTTCCCATATCTACAATGCCAGGGACTCAGAAGAAACACATCCTCCCAGTCCCACCAAATTACAGCCCAGCGACATGTGTGCTGCACACATTGCATCCACTTTGGAGCGGGCTGTCCTTTGGGGGTGGCTTTTACTTTCCCAGTGCTCTCCTGCAATTAATGCTTCCTCAGGTTGTGTCTTTGTGCTCTTCACACACCATCAACCAGCTTCAGCCTCACCAGTTGTTGAGCAGAGAGGAGGAAGTGAGGCAGGGGTGAAAAGAGGGCAGAACTGATGGGGAGGGGCACTACTGGCAGCTCTCTTACATGAGATATTCAATTTTAAGCTTTGCTTTACTACACTGTGGTGGAAAGGTCTGGCTACTCTGACACCCTCTTTAAATTTTGCATTCAATGCTGTATTGTCCCTGCTTCTGGTTCCTCTCATCCAGCCCAGATCCAGCTGCCTCAGAGGCCTGTCTGGACCACCCCATGCCCTAATCCCTTTATGTCCTGTTGTGAATGGCAGGACCATCACAAAAAGGACACGGAATGCAATGCACTTTTGGAAAAGATGTGGATGGGATCCAGTTTAGTGATGAAGGACCATGAACATGAGTTACCAGCTGAACAAAGCCCTCCCTTGCTTTGGACTCTTTCCAGAGCTCTTATCTGACCCAGTCATTGCAGCATGTTACAGTAGAGCAGAAAAATAACCACATCTCCCTCAGTAACCCAGGCACGGGGCAAATGGAAATGCTGTGCTGGGAACACACTGCCATGGGCAGTAATGATCCTGAGGCTCTGGGAAGTAGAGAGCAGTCAGAAAAGCATGTGCTCCTGTGAGTTCCACAGTGCCCAGCTCCAGATTTCAGGTAGGAGGTCGAAAGAGGTCATTCCAACATAACATCTGAACAGAGCTGACAGGTCACTGGGGTGTCCTTCCCACCCCCCTGCTTTACAGGCGTTCACACGCAGAGCATTCAGACATCTCGATGAGGCAGAGAAGCTGTGTAAGAGATGCCAGCTCCCAGCCACTGACCAAGAGTCACTGATTGGTACTGAAATAATCCACCTTGAATGGGTGGAAGGGAAGGGGAGGCGTATCACTGAGAATGGAGTGTCTATAGAACATGTTTAAACTTTAAAAATCAAGCTTTTAATTCTGCCTGTCAAAAACTGCAAATTGTCTCTTCCCTCAAAGAGGGAAGAACAGAAGAAGGTGGTACAACAGAGATTGCATCCAATGCTTTGGCAGTCCTGTATTTTAACAAAGAGATCTTTCACTGTTATTCTTAAAAATTAAACTTAAGTCTCCAGTTCTGCTAAATAACTAGACGTATTTTGCAAATTCTTGCCTATTCGATATGCTTGTGTGGCTGTGGGAATTGATTTAGCACAAATAAAAAAGTACGTATTTGTCTACATATACCATCCAGTTCTGTTGCTAAATAAAAAAATCACTTTCACATTCAGAAATATGGAAAAAGAAAAGCTGACAATCTGAATTTTTTTTTATTTCCTGTCTTGGGCAATGAGACTGTGTATTTTGGGTTTCCCTTGTTAAAGTGATCACAGATGCCTAATCCCCTTTGGGTTCCCCTATGACACATTAAATACGAAGCCAATCCAAACATACCTGTGGATTCTAAAGCCTTTTATAGAGCTGTAAAAATAACCATAGGTATTCTTCATCTGAAATACACCAGAGCTACTCTTCCACTTAACTGTGGTGCAATGATCTGGAGGGTTAATGTACAGAAACAAGATCAAGTTTACAACCCAGAAACACCCAAATGGGAATTAGATTAATACCCTTGGAGAGTTGGGACTTACAGACTGGCATCCAAAAATTCTGCTGCAAACAAGGGGCTAACTGGAAAGGCATAGATTAGTCAATATAGGGTAATTAAGAACCATTAACACTATTTATCCATGAAAAAGAAAACTGTGATGTACCAGAAGAAATAAATCAGTCGAGGTAGGAGATACTGGAGACATTGCACAAGGCCTGGATAAGCCCTCGGTGAAGCAAACTGCACAGCTGTGCCGGATTCGTATTACCTGGGCTAAAGAAGGAATTAAAACTGGAGCAGGTGCACAAAACATCTCAGATTAAGGGATTTGTTTTATGGATTTAAAGATTAGAAATGCATGGCTTGTTTAGCCTAGCTGACTGAGTGCTGGCAAAGAGAAAGTCTAAGCCAAGGTGATAAATTTCAGAGAAGTGCTATTCAGATGTATAACACCGGCAACAAAGACAAATGGATTAAACATCTTTAACCAGTACTTACTGGAAATTAGTTTTCTGTTCATCAGATACACATTTCTAGTATTGCAAGGAGGGAGAGCAAAAATCCTTACTTTTAGGCTGCATCATGCTCAGTTTTGAGGTGAATTGCACAGCATGGAAGAGTCCATGACTGGGTGAGTCAGGATGGGATCCTCCTGGTAACCTGGTTCTATGATCCTATTAAAGATGTGTGGTTAACTTCTGCCTATGTTGAAGCAGGTTGTGCACTTGAAAGGCTCCCCTAGTTTTATATAGATGAAAATCTCAAGAGCAGTAACATGTAGAAAAGCACCTAGAAAAAACTGCAGGATTTTGTGTGTGTGTCAGGAACAGGGAGGGTCCCTATTATTCTGTTATTTGTTCTAAGCTAACTAACAAAGCCATAAAAGGTGAATGTGAAAAACAGGAATAAAATGTTTAAGCAAATATTTCACAGCAGCTATTAAAAAGTTCTAGTTAATTGTAAAGAGTTTGGATAAGATCAAAGAATTTTATTTGCCCAATGATTAAAGAAGAAAGAAAATGGTGAGGTAAATAACAAAGTAGAAATAATGATGCACTTTGAATCTTCCACATGAATGAGTTGATCTGTTAATAGCTAATGCACTGTGCTGCTCCCCCTCCTTCCCCCCCCCAATTTGTAATCAGCCTTTTGTCACATACCAGTGAAATCCATTAGCTGCAACTTCCTTATCAACTTCCAAGGCTTTCCCACTACTAAGATATTTGCATATTTAACGATTCATTTGACTGGTATCAACTCTCATTTACCAAGTGCTTGAGAAGAAAAACAAGGACCAGTGTGTAGAAATTCTGTTTAAAAACAAAAAAGTACTGACAGCTCCTTTCAATAAACAGATTTACCTGAATTAATGGCATTGGAGTAGACTTGGCAAAAAATCTGATAAGTATCAACAACTTTTGGACCCATATTTTAATTTAAAGATTGTGAGTACAGGGGAAAGCTCTTCAGTACTTAAATCAGCTTCTAATTTCACTCACTTTCTTTATTTCACTTTTCTCTGGGCTACTTGCACCGAATTTCCTTCACTTGTCTACTCCTGTATTATTTCAGCAGTGCTACTTTCTAGTACTTATGACATCACCACTACAATGCCAACATAAAAATAAATATTCAGAAATCAAGAATAGGAGCAAACTGACAAAGCCTTGGGAAGATTCTGTTTCGACACAAATGTTATGGTAGTCTTATTGGTAAATGAGCTAATGGGGGAGTAATGCCTGACAGTCACACAGAGAGTTTGCCAAGTGTATCTTTAAAAATACACATGAATTTTGTATTGGGTCTTTAACATTCCACATTAACTGCTTTGCAGGCATGCTTCTGAAGAATGTGAAGCACATAAAAATGTAAAACACTGACTTATCTCTAACATTTTTTGATGGCTTTCAATAGAAGTGCATAGATTCACACACTTAAAGACTTTTGTTACTTCGATAGCTAAAACTGGCTGTGCTTCCAGCAACGGAAGACACCGCATCTGTCAGGCACTGAGTGTCTCACCATGAAGGGTAATACCGAGAAGGTGGCAGAGCTGGGGTACTGTGCCATAAAAACCACAGCATCACGTTTGGCTCCAACAGGTGGGCAGATGACTGAGAGCTTGTATTTTCATACCTATTACAACCAACAAAATCACAAGCTTGTGTGCTGGGTAGAATTGCCAGTCCATGCGCTCAGCCATCTTTAAGGACAGATAGGGCAATGCTATCCCAGTGTGGCTGGGAAGCAACAGAGCCACTTTCACCTGAGAAAGGTAACTCTGCATCACCCTCTTTAGTACCACACCTGTTGCTTTCACAGCAAATCCAAGAGACATGACTTTGCTGAGGCATCAGCCTGGCCTCCATCCCATGCAATACAAAGGCATGTGAAATCCCTAAGTGAAAATAAACCCGCATTCATACATTTTCCTTTTTCCCCATGACTAAAGTTACAATCTAAGGGGAGAGAAGTGAGGTGGTACAGCTACAACTGTTGCAGAGTTCAGTGCTCCTGAAATTCTGTATTTAACGAGACATCATAAAAAGGTGTTGGCATCTTGAGGTTGTCAGATTACAGCACTATTATCTTCACAGTACAACACCAGCTTTGTTTTAACTGTCTTTTAGTAATGTAAATGGGCCAAATTGCAGCATACTTAAGAATTCAAATAATAAACTATTATTAGGAATCATGTAATGCAACAAATACTGAAGGAAATAACTAAACTGAACAAGTTCTGATAAGTAATGATGGATAGTCATACACAAGTGCTTTACTTCCTCAGTCATTATTTACTGATAGTAATATAGTTATTTTCAAAAGCAAAATTTAGTCTGTACTATTTTTTGTTGGGGTTTTTTTCCTCCTCAAATGCCTTTGAGAAAATAAAACTTATTTCTCTGCTTTAAAAATTTTCATGATCAATCTGTTACTCTGGCTTCAGCTAAGTGTGCAAAGTGACAAGAGGGAGATGGACAGGCTCACTCTCTGAATGCTTTGGTACACAGTCTCCTAATAATTGTTAATGAAACACTGCAGAACGCTGCAAAGAAATATCAAACAGCATAACCTCATGCTAACTTGAAACTGATTTAACTCACTTTGTTTCAACACTCCTGCTCACCACATATATGAACTCTAACCAATTATATATAAATTTATGGAACATTGCCCATTTGTAACATCTTTGCTGGGAATATGGCATATTAACTGTTAATAACAAGGGTTAACATGAAGATGATGATATTGCTGATTAACATATTCGGGAAGAAAGATTCAACAGCTTCTTACTAGGCAAAATGTTAATCAGTGGTATCTGTGACAAAGTCAGATATTCTTTATAAAGTTTAGCTAAGCATCTTCATACAGTCCAGTAATTACATGCACAGTATTTAAGGCTTCATTAAATTAATCTGAACCTCTTAGAATGTTAATTTTCAGTACACTTTACACCAGAAGTTTCATAGCAGAAATACACTTTTCAGAAATGTAACTGATGTCCTGTTCAACACCATTCATTTAAGATGATAAATTCTTTGCATTAAATGAATTATTTATTATAGCTTCAACATGCCTTTATCAATGTTGTTTAGACAATTTATATTTACATTACTGGGCAATTACAACAAAAAGGCAGTTCAGAACATTATATTCTCTAGTGCACATAGGGCAAAATATAAACAACAACTGCTACCTCAGGTTAAGCTATATAACAAAAACAAGCTAATAGACAACAATGTATTTTATTTCTGGCAGCACCAAAGGTATTTTATGCACTGTACAAAGGGAGACTAAAAAATATGATCACTAATGCAACATAGCATTCAGACTATTCTAGCACAACTCTGTGGAAGAGTTAATGCTCATGAGTACCAGATTCAGGAACTAAAAATCATTGATGACATTGACTTGAAAGGTCCATGAATAGCATTCAGAAGCTCCGCTCAGTTATTGTTGAGTTAAATGGAAGTTTTATTTTGCAACTTGAAAATTCCACCCTGTATTAATTAAGCATTAAGGCTAAGTTGCATGACTAAACTGATGAATGGTTCAGAGAAGATCACCAGGAATTTTCTAGTCAGCGTTTCTCATTCCGCAGTAACTCCACAGTGCAGGTTGTAAGCAAGCATACAGGAACATGTGAACTGTGTGCTTGAATCCACTATGTGTTGACCAAGCCACAAGCATCAAGGAAACTCAGAGGAAAACTAGAGATGTTCACAAGAAAAAAAGGTTTCAGCAGTCCAGACAACAGACTGTCACAGGACATGGGAACTCAGGGTGTGCATGTTTAGTTTGCTGTCCTAAATACCTATCGCTGGATAAACTGAACCTTCAGAGAAGACAAATCTCATCTTAGCAAAGTGTGCTGCTGGGCTGACCAGAATGCTGCTCTTCATGTGTGAAACCCTCAACAAAGACCTCAAGAAGTTTTAAATATTTACATACCACAAGAGAAGTCCTCAAGTTTTGGGCTTCGTGACAAACACCCACAGTTTTTGTAACTCCCCTCATCCCCAGACTAGTTTGTTTATCACTCTGATGAAAAAGTAATTCACATGTGTATCTTCCTCAAGAAGAACAAGTCCAAGTCATGCTGCAAACCATGCCAAAATTAATGTGCATTTTACACACTTATCTTACAAATGTCTCTAGGGCTGGTAGGAAGAACAGAGACACGATTTGCCTTCCTGTTCTTGCACACATGAAGTTATACCACCTCTTCTGAGAAGTTACAGTAAAATCTGCAATCTATGGGGCAGAATATCTTGTTATCTGCCTATAAAGACACCAAAGAAAAGAACTTTATCTTGCTTGAAAAGATATATAGATCTTTCCTTAACATTTCAGTTTCAGCAGAAAATATCCCTTTTGACTATTCAGAGTACCAAAATTCAATGAGGTAAAGTAGGGTGAAAGCTGCCAGTGAGCAAAAGTGAAAAGAGCTGAAGTTTCAGTCACTTAGAAGCACAGGTCTCTGAATGAGTGCCTGTGGAAGAAACACTTTCTATACAAGAGTGAAGAGGATTGGAAAACAGTGAGGCAGACCATCCTGAATCAACACATTCAGTGCAGGAATAACAAAACACCCATCTTTTTTTAAGAGAAGTTATGGTTTTCAACCTACTGTAAGTCTATGGTCCCAGGCGTATCGAGAAAGCTCTGCTGGTGTGTATCAATACATACAATACAGTCAAAGCAGCTGGTGTGTAAGCACAGCTACATCAATGAAATACAATTTGTTCTAGTGGAATAAAAATCTTCCCACACAGTTATTCTGAGGCAGTAGTTGATGTTACAGCCACTCTCACAGTACTATTTATCCCAGTTTATACGGCTATATTTGTATACGTTCCATATGTTGCTTAAGCATCCCTGCTAGAAACAGTGCTTCCCTTGCATGCCACTTATAAATTGTTTCAGACCAACTTCCCACTTCCTCTCCTTTCCAGTGTGCTGGCTTACATATAAAGCCATCAGTAAGACAAACATAAAAGAAAATGTATGTCTTCCTTGAAATCCTTTAAGTGCTTCAGCCTATATTCCCTGCTCTTCACAAAGCCACAGCCCTCAGCAACTTGCACCACATCACATCATTTATGCCAGCAAATCCTCAAGCACCAAGACTTCCTATCTGACAAGGGACTTACTAAAGCACCACCACCCACCTGCAAATTCCTCTCCATTGTATGCTGACTAATGTCCATGCCCTTATAAAACATGAAGATAATGCTTGGTCTTCTCCCTTTCCTTCTACCATGAACTGTAAGGTCCTGATTGAAGGGTAACAATTGAACTAATAGGAATGAAGCAGCATCACATTTAGTGATGCACAGGGGCTCCAGTAATCTGTCTTGCTAACCTTTACCACAAAAACACCCATGGGCTTAGTTGCCCAAAAGCAAGGCTCTGTTTATCTGAATAGTGCCTTTCCAATTGTTCTCATGCCTTTCAGATCAGTACAATCCTGTCCAGCTCCTGCACGTGAAAGCTCTCCAAGAGCTCTCCTAACTGAGTTATCACCCTACCTGGTGTTTGTATTTTACCCAGCCTGACTAACAGCACATGATCTTGCACTTCTGTAAGAACAACAGCTTTCGGTCATCTTAGAATGAGGTGTAGGTTGTGTTTGCATTCACTCTGATACATATTGATGGCCTTCCTGGGAGGCAGCTGACTTCAAATACTGACCAGAAAAATCTTCTTCATTATTTGTGCATTGTGAAAATCACTCAAACTTGCATCTTATATATAATGTCTAATAAGTGCAAGATTACCCAGTAAAAAGATATATTAATATCATGATACTTACAAAAAGCAAAAGCAGAAGTGGAGTTATAACAATGCCCTGGAAGAAAGAAACAAAAACAGTCTGTTAGGGAGGCAGAATGACCTTTACTTTCTTACCTTAGTACATGGAAAAACACAAACATCATTTAACATCATAGAAATTAAGTAACAAGCTCAACTTTGCTCTTCACTGAATATGTTTTCTAACATTTGTACAGCAATCATTTTATAAACTACACTCAGTAAAAAGTACCTTTTTTTACCTTTTTGCACCTAAGCCCATCTGTTCAAAAAGATCTGATACACAGAAACATGGATCATTTATTTTAAAAAAACATATTAAAGCTCTTCCCTCAGCGTGCTGTATCTTAACTTCACTAAGCAGCTTCTCCTTAGGGGGAGACTTGTGATCAAGTCCCATGCCACCCAGTCCCAGGTCCTCTTCTGAGCAAAAGCTGCATCAACTGTGATGAATTAGGTGTCGTGACTGTGTAATGTAAGCAGATATTCCCCAAGGAAATGAGCTGAGATCTCAAAACTCATTTCACTTGATTAGACTTCATGTCTCAGTGGTAGAAGGCAAGTCTTTCATCTAATTTAATCACACAGGACCACCTCGGCTTTCCACATCCCCCAGGCAGATGCAAGCAAAAAGATTTGTTGTCTTCACTGACAAGGAACAGGTTTAAAGCTGATGATTGGACAAAATAGAAGATTTTAAGTTTCATGAAAGCAAATCTTAGAATGAGTTGTTTGGGTTGGGAGTTAACATGACATGCATCACTTTCACAGCTGCAAATAGCAATTCCCCATCAACCTTCCATCTGACTTCAATATTTTATTATTGTTCAATAAAATGGTTCTATCATTTAATGCATGCTAATTCATACAGCTTGCTCAGAACTTCTCTAAGCCAAGACTATTGTTCACCCAGACAGGTCACAAGAATAGCTAGTTTTTTAGCTATTCACAAACTTTATTTTTAAAGGACAAAGGTCCAAAATGTGCTCACATTTATCTAAAAGGGTGCTTACTTGATGTTTTATTTAGCTACAAGTGAAAACAACGGAACAAAAAACCCAGTTGTCTCCTACTTTTCACTTAACCTTGAGTAACATGACTTTACTTCAATCTCTTGGAAGCAAATATAAAGAAAAAACCTTAAACAACAAGTTTTGTATTTGTTTTCTGGGTCCACAAAAAAGCACAGATCCAGACAGAGTATCAGCTACAGAGAGTTCCTACTGTGTTCCTAAAACAAAATGCAACAAATAAATGCCACAAATTATAGCAGACAGGAAGGATCAAGGAGGCAACAGTTAAGCTGTGCAACTTGAAGGCTCTGCAGAATTTAAAAACATATTTCAAAATAAATAATACATGCCATATCTGACTGCCCCACAGCCCAGCTATCCATAATAATTTATCTTTTTGCAAATGTCACAATTGAGATAGATCATAAAAGACTAAAAAGAGAAGTAGAAGCAGTAAGAATTGCTTCAGGGAGTCACTCACTATTTACAAGAGGTCTAGACTAAAATGCAGATAACAGATATGAAGAAATATAGGTGCTCAAGTACAGCAGCTGGAGAGGAAGAAACAAAAGTTGAGGAAGGGCGGAGGCACCAAGGGCTGAGCTGACACTTGCATACAGCAGAATCTATGATGAAGAATTGACTGCAAGATCTGTGTAATGCAGGTACAACACATCGCTTCATCAGAGCGACCAAACTCCAGCTTTTAGGGACTACTGCTAAGAGTACAGGAGCCAGACTTTGCCCTTCTTCCCCTTTCCCCATTGACAACTACACTGTACACTTCAAATGCTACCAGACATTACCAAGGGCCTGAGTGTTCCCTTAGTCTCCTGTAATTTTGGGATGGCAGAACACCACTGCAGCAGGGTTCCACCTTCAGGCTTTTGCACGAGTGAAGAGGAGCATGGATGGAGCAGGAGGTGATGCTCCAAAATCATCCCGTACTCCAACTGAACATTGGGTATGGGGAAGAGAGAGCACACTGATAGCTTGTGAGCACAGCCAGCTCTCCTCTGAATCTGAAGGAACTCATTGATCCAGCACCATTAGCCATTTCTTATGTGCTTCACGCCTCAGTGTGATTTTATATGCTACTAAAAAAAAAGCAAAGGTAAAAAACCAAACCAAACCAAGCCAAAGCAACCTTCCTCTTTATCTTGTTGATAAATCAAGATGATGTCCTTCCTCCTTAGGATGGGAGCTGTGACTTGCTACGTATTTACTTTAGAAGCTTGCTGATATTAACACAGTGGGCAACAGCCACTGCTAATTCAAAGCATGTGTCACAAAAGGAAACAGCACCTCTGTGACAGTAACACTTCTTAAAATTCTGTGAGTGGAGAGGAAAAGAATCCTCCTATACATCATAAAGAGATTCCTGATCGAGCATGCTGCAAATCTAGCATTCAAAAGGTCAATTTTAGCAATTTGTTACTAAATTTTGTTATTAAACCCGGTGATCTTAATAATCAGAAGTGGGTTTCCTGTTGCCTCACCCCAGAAAGGATTTACAAGGTTGAACTTTCCCATTTGCAACACATATGCAATTCCCTGGGAAGCTAAACAATTACCTGACAGAACAGACAAGTTCATATTAAAAAATAGATGCTGTTGCTGAATCAGAGTAATTTGATGTTAATGTTTTATTTTGATAAGGAGTGCCAGTTTGAAAAACCACAGGGAGTACATGAAAACCAAAAGGTTTTTTTTCTTCAGTCAGTAGTGCTGTGGTGGCTGTGATGGTTTACAGGTGAAAGCAAGGCAAGATTTATTCAGGGAGGGAACCTCTGTTACCCAGCCAACTGATGGAACTGGTAAAAAACAAACTTTGGGGATGTAAAGGCCATTTATACGTTACCTGAAAACACTGATGTGCTTTTATGTGCTAAAGCCCTTATCTTCAGGTTCTGGCCCCAGATTTAAAGGGCTTACCTGGCCATGGTGTATCTGTCTAACAAAAGGCATTACCTTTCCCTGCACACAGCACCTTGCTTCGACACATTACCTCTTCATTAGGAACATGCTCCTCAATGTGCTCGTATTATGTGATGCATCTCAATTCATACCCACTAAAGAATAATAAATAGACCACTTCCAGTCTAAAGCCTACTGACAGAAAATACAGGAGACAATTTACATTTTGAATGTAAAACCCAAAGTCTGATTCACTAAGAACAGAGAAAATGTGGAAGAAAACAGTTACTCCAGAGCCCAGCTCATGCTCCAGCAGAGGCTTCACAAAGATGAGAATATTCTGACACTGGCAGTACGGCTGCTATCTCAGATTGCAGCTGGCTGAGAAGCACAAAGGAAGCTGAAAAATAAAATAAAGACGACCATTTCTAAGTCCACTGAACACTGAGACCATCAGAGAGGAAGAAGGAACTAAATTTGACAACGCTTTTCCCTGCCTTGCTCTCCAGGCAAGCGCTGTCAAACACACAGTGTATGGAGATAAACAGATTGTAGATTAGCACTTCCAGCAAAAGCTGAGCATCTGCCCTTGAGAATGCAAGGTCATTACACAGTTTTAGCATCTTCAAAGTTCGGGTGGAGTGTTAAGCTTCCCGACTGCTGCCCACAATGGAGTCAAAGTTGTAAAGTGACTGCCGTTTGCTATCTGCAGAAAAACTTTCAAGAAATCCATTTACACCTCTGATGTGAAAGACTGACTGAATATATTTCAATGATTTTAGTGGAAAGGGCAGAAAAAAACCTCAGCCTGACACGAGACACTGATACAACATAGGAATCTGAAGAGTCAGATACTCGGAAACATCTCTCTACAGTAAAGATCATGAAACCTATTTTTTTTGACGAGAGTTTAAATACAGGTCTGTGTGTGCAAGCAGGTACATAAAATTACCTATTAACAGCAAGGATGTACTTGGAGATCCATTTCATTGTTATTTGCTTTAATTAGATAAAGTTGCTAAGAGGTTTTCTACAGATTTCATCCAGTACAGCATTGCTGTAAGAACAGGTATTGAGGTGTTTATTCTGTACATAAAAGAATATATAAAATCAATAAATGGAATTTGGCTGCCAAATCAGACAGAGAAGGGAAGTCACATAACGAATTTGAAACCTATGGTGGCAAATCATTAAGAACGAAATTATGCAAATAGGAAGAGGGAGGTGGGCACACATCCAGAGGGACACATGGCAGAAGACAAGTAGGGATTATTGTAATGAAGCATGAAATACATATGAACTTTCCTTCGTTTCCTTTACCCACAAATTTCCCATGCAATTTTTCATCATTCTTACAGGTCATCAGTACAACACGCATGTGGCAACTGCTAGTGAGAAAAATCTTAACCAAAGTCACATTTGATTTGTCTTAAGAATCAGGGCTAGAAAGAAAAAAACAGGTTTTGTAATCAAGGTGCTGAACAAATGTGTATTTTCTGAAATCAGTTACCTACTCCTGCTTAATGCTACAGATGTTCTTGAATGCTTCATCAGAGCAGGACACAAAAGAACCAAAAGTGCAAGAAGTGTTATGTGAAAACTCACTGGGCAGCATTTCCGTGCTACTGATAGGGTAAGGTGTGAGAAAAAAAAACTTACGAACACTGGATAATTTCATCAGAAGGCAAGCATAAAAGAGAACTGAAACTCAGTCTTCATCTGTGTACAGCGGTATTTCTCATATGACTTTATTTCAAGAGTTGCCGGCACTTCTTGGAAAAGAAAGATCAACCAAAAAAAAGATTGGCTCAGTTGGTTAGAGTATGGGGTTAATAACATCAAAAAACCCCAGCCTGCACACCCCACCTCACCACTCAAAAGACAAATAAACAAACAAATGCTCCAAACACAAAACCATAGTTTTTATGATTACAATATGAGAGAGAAACTTTATGTCAAAATATGTATTATTTCTATTTCTTATGTCTCTTGTTTCCTTGATTTTGTGCTTGGAAGTGCGTATTCAATTTTTTCTTTGTTTTATTTTTAGCAAGTTTGCAGACAACTTTATAATGTTTTACATTTTAAAAAGAGCCCCCTGCCTCTAGAAATGTGCCTCTAGGTCTGAATTAGGCGTGTTTGTGAGTAACAGGACAGCAAGCACCAAAGTTCTGACAGAATACAGATGCTCTCAAAAAAAAAAAAAATCACAAAGAAAGAAAGTGGGCATTCCTAAAGATGCAAAAGCTGATTGTTCAGTGTTTTCACTAACATGATAGAGATTGTAAAGACCATGGCAGCACTCAGAGCCAACTCTCAGTCTATTCAAATCAAAGAGCACAAGACTCCTGCTATCCTCACCCCTCAGACTGGTCACAGCTCCACAGTTCCACTTTACAGCATCACCCCCGAGTAAATACATTGTTTATTACCCGTGATAGCACATTATTTATCATCTTGAATAAACTGATCTAAAGTGTACTCCCATGTCAGTCTGCGTTGCAACAATCTGAACTTTAGACATTATACATAGAATGATTCCTTCTGCTGAAACACAGCTTTCACACATCAAAATCCTCAGAAATTAGCTGCCTTCTCCCTTTTTCCACCTGTCCCCACATAGCTTTAGAACTATGCAGAACCTCTTTACAGACACCACAGATCAAGATAAAACCCCCTTTATTAAATATCCATACTTGGTTCCAAACCAGAAGGGCAACACCCACTAAAAGTCAGGCTGAGACCAGGCAGGTTCTCGTGAAACCACCAGCAGGCACTGAATGCACAGGGGGCATAACAGAAAAGGGCCTGATAACACAGGTGCACAGGCAACTGTGAATTTTGCATACCTCAGTTTTTAAGTACTAAACCATTTGAACATGAAGATTTTAAGTTTATAATTGAGTTTATCTCAAAAACATTTCGATGCCTTAGTATTTGGATCCAGTGGCTGTAGAAGTCTCCTTGAGACAACCTTTTTATGGGTTCTTTATACAGCTTTTAATGATTTTGTAAGCATGGCTATACAAACTATGCTGCTCATTTGACTTAAAGATTGCAGTGGAGATGACAAATTTCTGTTGATTGAGATGCTGAAATTGATTTCCACAAAAAAATGCTTCCCCCCGTTTCTAACATTGTGCCCATGTAAATAACATAAATGTTTGGTTTTCTCTCTTGCAATCTCAGAGATTAAATTAGAGCTTTCTCATACTCTTGTAATTTCAGTCATTTCCGCAAGATGCAACTTGTGTCCCTCTGTTGCTCCCCCATGGACATCAAAGAAGCGCCTGGTGTCAGATAATTACTTGCCTTTTGTTTTCCAATTCAATTATTTTCAAAATAATTTCAAGTATAACACTCCTACTGTACATCCCTCTTCTGTCAGCTACTGTAATGACATTGTTGGTTCTGAGAAGGCTTGTACAACTGCAATTATTCAAAATAAAATATGTAATTTAGCTCTTTATGTCCTATTTTATATGAAATGACTGTTCTGAAAGCTGGGGAGAACAAAGGCTTATGAACTGATGCTTTTTAGGATGCTAAATAATAGGAACATTTGAAAAGATATTGAAAAAAGTATGAAGTTAAGTTCACACATTTTTGGTAAAATGATAAACATTGTACCCCACCAAGATAGCAAACTGCAATACAAAATCGAAAATACAATTCTATGTAACCCTAATTCCAACTATAATTATAAATAAACACCACAGCAATACCTGTAACTCATCCAATTCGGCCAATATTAGATTTCAATAACAAAACTTTGAAATTAGAAGCACTACGTCAAAATGGCTTTTGATTTATCAGAGGGGGGCAAAATCAACCAGATTTCAAATCATCTATGAGATTATGCAGAGGGCTTTGTAAGTTGTTGCAGACACTGAACCACCTTTGTTCTGTTGTATTAATCTAGTGCTCCCAATTGTGTGAATGGACTTAATTCGGAAAAAAAAAAGAATGATGAGATGATACTAAAAAGCTTACCAGCATCAGATAATGGTAGAAATCAAAAGCATTTCCAGCATTTAGTAATAATTACTATTTTCAGATGTTCCTCTTGCCTGCATTTTACACAATCATGAAAAAATGGAATCAAAAGGAATGCAAGCAGCCAGAGTTCAGTTCCTTCAGCAAAACAGATCAGAGAAATGAGAAATACAGTGATCTGAACTACCAGCAGTAACACTACCACACTTGTCATAGAAGTGTAAAGAATAAAACCAAAAGGAGAGAGCATTCTTTTTCAGTAAGGTTGAGGGGTGAGTTTCTGATATCAGATTAAGAGTTAAACCAAGAATAAGAAAAAAGTATTTTAGAAAGGTAAAACTAGAGATAAGCCCAGCTTGCCTGGCTTTCCCAGCAGAGGGCATCTTAAACACACTAGAAATTTGTTTCTTACACAGCAACAGAATAGTTCGGAATACAGCAGTAAGGACCCCGAAGTTTTAAAGCAACTATGAAAACTTCTTGGTGCTTCGCGGGTGATACGGGAGTAGTATCTGGAATGATGCACAAAAACCAAAACAAGTCTCAATCAGATTTGGAAATGACCACTTCCATCAAAGGACCTGAAACCATCAGTTAGATGGCAGCTCGCTGGCAGGGTGTGGAATAGCTCCTACAACAGGTGGGATCCTGGGTGCTGCTTCTGGCCATACCTCCCAAGCGTTGTAACCTCTCCGCAGCAGCTCCGCAGCTCTGCGCGTGACCAAGGGGATGCCAGTGGGCCTTTGCTCAGGTATCTGGAATGGGATCAAGCCATATCCACCAAACTTGTAACACCTTCCTGTAACTTTTTCTTGCCTCTCTCTTGTGCAACAGATTCAACTCAGCCGCCTTGTTGCCATCTTCAGTGTGTTCAAGGACACTGTTGAGCCTGTTAGCGCTACATTTTCCTCTTCAGGTGAGGTGCTTTTGCTGACCACCACTCCCGGCCTCAAGACTTTTTTATTCCCCTTTACCTTCCACCCCAGTGGAGCCTTTTAAAACTTCCTCCTATGCAAGTATTTTTCCTAATTCCAGCTGATTAAAGCACTGTCTGTTCCTATTCAAATCAATTTCTCATGGGGTGTCAGCAGAGAACAGGATCACTATGGTTCTGGATGTCAGGATAGGAGTTTATACACTAGCATTAAGTGGACCTTGGTTAGAGGAGACATAAAACTGAGAAAAGAACTTCTCAATCATCCACACCCTTACTTTCTTCAGAGTGACTCCCCTGTCTTTGCAAAAATCACTTGGACACGATCCTGTAATTTCTACAACTGCAAGCAGGTTCCACACCATATGAGCAGGACCTCAGTGGGACTGAGGAGGAAAGGCACAGAGCTTGTAGGATTAGAGTGTCTGTAGGTGTAAGCACAGCCCTTTCTTGAAAAAGAGTTGAAGGTATAATAAGGACATAATAAACCTAATTACATGTGTTGGGGTGTACTTTAAGTGCAAGGTGTATTAGTGCAGTCTTAAGGATGCACCACAATTTCTCCTTTGTTTTGTACACAGGAAACAGAAATGCAGTAGCAGTAACAAACATGTTTCACAAGAAAAGTTAATTTTCGACCGAATTTTTAGGTCTGTTTTCTTGAAGAAGAAAGTTACAAAGAATCTAAATTTCCCCTGTATTTGGATCTATGCGAAGTCACGGGCAAATCCTAATTTAAATTACTAAGAAGCCATTCCCAGCAAAGCATGCCAGCTTCAGCACCTCTGCTCCCACAAAGCCATGTGGCACTAGGATAGGATGGCACTAGATGGTGCTGTGGGACCTTCCAGGGAAAACAATCTTCTCATAAAACAGAAGTTATTGTATTGTTCAATTAGCCAGAGAGTAGATTCTTTATTTTGAGACACATTGACGAGTACGAAGTCCCAACAAAAGAAACCAGACCCACAGAAACAGAAGGAAGACACTAAGTAAACACTCTGCTTTGACTGACACTGCTTTTTGGAGTAGCTAAGTGCCACTCTTCCACTGGAATAACAGCTTCTTGCCTCTCCTTCCCAAAGGAAAAGGATGCAGTTTTTACACTCTACACCAGCCTTACTTTAAAGGGTTCTACATGTAAAGCAATATTGAAACAGTCCCAAGTCACAGCTCCAACAGGCAAAGTCCCCACAAGACTTTTCTATCATTCTTTGGAACTGGACCTCATCAACCTTTAACAGACACCATTTTATTCCGGTGAATGTTTAAAAAATTATTTTGATACAATAAGCTTTGAATTAATGAAACTTTGAATGAACTAATCTATGCATTTACTTTTTCTACCATGATGATCAGTTGTGTGAAAAAACCCAGAAACATAAAGGAATGATTATAGAAACCTGAGAGAAAAGATATGGCAAATTTTAGAGAAATGAGCAGTTATAAGCAGTTATCAAAATTGATTCTACTTATTTATTTCTATAGCTTTCCGTGTAATTGAAAACTGTTCAAGTAGAACAGGTTCTGTATAAAGACACCACCAACATATAAAGCAAAGCACATTTTGTTGACACAAACACTACGTTTAAATCAACTCTGATCTCCTTCATTCTTCTTCAAGCCAAGAACCTCAAACAGTGCAAGTATAAGCATTGTAAATGCCCTCCTTGACATACGCAAGAAAATAAAAACTTTATGTAATGGGCAGGAGCACTGTGCCAATAAAAATCTGTAAGGGTTAATTATGCATCCGGAGTAGTAAAACACTTTCCTAGCATTGCAAAGGTCTCTTGGTGACCTGCTATTCAGAAACACCACCTAAAACTTATCACTAAAGTGCTGGCATAATTCTCCCACTCCCCAAAATGTGGGTTTTATCTGTGGTATCCATGAAATGAGATACTATCCCCCTCACCCCAAATCAAACCAACAGCATAGTTCATCTATAATTATCATTATAAATTAGACAGGTTACATTGGCTTCATCAGAAAAATGTCTCATCAGCCGAAGTGCTACCTGCACTCTCTAAGGTGAGAAATGCCCTCCAAATCCCCCAGGATCCTTCAAGATCATTCCCAAGTCCACTGGAAAGTTAAGCTATTAACAATCAGTTTGCGAGTGAGCTCACTCACACATTCCTTATTTTATCTTTAGTCTAAGTGCCCTGAACTGTTTTAGTAAAAGGTATGACAAAGCTCATTCAGTCTGTTTCCATTATTATTCTCAGGTAGGATTTCCACTCTCCGCACTGACTGTTTCCAAGGCCAAACCCAACCCAAATGCACACAAGCCCATGCATAGACACAAACCCCCCAAACCCAGCCCCCAATATGGTAATCTATATTGCCTGTGTTCTGTGCTGCCTGCCTGGCCCCAAGTCATCAATAATGAATAGAAATGTACAGCTACAGCAGTAGCCTGTGTCATGGGCTTGTCAGGGATTTTTGAAAAGGAACAAAAACATAGGTTTGCCATTTGATTGTGTCGTCTTCTGCAAATGCAGGAAGGGCAAAGCAAAGTGGTATTTTAAAAGGGGTAATATGATTAACCCTTTTTGCGTGAAATGAATAGCTTCTTCAACTATATAGATTAGAAAATTATTTGCTTGCAATACAACCAGTATTCTCTTAGGCCTGAGAATTCAACAATAATCTTGATTCTGAGCACAGGGAGGAGAGGTTTTTTCCATTTTAAGACAATGAATACCTACTCAAGAGGAGTCAAATACCATAGTTAACATAGAGCAAGAAAGGATTTCTTTTCTTAGGAATCCAGCAAGTTCAGTATCAAATAAATTTTGTTCTTGAAGAAGAAACATAATGCATGCAAAGACATACACACACAGTCAGTGAAAGCAATGGCATTATTAAAAAATATGCAGATCCTCATAAATGGGCTAGAAAAATTAAGGAAAAAAAAGGTGGTACCTGTATTTATTATTGCTTTCCAGTGTTACCAAATACATTTCTACAGACATTAAGACTGTGGTCTTACAGGAGTGATTATCTCACATTTTACAAACAGAACACACCAGCTGGTACACTACCAATCCACCCCCTGGGGAGGGTGGGTGGCAGACTACAAAATGTCTACAGGACACATACAAACTAAATTGGTTGAAAATCTGGTAGTAAAACCAAATCTTTCTTGCTTTCTACATCTGTACAAATTCCAAAAAAAGTCCTGCATTAATATATTTAAATAATAAGAACGTTGACTTCTGCAGTAGATGAGTACATATTCTCCACTTTGGAAGACTCAACTGAAGATGTAGCCTTGTCTTCAAAAAACCTGGAACTATACAATTTGAGATAATTTAGATAAAAAATGAAACTATATAAACACGAACTTCCAACCTGGCATCAAAAGCAAGACATCTCAATTCAGATTACATTGCCAGGCCTTCTTTTCTAGGAGCCAGTAACAAGCAAAAGCACATGGTTTAAACACAACTGAGGAAAATCTTCAGAAAGCAGCAATCAATAATACAATTTAACCAGCCTACTCTGCGTTCTGACCTAACGTTATCTTGTGATAACTGTTTTTAATGGTTAGAGTTGGATATTATAGTATTCAGCTGAGCTCAACTGCGCATAAATCGCTGAATGTTCCTGTGTTGAACATGTTATTAATGACTGTGAATAAGGAAAAAGGACCATAAACCACTTTTCCATGGCACATAATAAAATAACTGCCTCAAAATCATAAGTACACACTCCAGCACACTAAAGTTAAAAAACCCCAATCAACGGAAATGTGATTCTGTTTAAACTAACTGATTAAAATGAGATAATTTACTTACAAAAGAAACTTCATCCTATTTAAAGAATTCCAAAATTATTTCATAGCAAAAAAAGTTGCTTTCCAATTCTAACTCCAAATATGCTTCAGCATGACTACACTGATTATCTTTCATTTTGCAAATTCCATACACTCAGTAAAAAGTTCTTTTCTCCTATTGTCATCTTTTTGTGGTTTTGCAAGTGCTCAGATACCCCTCCTCCTACTGCCCAAACACAGGGTTGGCAGCACAAAACTTCTGCCTTGTTTTGAATATCCCCACGGAGCAGACAATCTCCTTAGCACACATTTTAATGTGTTGAATATGAACATCAGCAACAAGAAAATGCAGGGGGTGTTCTCATATATGGTAGAATGGGCCAAAACCTCGTTCTTGTTATCAATGCCATATGACCCTTGGAGCATCTTGTGATTTTTTTTTTTTTTTTAAATCCATCTGCTTCAAACATGTTCATTTTTTTATGTGTTATTTGTAGAAACAGATCTCACGTTCAAGACAAAAGACCAGTGCATTTGTTTAGTATCCCACTATTGCTCAAGTGACGGTGGAAAGGTGAAAAGTCAGGCAGAGGCAACCTAAAGAACTGCTTTAAAAAAATGCAATAACAACAACAACCCCCCCAAAAAAAACAAACAGGAAAAGGAAAAAAGTAAAAGGGAAGAGGGCAGCAAACAAAACTTGGCTTTGTACTTCAATTTCCTGTATGGGTTGCATTGCTCCAACTTGCCATCAGAAGGAGGCTGTTTTTCCCCTGTCTGATATGAATACTGGTTTTGCATTTAAATCATCTGCCCCGAAATGTAGGTCTTTAATTCAGTAACATAACAGAATATTTCCAGAGGGGGAAAATTGTTCCTGAAAACAAAACATTCCTAGTCTAGCAGAGACTGTCTAGGCAGGGAAGGGAGCTGGTGTGTGAGACTGGAACCAAAGGAAGAGAAAGTATTTCCCTCACAGCCCCCACAACAAAGGCTTTTTTTGATTTCCGCTCTTAAGAGCTCAAATGGCAAGACAGTGATAACTTGGAAGCTGCTCCTATTTCACAGGAGGTAAAACAAGAGAACAACTAAAAGATGTTATCCAAGATTTCCACCTTCCTCTTCTCAGAACAAGAGTCTGCAGCCTACTTTGCCCTCAGGGAACCACAGCTCCAGAGGCAGCTCCTTTGTGACTCCTTCTCAGGCTTTGCCCCAGCTCTTCCCAAAGAACCACTGCCAAGGCTGAGAGTTCACAGTATGGGATTAGACCATTTGTGCCCTTAAATTTACAACAGCCTCAGTCCTCTGGATCCAGAATATTTCTCATTCTACAAGTAGAATACATTCCTTTAAAAAGTGGAATCCCTTGTAAATACTCAGATGACTCGCCACACAAATTCACAGAACCTCATTAGCTGAAGGGACAAAACATATCCCTAAGGCCTTTAATTTTTACTGAGGGTTTCTAGGATTTTCTAACCAACAAGAGATTTGTTTGTGCCTGTTTTGTGTGCCTAAAACTTTCATAAACTGTTTCATCTGGTGGGTGGCAGACTGGACTTCTCCACAGAAGTTGTAGAACACTGAGCTGAATCACCTGCTGTCCATCCCTAGCCTGAACATGGGAATTGCAGGGAGAGCAGCAAGATTTAACTCATCCAAAGATTAATAACCGACATGATTTTCAAAGCAGTTCTCAGATGCACTGTTTGCCTTATTGATCTAACATAAATCAGTGATACGCAACATAATAATGAGCAATACACATCATTGCAATCTACCACTGTGACAATCACAAAACCAACTCAACACCCAGCTCAATATTACCTGATAATAACTAATAGTCACCCATTACAGGCCAGTTTCAATACCCATAACATGGAAGGGTTACACAGCCTCATCTTGGTGTTAAATACTGGTTCTGCTTGAAAATGAGAAATACACCTCCTGTCTGCCTAGGTATGGAAAGCATATTTCTTCAGAGAACAGATCCATACCCACCAGTTTATTCACTACCAGTTTATTGTCAGCCCTTTTCATTTTAAGTGTAGTTTCCATGTGAAAAAGCCACAATTTCATGGGGTTTTTTTACTGACGTCTTTTGATATACTCTCATTCAGGTGACAAAGCCAAAAAATAACGGTTTTGGTTATTTTCCATTACACACAACTATTTCATTTCTTTTCCAAAGCTGTTTCAGGCAATGCAAGTGCACATAATACAGGTTTGCACAACGCCCCAATGGGCAAATCAAGGCCCTATTACTAAAAGGCCACAATGCCATCATGCTTCTCATTTCTGGATCACACAAAAAGGACATCAGCCTACCTCATACACAGAGCATAAATAACCATCCTGTAAGGCTAAATGTAACAATAACTTGGGATGGTCATTCCCAAGCTGCAAGCTATCTAAAGATTTTTATTTTTTTCTTAAAACCACACAATTTTACTGAGAAGGTACACAAAGTAAAGAGCTGAAAGATTGCTTGCCAGATGCCTACTACAGCTTTATACACACACACACACAAAAGATAAAACTGCTGAGTTATTTTTTATATCTCTTATGTAAGAAGGGTTTTTAAATGTAAATATTATACTTAAATTAGAATTTCTGGTTTGCCTACAATCAAAAGCCTTTAACATCACAAATCATGACAACGAGGTGGCCTAGCAACCTAGACAGACAGACACAGGAAGTTCAGTCAGTCAGTAATAAAAAGCTTTGGCTGTCTGGCTTCAGGGAGAAGAAAATTGCTTGGATGATCACTTCAGTACTCTACTAGGTGATGCACTATTTTATTCTTTCTGATAGCTGCAGTTTAAAAGAACTCAAAACAGGAAAACGTACATGTAAAGGCTGAGCAAAGATGTGGACTGAAGCTTTATTTTGTTTTGTTTCAGATTCACACTTTTGATAGAGCCTAGGGAGTCAGACAGAGAAGAAAGAAAACTGTCCCCAGCGCCTGACAGTAACAAAAGTGAAAACAGCTGCTTAAGTTGCAAACTACCTGCAGAGTGGCTCTAGGAGCAAGGGGCTCTGCTGGGGGGGCACAGCCCTTGCAGTGTTAGCAGGTGTCACTGCAGTGACTTGCCAGCAAAACAAAGCATATTTATCAAGTCATGGTCATAATTTAATTGCTTATCGTGATTCACTGAAAATACACTGTCATTCCACTCACCGGCAAATCTGCATCTAAATTTACCCTGTGGTAAATTTACAGTGTTGCTCATCATGGACCCAAGCCTAACCATGCTGCTGAGCATCTACAGCTCCTCCCAGAGAAAGCAGGCATTCTGACCCTAGCTGGAAGGTTTGTTTTAAAAAAGATTTTGTCAGAGCTGAGGACTTTTTCTCCACCCTTCTTCACTCTAATTACATCTAGGCAGTAACAGTGCTAAACTCTATGCTAATGAGAAGCTTTAAATTCTTCTGTTAACATGACTGACTTTTCCCTTCCCTAGTCTTCTCGAGGCTCATTCTTTTCTGTTCCTTTATTTTTCACATCTCATCAAAATCTTTTCCAAAAACATTAAAAGTATTACCCTTCAAGGAGCTGACTTCCAAGTGTACCTAACATCTAAGCCTATACCCTGTAGGACCTGGAGGCTCTGTGCATTTTTCATAATATAGATGTTTTTTCAATAACTCTTACTTAATGATGAGACCAAGAAACACCTTCTAATTCCATTACCAGTATCAACATTGAAAAAACTCCCAACATTAGCTTGACTTCAGTCCCTCAGAACTACTGGCAACTCACTCAGACAACTGGCAAATAAATCTGATTTGGTCATTTATCCAGCAAACTGTGAGTATCAAAATGAACATTTCCAGATTTGACAAGTAATTACTGTATTAAATACCATAAGAGTACATTTCTCAGAAGCTGATGGCCCATCCACAGAATTCTTGTAATTAGCAGCAATAACCATTCTGGATAAGAGACTATTCTCTTCCAAGGGTAATAGCTTCTGCTTACATAAAGGGGTATTTTTGGCACATTCTCAAGGTCTTCTTTCTTCTGCCCTGCTGTCAGAACTCTAATCAGGTATGCAGAGCATCTACAGTGGTCCTGCATACTCCAGGTAATTAGCCTTTCCAGTAATCACAGAGCATCTCTCATTGCTGCAAACATACAGGACACTGACTGTTCCTTAACCCTCAGGTTTCCTTTGCTCATTTCTCAAAGAACTGACTCAACACTGGGTACCTTGAACTAGTCTTTCAATGCACACCATTTAGAGCTTTCCAAATAAAATCATTTCTGAGTATTTTGCTGGAAGCTGAATTTAAAGACATGAATTATCGATGTTTCAGCTAAAATGTACCCCTGATCTTTCCCTTTCCTCCTAACAGTTAAGAAAATAAAAGCTCACAATATGTTTCTCTGTGATGATCTTCACACGCCTTTCTGCTTGAAAAATTGATCACCTTAGATAAAAACTAATTTACACCTGTGATTTATTAAGACAAGAATCTCATGTTTAGAAGGAAAAAGGCTGCAGTAAGTGTCTATGCTCTGACAAATGGCAAAAAATGCAGCTGATTTAACAAATGAGTGCTCAATCAATGATGCACTGAGGCACATGACAAAGGGAAGTCAAAATCCATTACATTCAAGAACCTCCTTTAAATTCCACTTCAGTGCACTGACCCTGTTGCTCAATGCTAAAGACTTTACAAGGTTTTCGGAAACATTTAGAGAAGCTTTTGTTTTGGCATTCACTCAGCTGCACCTCACAATTAACACCGCCAGACTCCTCTCTAATCAATTATTCATTAAGATTACTAGCATATCTTTTGAGCGCCTTAACTTCACATCAGAAGTGTGCGAGGGATGATACATCCATGTGTACTTTGCAGAATAAAAGGCAGACTCTAAGCAGGTTTTAACGTTAAATGAGAACAAGGCTAAAAGAAGCGAAATCAACACTTTTAGTCAAAGTTGAGCTTCAGGCGAGCTGCAGGCAGTGCACAGCGTGAGAGAATTTGGCTCCAGAAAGTGCCCATGTGTTGACAGCTGAATAAGAGTTTGAAGGCTTAATGGTAAGAAATGTTCCGTCAGTGGTAATGTTACACTTTACTTACTCAGTTAACTACTCATCTTCTCCAGCTCTGACAGTTGATGACACAAAGCCCATTCAATTCAAGTTTTACCAGTTGCTATACAAACATGTTTATTGTGGTTCCCATGGCTAGTATTTTTACCAGTCAAACAAAAAAAGCAGGAAATAATTTTCAGGAAATAACTGTCAAATATAGTTGTGCTGAGAAATTAAGAGTGCAAAAAAATTTGCTCAAACTATAGGAAAAAACCAAATAATCTGAGCCTATTTCTACAACTATAATAACACATGTAAAATAAGCAATTATCAATTTATACTATGGTAGAATCTACTCTATTAAACACAGTGTTGGTGAGGAAGATATTTGACCCCTTAACATAATTTAAGCACATAGGTTAGGAAGGTTTTGTATTTAAAGCCCACAAGAGATCTAACTTGGGCTCTGAAGTCATTAGGTGTAAATGGTTCTCCCTATAGCACACAGAAAAACCCTATTATCACAGAATCTTTTAGGCTGGAAAAGGCCTTCAAGATCCCGTTGTCAAGTTATGAAGCTTTCAGTCCTAGTTTGTATCCACCTGTTCTACCTGGGTCAGAATGAACAGCCAGACAGGACAGTAGGCAAGATCCTAGAATTTTTGCATTTTCCAAACACTACAGCATGAGTAAAGTCTAAAAAAACCAACTAAAAAAACAACTCACAAAAAAAAAAAAAGGAAATAACATTACCAAAGACAAGCAAATGGTAGAGCCATAACTGTTCAAGTGCTCATGGTGCTACTAGAGTAGAATTCAGTTTTCTGAATCTGAAGTAGTATTTAATAAAATCTCATAATCTAAGTGTGAACAAGTAGGTGCCAAATAACATGTCAGTAAAATGCCAGAGGTGCCTAAAACTCCTCTATTCTGCATGCCCACAGCTGCTGCCATCATGACTGAGAACAGCAGCTCCGTGTTTACTTTCTACACATAGAGATAAGCACAGGTCCCATCAGGTCATTTACCAAAGACTGGATATCATGTTCCAGAACCTGATCTTACATTATAGAAACATTAAGAAAACCCCAACGCATCAGCAGTTGGAAGCAAGAGCCAGGCAATGCCTTCGAGCATCTGCAACAGATCCAAGCACTTCAAAATGGAGTGAAATTATGCTCATCATGACCACACCTTGCTCCTTAGGTTGTCAAGTGGCTTAAAGGCATAACTCCCACCAACTGGATTTCTTGAAGCCACTCAATTCACTAAAGACAGACAGAGGTGCCTAGAAACATTTAAAACAAACAAATAAAAATCGAATAAGGAGCTTAGAAGTGCAACTCCCATTGAAATCAAATTAGGTACTTTGGAAAGTTTTACCTGTCACAGCTTTACAAAGGATACAAAAAGCTACTCGTGTGCTTCAACAGACAACTGTACTCCTGATATAATATTCATTATCACACATATTGTAAATATGTGCAAAAGGTCTCAGTACTGAAAAAGTCTCTTTATTGAAATCTTGACACAAAAGAACTTGGTGTTATCAGACCACCATCACTGTACCCAAGCCAGCAATAAAGAGATTTGAATTGTCCTTCGAAGAAGTCTATCAAAAGGTATGAATTCACTGTACAAAATACCAGCTTTTAATGTCTTTTGTTCCTGTTACACTTCCAGTGATTTCATAGAACTTGGTTACTCAGAAATAATTGTTTCAAGCAGAAATAAAATATCATGATATCTCCCAGCAAACAGACTGATATTTCAACTGAAGTACAGTCTAAATCCTTCAATGGTTTCCTTTAGTATCCTGAGTTGTTCTTTTTGTTCAGAGGTAGCACTTGCATATGTTATCTCTGTTTTTCAAAGAGAAAATAATAATTTAGATTCGTATGTAAATTCCATATTCCTTCATGGATCTTCACAGCAATGCATGACAGACTGTACAGTATTATCGTTGAAAGTAAAGTATCTTAAAGAAAAAAAAAAAAGAGAACGAGACAGAAAAAAACCACTAATAAAAGCATTACCAAATCTCTGTTTAGCATCAGAGGCCTGAACACAAACTAGAGCTCTGCAATGCAACGCTCCCAGCTGAGAGCCCTTTTGGACAGTTGAGTGTCACGAATTTCTGCTGTAACACAGAGGTCTGTCTCAATGCCCAGTTTTGCAAATGCTCCAAAATTGTGGAGCTCCCCATCATTTGTAAAACAGATCAAATGGTCCCACTCAACACCCCCACCCTGTTTAGCACTGTGTACCTAACCCTGTCCTCAGGGTGTTTATGAACAATATTTAAAAGGCAGCAATAGGCACAGCTGATCAGACCAGCAGCTGATCAGTATTTAATCACCAAATCCAATAAGGAAACAAACGAGGCAGAGCACAGGGGTGCAAAACAAAGGTAGGTGGAAAATGTTAAATGAGCCACCAATTTATGGAAGATAAAAACACTCTCAGAAACAATTTACAAAACAATTTTCTTTTTACACATTTAATAAACATTCTGTCACAGTAAACGAAATCTCAGAAGCTGGAAGTTTAAAAAAAATCAATTAAAATGAAGTCACAGGGAATGGTGGGGAATTGTTCATGGCAGTTATTTGATATAGTATGGTTAATATTTCTAGTCAGGCAAATTAACAGTTTTGCTGCTGTAGACTTGCACTCACACGATACATAACCTCTGAGGGTTTGTTCTAAAAATTACTAAAATATATGCATAAATATTGTTGAATAGCTACATTTGAGATGTACAATAACAGTTATTTACTCTACAGACTAATACAAAGGAATTATACACTGCTAAAACCAGCTGAAAAGAATGCCTGCATCTTAAAAAAAAAAGTAAAAAATACACAATTCATTCCACGGGGTCTCATTTCACTTGTAAAAAATATTTTGAAAGCTCTTAAATAAAAATCTGTTTCTCTAGCCGACTGTATCAATACATGAGCTTTTCTTTAATACCATTCTGCTGTATAATTTGTACTGTGCCACACTATATTGATTGAAGAAAATTCCAGCGAGGCAGTGTCAGTTTCTGTTTCTACAGAGAAACCACTGAGCTGAACAGCGTGGCTCCTAAGGTCAAATCAGGATGCAACTTGTGTCTTGCTACCTTAAAATTACATGGGGCTAATGAGGAAAACAATGGGAGGTTTGCAGACACAGTATAAATACCAGTTTTTCTCTTCATTATCTTGTTAATGCAACTTGAATAACCATGCAAATTAAGGTTTTTGCTTTTCATATCTTTTCATGTATGAAGTAATTTTAATTTGCAAGTAAAAGCTGTGTTTTCTTCATATGCTTCAAGTCATTTACTATCTCTACTGTGCCGCCAAGTGTGGGCACAGAAAGAAGTTCATTTAGCTTCCAGCTTATCTCAAGATTCTCTGTAAGGAAAAGCTGCTGTTCCTGGGCTTCTCTAGCTCATGTTTACATTAGAGATTTACCCACCAGCACTTCAGGTGCAGGGAGGGAGAGAGAAAGCAGCTTGTCTTTATCACAGTGCTCTTTGCAAACACATTCCTTTTCACACGGATGGTGAAAGTACAGATAGGCAACTTGAGGCAACCTTGCCTTGTTCAGATGAACAAAAAGGGAAAGAAAGAGGATTGTTTCATAGGAGAGTTCACATTCATTTATGTCTGACCTGTACAAGCTGAATAACTTACTCTCAGCTGTGACAGAATATCTGCCTGCAGACATCAGAAGTGGAGTACAGAGTACCTCTAGTTTAGGTGTTTGGACACCTGGGTGAGTCAGCAAGTAAAGAGAGTTTCAGTCCTGCCCACCCTTCAGAAAAGAAGACTCCCCCTGTGCTGGGAACCTTGGGCCCCTGGAGCCACAGGTCTGCTCCGATGCTTGGACAGCCCTTCATCCCAGCCCGCAACCTGACATACATGGTAATTCTGGATCAAAACACTCTGCTGGGTCATACCATGGGCTTTGCCCATATTTCCTGAGCCTGGCACTCCCTATCAGGGACATTCGTCCCTTCTCCTGCAAAGATCTCAGAATTACACACAGGTTTGTTATACAGAACTCAGAGCCAGCCAATGAAACGTTTCCACGCCTTCAGGCTTTCAAGGTCTAACATAAAGTTATGAAAATTGAGCTGACAATACAATCATACGAAGGAAATATATCAATAAAATCAGTTGAATTTGAACTAAAGAATGTGCAGACTAAACAAACTTTATGTTAGCCTGAGGCATTTCAGATATGTCATCCTTCCTGCCCCCCACCACAGATCATACAAGATATTTATACGAGTCCTGTTAGCACACACATGCACAAAATTGAGCATAGACTGAAAGGATCAGCAGTGGTTTTTATAAGCATGGTGCGTAATTATATCTTACTTTTTTTAGTGACTACTTGAGTAAAAAAAACAAAGCTATTATCTCAGCTTGCTCAGTGCCTTGGAAAGACTAAATGAGCATGAAACTGCAAAGTATCTCCCAGCTCAACAATAGCATGAAGAATGTCAGAAGTAATGCAATTAAAAGAGTCACCTATTAATATAAAACCATCTCTCAACTAGTTAACTGATTTAGAAGAGCAAAATAATTTAGTAGAGAACAATGCACACTTGCTAACCTTTCATACCATGTTAACAGGTGGCAGTGCATTTTTCTTTGATGTTTGTTGTGAAGTCAGATTCAAAGAGGCTGTTCAGTTATTCTTTGTTACATTTGTATTCCCCTCTGCTATCAATAGCTACATTAAACAACCAAAAGAAAACCCCCACATATTTTTGACCTTATGAGATAAGCCTGCCAGTGCACAGAAGCATCATGTGACTTTTAAAAAAAGTTATAATTGAAATTACATGCTTTTGACTGCTGACAGGTATAGTTTTGCACAGAAGTTTTGTTTGCAAGATCAAGATATATAGCTGAAATTATCAGAAGAGATATAGTCAAAGGAAGAAATGGATAAAGCAGATTAAGGACAGGTTACACACAGAAGGCTTTGCCGAGACAGTTCCTGCCTGTTCCTTACCCAAAAGTCAAACTTTAGACAGGTCTCCTGAAGTGAATGATCTCAGTGAGTGACAGTCCTAACCAAGCAGCAAATAAATGCAAGTTTTTCTGATGCCCATCTCTACCAAGCTATTATAGCTGTGCCTTTATCCTGCAGGTAGTATTGTTTATTCCCAAAGATTTGCACTCAAAGAGTTACCTGTTTTCCACTTGATGTGTGAGACACTGAGATACCAATGCCCTACTATTTCAATACAATGCCCCCAATACAAAGGAAGTAGCAGGTAAGCATAGCTAACATATGGGAGCAATGGCAGAATCTTCTGGTTAAATCTTACAAAAGAACCCTCATTTCAGACATCTCTTTCCTTAAAACTATTCTTTTACAACTGGATGCATGTAAAAGGGGTTGAAGAGAAAACAGGACAAGCTCACAGAAGATAAACCTGTTGAAATTCATTACATACACAGAAATTATAACTAGTTTAGGAAATACAGAGCTGGAGAGTGTGAGAGCTTCAGGGAAAGGTGACATATAAGAATAACCTGAACTTTAAATACAGTGTTTGTTAACTGTCTGCTCTTGGCCACTGATAGAAACGGAATATTCAATCAGTTCCAGTACGGCAGATTTTGTTTGCAGCAATACAGTTGCAGCCGTCCATGTATAAACTTATTTTCATTGAAGGAATACACTCTTTGTTTCCCTCCAGACTCATAATACAACTGAGCAGCCACAGAATCTCTCCCTGTTGTTTTACTATCTACAGACTAGGAGAATTTCAGAAATTAAGAAGACAGATTAATTACACTGCACAATTTAATTAAGTCTTTGAAGAATAATGGATCCAGCAGAAAGCTCCCTAACAGCCTCATAGAACTGGGAAAGAACAGCGAGTTCAAAAAACAGGCTAAAAGGCCAAAATGGCACAAAATCTGCCTTTCCACTGAAGTTCTCAGAATGCAGAGATAAACACCTCCACAGCACGAGCCTCAGCGAACACATCTGCAGCTACACCCTCCAGGACTGCTCGGTCAGTGTGTATTATCTGAGAGATGCCATCTCTGTTAACAATGAGGCCCTCGGCACGGAGCACCCGCCTCCCGCACAGCCAAGAACCACAGCGGGCACGGAGCGAACATTCCCAGGCTACAGAGGGAACAAAGCCTACCCCTGCGCTGTGTCCTAATGAATCACGATGTACCGCTGGTGGCTGAGGGATGTAACATGCCCAAGCGCTTGGAGAATAGCCCCAAGCTCTTCCCAAATTATGCGCTCCGGTACTACAGGCCTGCTAGCAAAATGTATCAGGTTCTCCCGTACATGATAGTTATTCTTTTGGACAAAGAGGACAGATAAAAATAAATTGTAGAACAAAATCTGATACCCAGTGGAGTAAGGTGTTCAATGGGGAAAGGTTTTCGCGCACTGCAAAATTCTGCAGAAATTCAGGTGGCCAGGACACAGGCACAATAAATGCAAATGCATTCACTCTCAAAATGCGGAAAATTTGGAAAAAGAAAATTCACTAATATAAACATAAAATCTTGTTCCAAGTGGCCTGAAAAGCTAACTGTCCAGTTAATGGGTATAAGCAAGACAAAAACCCCCGAAGTGACATAATTTTCAAAATTAGTACTGTGAATGAGACATGATAAAAAGTGCATTTTGAAACTGTGTGACCATCAACGGTCAACAAGAAGCAAAGAATTCAGTCATTTGTGTACTTAAATTGTTTATCCCATCCCGGGACATGTTTAGTCTCCAAATTAAGGAGAATAATAACTTGTTGGGCTGTTCATTTTTCTTTTTTTAAATCCAAACAACCCTAAGTATACGAGTTATGGTATCAATTAGTCTCACATTAAGGCACCCGGATTAGGAGAAATTCTGCAGATGGATGTATTTATCTTACCGATATCAACACATACCTATCCAAAACCAGGATTTCACTTGCCATATACTTGCAATCCTTCGAAAGGAAAACTGTGAAGAGCTCTCTAGTAGCTATCTGTCCTTCTCATGCCAATACAATGTAGACAATTATAGCAGTACTCCTTTCAACCTCTTGAACAAAGTACAATAAAAAGGTTTGATCAAATCCTCTTTATGCAATACATGTCACATTCAGAGAATACAAATTGATGACCTTGCCCTTTGCCCTGGCAAACTCTCTTTGTCTTTCCTCTGTGAAATGGCATATTTGAACATAGTATTTTCTTAAATGTTGCCCTGATTGCATATGGAGAGAACACAGGCAGCTAAATGTTAATCAAACAAGTGAATGAGGTTTCTTAAATGCTCTTCTCTTACAGAATTTTAACACTCTCTCACCCACCTCAAATCTTACCTCTATAATGACATGTCAGACAGGAATATTATCCAAGAACGTTTAAAAAAAAGGCACAAGCTCAAACTATTTAACAGCACTGTGAAAAATCCTCTTTATTGTACCAAAGCATCAACAGATTCTTTTTAAAGAGAATATTATAAACTCCTTTAAAAAACTTGAGCACAAATTATGTTTAATAACTTCCATAGCTATGGACAATTCATTAGGCTGCTGTGACTGAAACAGGCTAAAGAGCACCTCTCCTTTTTGTTCAGTTTAGTATGCAAATGGTTGTCAAACTGCCAGAGTAGCTGGTTGCACTGATTTTTCTACACTGCCAGTTAATCAGTCTCCTATTTCATCTGTATGCAACCTTCATACACGCATACAGGAGAAACAAAAACTGAAAAAACCTAGATAAGTGCTTACCTACAAATTATCAGGGAAGACTCAGCACTAGAACAGAGTTATTTATATTATCTGTTTTACAACAGGACTAAACGGTTAGATGACTCAATGTGCAGTGAACTGTATGTATTTATCAGGCAGTCTCTTCCTCCAAAAGTCTATAACCTGGCTTATGAGACACACATTAAAAAATCCCAGAGGGCAGAAAAGGAAGCCAAGAGACAGATAGATATATGATGGGGTTTGTCTGGTATTGTTGGTGCCCCCTCCCCCTGCTTATTTTTCAGTCTGGGGTTTTAATAAAGATCCCTAAAGAGTCACAGAAGTTACAAGTGATGGCACAAAGTGAACAAGCACACCTATCTGTTCTTGGGCTCCAGAACAGAATGGATTAGTAGATATTTATAGATAGAGTTCAAGGAATTGAGATAGAGCTTTGTAAAGTGCACACCCAGAGCATTCAAAGCATTTAACACAAAATCATGTGTAACAGGCTGGCAAGGACAACAGATTAAAAGGAAGCATTAAATGCAAAGTGTTATTGTTGTGCTGACTGCCACTGCTTGATCATCAGGAAGGCAGGAGGTGGCATTTGATAAAGCAGGTTACTAGAAAGCGAAACAACACTCCATCTGTGTCACACGTATACCACAGCTCATAATAGCAATGAAAAATACAGAGGAGATTGTTCCTTTATTCACATTTTAGGGGTAAGAAGAGCTGTCTGTAAATAAATAAGGACTGATGACTCTTCCACTTTGCTTCATTGAGCAGGTAAGATAAAGCAGAGGTCCTCTCTGGAGCAGTGTAGCCTATACTCATGATACATCACCGGTACCCACAAAGGGCATTTCTCCTCTGATTTCTTACACAAAAAGCAAGAGTCCAGGCTCCATTTGATTTGGATAGTCTAGCAGACTTTTCTTTGGATTCTTTCTTGTAATACTCATACCTTCCAGAAGCATTACCAAGTGTTAACTTCGCTATCAAACTGTGTGACATATCTACAGATATTCAAAAATGAAACTGTAAGCCCTTAAGCAGCTAAAAAAAAAAGACAGTGTCGACAATATATTAAGTGTGTCAGCATTTGAAAAGTAAATGATTTCATGTAACTTTATCTTAAAAATATTTGCAGTTGTTCCATTCAAGCAAAAGGGGTTTGAAAGCAGTAACATTTCTCCGGCTGGAAGGTACTCATACTATTTATGAAAGGACAGAATATTGTGTACATGGTTTGTTATTTGGAGCAGGGAGGGAACCCAGTAGAATCACGAGAAGGACATTATCAAAAAGACTGTGTAAGGATAATTTATACCCTTAGAGCATTTCCGCTTTTTTAACCACAAGAATGGAATGAATTAGAGAATCATTTAGTTTGGTAAAGTTCATGAAGTCCAACCATAAACCCAGCACTGCCAAGTCCACCACTAAACCTTCTTTCTCAGTGCCACATCTTCATGTCTGTTAAATGCCTTCAGGGATGGTGACTCCAGCACTTCCCTGGGCAGCCTGTTCTGACACCCAACCACCCTTTCCGAGAAGAACTTTCTCCTAATATCCATCTAAACCTCCCCTGGTGCAACTTGAGGCCATTTCTTCTCATCCTATTGCTTGTTTCTTGGCAGAAGAGACTGACCCCCACCTGGCTATAACCTCCTTTCAGGTAGTTGTAGAAAGATAAGGTCGATATGAGAGCAATATGAAACATGCTTGATTGGTTTTTTTTCTGGCTATAGCTTGGAGCACTTCAATACTTGACAAGATAAACTTCAAAATACACTACCAAAAAAACCCCAGAAGAACAATTCCACCAAAAAAAGCAACTGCTCCTTCTAATCCTTCTGTTTTGTAGCAAAACATTACTTAAAGAAACCTTGCACTTTGGCACCAGACCAATCCTTTCCATTGATTTTCATCAGGGCAGAATTCCACCTTTTAAGTTTACACAAGGCACAGCTTCACTTCAATCTCCTCCAGCAAAAATTGTCAACTTTAGCCTCCTCTCCTTTGGCCACAGTTAACCATCTTCTCTTCTTCAGTCACACATGAGACCATTTCTAAAATGGATCACAGGCATGATCTAGTGGGGGAAATAAACCCCTGGTTTTTGTTTTAAAACTCAGCTCATTTCACTGTTCTGGTCTGAAACATGGCCCAAGAAACCAACATGTTGGCACCTTTTTTTTGCAGCATGAGAGGAGCAGAAAGCAGGATTGTCACCTCTTAAACTGACTTTGTCACCAGAGAAGTCTGTGAGGAATTGCACCTCAGATTAAAAAAGAAGGAAAAGAAGAAAAAATATCCCATTTTGCTGGATCACACTTTCCTTTTGAAAATGCTGCAAAAAAAACCCCTAAAAAGTCTGTAAAAAAACTCTGACAGTTGCTGGACAAGAATATTTGTCCTTCTGAGCACTCTGCTACTGTCTACCAAAAGATCCTCAGAACCAAGTTCACTAGAAGCGCACCAATAATCACATTTAGGAAAATATATGCTTTATTTGAAACGTAATCCCGCACAACTGCAGCATTTAAAGCACATTTCTTGCTGGAAGGAGCAGAGCAAGCAAAGGAAGAAGTTTAGTGATCTTCAGTGTTTCCAGGCATCAGCAGAGAACCGTGACTCCCTGGGATGTCATCACCAAAACACACAGAACTGCCAAATGCCCATTTGGAGCTAAGTTAAAACCCATTCTCCTGCCACATTTTTTTCTCCAAACAAGGTTCGTTCCAAACTCATAACATTTCTTTTAAAAGCTTAAGTTTGCTTTTTGACTTGCTTGATGGTGTTTCACTTTTGTAGTTCCACTCAGCTAAACAACCTATAGAAATCGATGCATTTCTAATGGTCCCAAATTCATCTTAAAGTGACTCTGGTTTGACTATCCAAAGCATTCCATGAAACATCCCTCTCCCAGCCATTTCATTGCTGTTCAGGGCTGTACAAAATAACACACGCACCACTCAAACCTCCTGCAGGACCCCAGAGAAAGAACTTACTGTGGCATGCACCAAAAAACCAGCAATATCTGACCTAACACTCTCCAGTTACACTGACAAGCAAAGGATAGACTCTCAAACCTGCTCACCAACTTGATTCCTGAAAAGGCTAATACATCTTTGTTAGATGAAACCAAATTTTTATTCCTCCAGTCACAGGGAAAAGTTTGACAACTCTCTAAAGAAGGCATGGGACATCCAAGATGTCACTTCCAGCAGGTAAGTTTACTAACTCCAATTATGGACTTATTTCAAAGTGTTCCTTTCTGGTCACACAGAAAATCCCTGCCTATTTTTTGCACTCAGTTTTACTTTTTCAGACACATTTTCAGTGTTTCTTAAGAAGAAAAACACCTGTTAATCAAAGAAAAAAAATTCAAGCATATAGGCTTCAAAAGTGTATTTTCTCCCAAATACTCTGTTGTGACATACAGTAATTCTAGAGGTTCTGTAGTCCTTGTGACACAATTTTTTGCCTGTCCATTAGGGATGACAGCGAAGAGAGCTTCCGTTGATGATCCACTGCTACACTGGCCTCCACCACCACCTTCTGCCAACACAACCAGAAACCTCCCTGTGCTACCAAGGGCTGACACCAAGTGGATGGTGTGGTCACAGAGCAAAGGTGACACACCAGAGTGACTCCTCTCCACTACAGCAGCATATTTTCCACTAATTGTGGCATGAACTTTGAATTACTTGGGAAGAGAATAGTGGAACTGAAGAGACATGGGGTGGGAGCTGAAGTCACCGCTCCATTTGTGGCACATAAAGAGACTTGGGAATCAGTCACTTTTGAAAGGGCTGGTTCTTTGGTAAGCAAGAGAAGTCAAACAATGCCAAAAAATAAGCCCACTGAGCCAAGAAGGCAGGAAAAATGACTTGGCACAAATGCAAGACTCCCAAAAGCAGTGACAGAAGAACAAAGGAACTGAAGTCTGTGATTTTACTGGGTATAAATCTCTTGTTGCATAAGACTTGTGAAAAATAAACTCATTTTCAGAAGTCTGTGATTCTTTGCTTTCCTGACAAGTGGTTCCTGCTAATGGTAATTAGAAAATCAAAGCCTCGACTCATCACTAAGTAAGGAGGGGAGTGGTAGGAAAGTGAAATAAACTAAAAATAATCAGTATAGAGAACAGGTTGGCTAAGCCTGGGACAAAATCCTTGCTCTCTGAGGCTGTATTTCCACTTTTGAATCCAGAGGCTAAACTTGCTTGCAGAGATACAAGTCTGTTCAGAAACTCAGCAGTCCAGTTCTGTCCCTTCCCTACTTTTGTGTGAGGTTCTTGCAATTTCAACTAATTGTGAGTTTTACCAGGAAACAGAAAGTGGGAGATGTCGCTTTTCACAGACAGCTCTTGAGATGCTGTGCCTGCCAGCACCTTCCCTTGTGTGTGCCGTTTTCCCTGGCACCTGTGTTATTCTCTGGACTAAGATCCTGGTTCCAGGTCCCAGGTCTCCTGTACTCATGAGGATCAAGCATAGCCCAGTGCCATTCTCTTTTCCATCTAATCTCTTCTGTTCCCAAATCCTGGGATACCCTCTTCTCACTAAAACAGCTGTCTGATGAATTAGGCTACTGCCATAGTCAGGATTTAAAAACAGAACAAAGCACAAGAAAGCCATGCAAACATGGAAAGGGAGATCTTAATATACTCAGACTACGTCTGTCTCCCAGCCCCGTCCCACTGCTAGTTGCATTACAACAACTCTGCTTTTGCTTCGCTGGAATTACAACGAGGCTTCACTTCCCATATCAAAACAAGACTGCCGGCAGCATAAACCCAAGCAAAGAAAGATATCCCTAAAGCACCTGAAAACTAGCAAATGAAAGTGAAAGGGGAAAAAAAATCTTTCAACTGTCTCTTCTGCACAAGTGTTAAACTGATCTTTCAATTATTGATATCTCGCTATCTCACTTTCTCAAGTGGCCACTAAACTGGAAGCTGCCCAAATATTTATTTGTACTTCAACACAACAGTCAATGAGAAGTCTCACAGCCTTGCTTAAAAAAAGTGAGCAGGCCCCTTGCAAAGCAAGTTTGCAATCTGGGACCACAAGTGGAATCACTGTTTTTCAGTAGTGATTTCAACAGTGAACAATAATTTAATCTAATTGAAATCTGGAACAAAGATAAAACCTTCTCCTATTTAAAATCAACAGCCTCATATTAAAATGCCATTTACACCAGTATATTAAGAGAAAAATGAAGCTTTTGTAAATGGGCTTGCTTAACATGGCAGTGAAATATTCAGTGTGAAGTACTTTTATCTTGTTACATAAAACAAATGCAACTTGTATAACATTCCAAATACTAAATTGCTATGAAAAAGAACATGTGAATGTGCCTATATGAATTCAGAAATAAAAAAGAGTGAAAAATTATATCTGCTGAAGTGAAATTAACTGAACAAAAATTCTCTGTGGTAATACTTTAGCAGCTTCACCAGTCAGCCTATCAGTTTTGAAGGCTGGGGGGGAGGAAGGAGAGATATTTCACAAAGTGAAAATATAAGTCTTGTCTTATAAAAGTTAATACATCATCTTCAGCTAGAAAAAAATGGTCCCTAAACATCCATAACTACAATCAGTAATTGTCATTAAAAGCTCTCATTATACAGAGTAGGTGTAATTAGAGCATCTTGCCCGCACAGGGTGCAGCACACAGAGAATGCTGGAAGGATTCATAAATTAGTGCCAAATCAGTCTCATTCCCAGCTACCACACAATCTGCTGTAAACCAGAAAAATTTTATTTACACACATTAAGGCAAAGCCCACTGGCCTCTACAAAATTAGCCTAAACACGAAATGCAGTTATTTGAGGGACTCCCTATTTCATTATGTGTCTTAGGAATAAAGGGATAAAGTTTGCCATCAATAACGCTGAACATATCTGCTGAACCCCGCAGATTCCAGGGCATTAATAATTTAAACTCTTATGGGAATTTTGTCATGGTGGAGATAGGACTTGTCTGCAAACGGAGCTCAGGGGATGTTCAATATGATCTATTCTAGTATACACACACAATTGCTACATTTATCATGATGCAGAGGAAAATGGTTCCTTCTTAAGGAGTTCAGGAATGTTTCTTCTGTAATTTACACAACAGAAACTCTGAGCATTTCTAATAAAAGAAATTTCCCAGGTTCTATAAAGATATTATTGTAAGAATTACACTGAAAGGCTTCTTTTCTCCCCCTCTCTATTACTTGTGCATGTACAGTGATGGGTGTTTTCAACACATTATAAAATGGGATGGGAAGAAAGGAATCCAGCTCCTGAGAGTAATGTTGTCTATGCAAGATGCTACTGCCAGCACAGATAGTGTATGAGCTTATGGCCTAAGAAATAAAGCTGTATGATTCAAATATTTATACTGGTGCAAAGCTAATAGCTCTGCACCAGTATATATACAGAGTCAGTTACGTGCACTACTACTGGATGGCAGAGCAAAAATCCCCTTTTGCACATGGCAGTGAAAAGCATGAAAAGAACACATCCCTTTGAAATGCTCGTGGTATTTGTGTAATATAGAGTAAATTCAGGCATTTCTGCAGTAGCTATCTAAGGTAAACTCTAAGTATGGACACATTCAAAATAATCAGACAAGAAAAATCTTCCTTTCACAACCAAGTCCTAATTCTAAGACTACAATTTGCAGAAAAAAATTCAAAACATTTCTGTCCGCATGCTTTTAATGTGCCCACGTTGTACCTTCTCTATGCCAGGTATGCACAACCTGATGTACGCCACAGTTTGTGAGCGGCAGAAGGACAAATTTTCCCCTACAAAGATCAGGCACTAGGGAAGCTAGTGCAGGAAAACACCTCAAAATAATTCCTTAATTTCCTAAATTTGGTATATTTCCATTGAAATAATATGAATATATAGGTGATCAGAAAGAATCTTAATGGTGCAAGGAATGCCTCAACATCTTAGTCCAGCTGATCAGCTTTTCACCATGATATAAGATAGTGCCTGTAAAACCTAGAGAATAGCATCCAAATCCTCTACAAGATTATTGCCTGATTGCCCATGAAAACTGAACTCTGAGTTCAGTTCAAGAATTTTATCATGTAATGTCATAAACCAATTATTTTTCTATTGGGATATTTGTAAACTGAATCAGTGTGGAAAATGTAATTCAAAAGTTTTTCACTGTAGCAGCTTTTACTTGATGTTAACACCCTGAAGAGCTATGTTCCCATCTCAGCATAAACAAGTTATGCCGGTGCTGGCTCTCAGATGATTATTTGGACAAAGCCTTCTGTGTTTCTGATGGAAAAAAAAGAAGAAACCACAGGA